>OX123208.2:29065161-29665161 GCA_944739405.2 Euclidia mi | reverse complement strand
AAATTCAAAGAATAAAATTAGCTAATTAAAGATTATTTTGTTACAAAAGGTATATAAAATATGTCCATAAAGCTGGATAAGCAATATTTCATTGGTAAAATATTTTGTAAAGCAACTGGAGAATTATTTTATAACATAATAGAATTCTATAAGCTGCATGTCGTGTTATCTTTGCTTCCTTATTTAAACGTCAAAATTGAAGTTTGCTTTGGTTTGTTATTGTTTTTGTTGTGTAAACAGAACGGCGTTTCATAAAAAATCATTTTGCGGTGATATTTTAAGTACCTAGATGTGGATTTCAAGTGGTTCCCAGCGAACTATGAGTTATTCAAAGGCCCTTTTAAAACAGTATCGTTATATTTGTTTTAAAGTTTCATAAGTTCGGTTTCTCTTGTTGAGTGTGACGTGTGTAACGTGTTAAGTTTTGAGATCTTTCGTCCTATTCTACAATGGCTAGGTAAGTTATTAATAGTATTTCATCTAATGTTTTTAAATATAGCTACATTTCATTAACTTGCCGTGTGGTTGCCGGCATAGAATATAAGTGTCACCACCCCCTATCTTCCCGTAGGTGTCGTAAGAGGCGACTAAGGGATAACATGATGCAAATACCATCTTTGCGTAGAGACGGAAAACTCGACATCAAACCCTATACGACTGCCTCATTGGTCGCGGCATAAATGTGCGCGTGGGATCGGGAGGTCCCGGGTTCGATTCCTGGGTCGGGCAGTGTTATTGGGTTTTTCTGTCACGAAATTCTCAGTAGCAGCACGGAGTCTAAAAATGTGCAATAGGCTCGCCCCTTATTATGTGGGACTAAAGTATATCTGGCGAAAAGTGGGTGTAGAAATCACCTCTGCCTACCCCTTCGGGCATAAAAGGCATGACGTTATGTATGTTATGTTCATTAACTTCCTATTTGATTGTATATTTTTAGGGTTTCACATCCATCATCTACTCAAGTAGAGGCTCTACTAGTTTTACTTGAGAGTAGGCCAAATTTAGCAAAGGGCTTCTTAAAAACGAAAGCAGCCAAAGAGAAAGCTCATAGAGAATGGGCACAAGTTGCCTTGCAGCTTAACAGCATGGGCGGTGGAGCAGTTAAAACAACACAAAAATGGATAAAGGTATTACCTACATTTCGTCAATTTTATTGTGTTTCGTTACGTATTGTGATATTGATGATCATTGTTATACTATGTTTTACTATTATTATCTTTCCAGTATTGGAATGACAAAAAAAATGCAGTCAAGAAGAAGGCTGCTGCAAGAGCTGCCAGTAGAACTCGAACTGGTGGTGGTGCCATTCAATGTGATGAAATTGTAGAGCTTTCCCACATTGAAGAAAGGATATTGACGCTAATGGGTGGTCAAAGTTTTGCCACAGGTGACAGTCACTTGAGAATTAACCCATTTGTAAGTATGATATACCATTATGATATTTGTAACAATGTTAAGTTAATTGGAATTCATTTATTGTTTAATAGATCTTTTGTATTAATGTCTTTCTATTCCTGCAGGTGGATGTCAGTGAACCTGTGGAGCAGGATAGCCCTTCAATTATTAATGTTTTAGAAACAACACATGAGCAGATATCCACAGTAAGTGATTTGAAATGTATTGGTAAAATATAAATTTGAGATATATGGTGATGTACCTATTTAAAGAAATTGATAATTTTTGTTTCAGATTCATACAAGTGATGACATAGCCACCTATTGTCCATCTGAGTACCAAATATCGCCAGTTATTGTAAGTACTTTATGAAGAACTTAGTTATTTATTAGGTACCTACATAATTTGTATTGTTTTATAGGTTTAATTTTTTAATCCTTGTTTTAGATTGATGAGGCTCAAGAGCAACAAGCAACACAGGGCTTAACAGAAAGAAATGAATTTTCAATTGTAAGTTAATGACATACCTAATATTCACCGATGCATAAATATACCTATAATGCAAATCTTATAGAATCACTGATGAAATGAATTACTCATAAATATTTTTTTGCTTTAGGTCTCTCCATATGCTAACCCTGTAGCAGGCCCATCAAGAGAAAATCCCAACCCACCTCTGAGGGTAAGCTAGCTTACTAACCCTAGCATCACTAACACAAAAGTAGATACTATGACCCATTTATGTACCTTGGTAAAATGATTTGAAATTGTGAAGAATGTAAAAATATTTTCTTATTATCATAGAGATTTTTATCATCATCATTTATTATCATTCATTAAAGTTGAAGTTAAGTTTAAATTAAAATAATATTAAAATTCAGTTTTAACCACTATAAATGGGAATACCAGACAATCAAAAATGGAATGTGACTCGCGCTAATCATAACTTCGCTAAACAATGGTTAATTATACTATGTCTAAATTTCAGGATAACGTGCCGCCTGTTTCTGTCCCCTTGCCACCTTCGCCACCCAGACATTCGCCCTTAGAGGTGGAACAACCGCAGCACTCTACAGTCTCAAGTGAGTTACAAATATATTTTAGTTCATAAATCTACCTAAAACAAATTAATTTATAAACAAAATACTAATATCTCCGGTAATTATTTACAGCTCCAAGACGTCGTCGTTGACGACTTTTTCAAAGAAATGGACGACCATCACCTCCGTCCCAAAGGCGTTCCCTTTTTCTTACCATGGTGGAGAAATTTATTGAATACGCTCGTCGGCGAGATGAACGAATCGCTGAGAGAGACCGTCAGATTGTAGCAAGCATGCAATCAATAGAAAATATTTTAAAAGAACATTTTCGTAGTAATTAATAATGTAATTAAATAAATTGTGTATAAACTTGATTTTTCATTATTTTTATTTACATTTACGTATGTACTTCACTAAAAGGCAAAGCTCTTAAATTTAACTTGAAGTTAGGCTGTATCAATTTTAGGGTTTTAGGTAGGTACATAAGACATAGATAAATAATAAAGTAAGTCATTTATTCACTAAGATAGCAATGTAACGCTTATGAACGTATAATTTATAAGTGCGTCACTTAATGATTCTAGATTCACATACTATTTCTTACTATTATATTACTTATATAGTGCCAGATTTGTAATGTAACACACAACTGTGAGTAAGATTGGAATATAAAACTCATTGACACTCTTTAAGTCTTAAATGACCTTTGTATAATGTACAAAGATTTTAAATAAATATATTTACAACTGTTTCACATTGCAAATAAATTTATTTATTTATTTCAAAAAGCGGCGATAGCTCAGTAGTGTGTAATTGACTGCCAAGACGATGGTCTCGGGTTCGATCCTAATTACCCCGGTCACACATCTATGACTTTTCGAAGTTATGTGTGCATCCACGCACGGCGAAATATTCAAAATGACCCATCGGTGGGTCATACACAGTGAACGTGTTAACATGATAACTTTCAAACTACAACCACCCCTGTGACCATTAACTTATCGGAATTAATAATAATAAAACAATTAATAAAAATATAAATAGATAATGTACCTAAATATAGATAACGTGTGATGATAAGGGTGAGGAGTATCCCCCCGTGGGATCTCCACCTTGTCGTGGTGGGGGGCTTAGTAACCGTGGATTGGTCACCCGCGGTGAAGCTAAGAGGGATCCAGGAGGGGACGCTCCGCGTGGGCTTGACGGAGGCCTGCGCAGGATGCGTCCAAAGGGGCGGGTGCGAGGGACAGTTCTTCTGTCCCTCGCAGTCGGGTGCGGTCGCCGGAGGAGAGGCGTGTCGGTGTTGCGTTGCCGCGCGCCCTATTTTCCGCGACCAAATGGAGGCGCACCGTCGTTGCGACGCGGTGGGGCCGCAGAAGAGGAGATGCGGTGTTGCGTTGCCGTCCTCCCTATCCTCTGCGGCCACTGAGTGTTTTGGCGGCGGAGCCCAACACCTTCATCCGCCGTCAAGAGGGTTTTGTTCGGGGCCCGCCTGACCATCTGGCGGGCCAATACCCGTCGGGGGTAGCGAGGAATGCTTCAGCGATACCCGACCCTCCGACATACGGGTACGTGAGGAATACGGGGTGGATTTTAGTCAGAAAAGAAAGGGTGATGAGTATAAAAGCTACCATTTACATAATTACATACATATAGACACCATTATGTATTCGAATATATTATTTCATTTACATTATTCAAAACTTTAGGACTGCACTTAACTACAGTTTTTTCTTCCCACAAGCTTTACAGTCCGACCCGAGCGGCGACAAAAAATACTTAGAGGGTAATTTATAGCTGCCTTATGAGAAAAATGTCGCGGGCGCTTGAGTGGCTTACGTTTTTTTTTGAACCTCTTGTTTGTTTCTCGTACTTATCAGAAACCAAATTTTAGCCCTAACAGCTATTCATTTAGTTTATAAAAATCGAACAAGATAACAAAGCACTTAATCTTAAAATAAATGGCCTGACTAACTTTAGAGCACAGAAAAAAGTTTGGTGAACTTATATTACATATAGGTACAAACGAATATAATAATAATATACTTTTTTGCCAAAAAGCATGTTGTACGTGCAATGATGTCATAAAAGTTCAATAAAGCACATGTTTCGCTAAAGTTGCATATCATGCAAATATAAGGTAATTATACTATTTATACTGTATCAACTGCACTGTTGGCGTAGTGGTTTAAATGGTCCCCACCCCGCTTGACACTGCGTCGAGTGTTGTGGGTTCGATTCCTAAATAACAAGTAAATTAACGCAACACAAAGGATGTTTTTGTCTCAGACGTGCGACTGAGACACAAACATCCTTTACCACAATAATAAAAATCAACCTTAACACACCACCCATATCTTTCTATTAAATAAAGCATCTTCTCTTTCTTTTATATTACACCTATAAAATTATATACACTAAAGCAAACCCTCTCTATATCTATCTCTATACATAATTTTCATTTAACATACACTTCTAAGTCTCTAGTACAGCATAAATAAACCAACATACAAACAATTTTAAATCAACCCACACTACATTGCCATCAACTATGCTAAGATTACACAATAATAGATTATTGCAATCTTGAAGACCATAAAGCATTCACTAAAGAGCTTCTAGCTGCACGACCTAATTCTAGTTCAGTATTGATGGAACTAGTGTTGTAAGCAACTGCCAGATTTCGCTCACTTGAAATGTCTTCTGGTGACAAGGCTGGTGCTGGCAGACCAGCGCGGTTACAAATATTGTGGAGCACACAACATGCTATCACAATTTTGGCAACCATATCAGGGTGGTAATGTAGCATCCTGTGCACCAAAAGACACCTAAAGCGGCCTTTAAGTATGCCTATTGTCCTTTCAACACTATTGCGGGCGGTGGCATGGAGCTTATTGTAGTGTGCTTCAGGGGTGTTCTCCACAGCATTTAATATAGGCGTCATAAGATATGGCCTCTGTGCATATCCAGAATCACCTGAAAATAAGTAATTTAATGTTTATTTTAAATATATATGATTTTACTATTTATATTGCTACAAAATATTACTTACCCAACAAATACACTGTTTCTCCAGCATTATACAATTCTTGCAAATGAGTTCGTATAATAGACTGATTAAATATAAAACTATCATGAGATGCACCACCATATGAACTATCTACATGTAGAATATTTAGATCAGCATCAGTTATCTGAAAAAATAAGAACTTATGTAACACATTGAACTAATCAAAATTTGATTCTGGTGCTATTTTATGCTTACCAACTGAACATTTCTAGCATGATATCCCTTTCTGCAAAAGTACCGTTCCTCATTATCTTTGGGTCTCACCATAGCTACTAATGTGCCATCTATGCAACCAATCACTCCGGGTATGCCAAATTTTTCATAGAATCTGAAATTAATAATATATAAACAGACAGTTAATTAATAGGTAGGTTCCTAAGTAAGATCATTTGAGAAGCACCAAAGTTTTGACAAGAAATTATGTACTTACATTTCTTTAAGTTTTTGTCGTTCAGATGCATTTTGAGGAAATCGTATAAATTTCTTCACTACATCTTGATGACATAGTGCATTAATTATTTGGTGAAGAGACCGAGATATAGAAGGCTGTGAAACAAAGTTCCTTATATTCATACCAACTATTTTCTGATAACTTCCAGATGCCAGAAATGATAGTGAAGATAGGATCTGAAACAAATTGGTAGCAAAATACAATACATTATTATTTGTGTCCATTGGTATTGGTACCCTTGCCAGAAAGTAAACCAGTAAATAATTACCTACATAGGTATTTTTGCTAAAATATTGTACCTGTAGAGCTTTACAGTAAAAAAAGGATTTGCAAAACTAAACTCTAATAGAATCCAATAAGTTAGTTTGTTTGGAAAATATGCATTCCAAATAATTATATTATGACCACTTTAAAAAGGAGGTACATGCAATATTACAAACTTACCTTGGTTCTTAGCTTTAAGCCTCTTCGGTTCTTTTGCACCGGAATAAAACTTTTTATATCGTCCTCTAAAGTTCTAATTAGTTCTTCAGATAGGCGATACAAACGTACATAGTCATCGTCTCGAAAACTTATATTTATGTTCCGCAAAGATTTACTGTGTTGTTGTCTTTTTAAAAGGTCTAAGCTGTAAGCTTCCTTTAAAAATGCCAACATAATTAGAGTGTGAGCCATCTAAAACACGAAGTAAATGTTTAATATTATTTACACTTGAAACTAGCATTGTAGAGTTTTAATTTTATCACAATATGATTATAAAACGTTTTTAATACTAGTCGACCAAGCCAACTAGACGAATGTCAACGTGACAAAATTCAACATAATTCAATAATTATAATCCAGAAATTCCTAGTACCGATTGCAGGCGCATTGTACGTTCACACGCCGCGTTCGCACGTTACGATAAATAATTTCTGGATTATAATTATTGAATTATGTTGAATTTTGTCACGTTGACATTCGTCTAGTTGGCTTGGTCGACTAGTACATATAAACACCACAAAATAACTTTTTACCTTTACTACGGAAGAAATTTATAATTTTTAGAGCTACTTGTGTTGTTTTCACTAAGTTTTCACCGAATAAGAAGTAACTTTTGATTTGACAGATAAAATTGGCTGTGAAAACTGTGACGTGAGCCAAAACATTGCTTCGGAATATCAATAGACCCTTCCAAATGTCAATTTTTCGTTATTTTATGTCAGTTGAGTGAACTTTTCACTAAAGTTAGTTCTATCCGCCGACACGCTTACATGGGGGGCGCCACTATAGTTTTCACTGTTTTTCGGAATACCATTTAGAGTTTTCACCGCCAAAGTCGCTGTGACTTTGCTAAATACATTTTCGGAATCGCTCTGCAGGTACGAAATGAATGGAATTGAAATAGATCGTATAAAAAATTCTGGAATAACATCTATACTATAATAAAGCTGTAGAGGTGGAAAAGTCTGTACATTAAAGATATTTTGACGAAAATTTGCTAAAAAATCTAGGAAAATGCTAAAAAGCAATACTTGATATATATCTATATTTTTTGAATTTATGTCTGTCTGTCCGACGTCTTTCCCTATGTTGCTAAAGATCTCTAAAATGGCGAAATTGATTTCAATAAAACTTACACTTATGTACATAGGATACTCAAACCTATAAAATAGTATATGTTACATCACAATCGGTTGAGTGGTTTTTGGTGTACAGCTTGACCTCTCCTTTGTACGTAGTCCGAAACAAAACAGGGATCATCCAAAACTGGTTATATATGTGGTGCCATCTATGATCATTATAAGTTTGTTAGTAAAAGTATAGTTAGTCTAAATGGTTACCTTCAAAGTGTTTTATGGCTATTTACCCGACTTTAAAAAAGGAGGCGATTCTTAATTTCGTCAGTATATTTTATGTATTTTTGATAAATAAATTACTGGAACCGAGCATAGCAGAGAACATAGCAGTTATCCTTCCGACCGATAGATGTCACTATTTTCAAATAATTTTCTAGCAAAATAAATGTTTCTTGCAAAAAAGACAATAATATGAGTCGAGTATCTTTCTGTTATTAAACAATTAATAGAGTGTAATATTCGGCACTTTCATAAACAAAAAGTCTCTGTGACAAAAATTATTACAATGTCCACTTAATTTAAACGGTCAATCTCATTTATTTCAAATTATTATGTTTATAATATAATAGTTATATAATCATTTAATTTTATTTTAAATGATAAAATCAATTACTATAGATCCTTTTTTCACTAAATTGTCGATTAGTCCATATTATTTTCTATCTCGGTCGATTTGTATTTGTAAACATACATAGCGTTGAGCAAATGATGTCATTTTCTGAATGGCGGTGTTAAGATTCTCCGTGGATTAATGAGGTTCTCGGTTAATTTTCTTTTGTTTTCTTCGTATTGGTGTCTTTGTCAAGTCCGATCCGCGGCCGGTATCACAGCCAGATTTGATGTGGCCGTAGGCTTGCACCAGGAGTCGGCCTTTAGAATTAACAGGAAGAGATAGGGGATCTCTTCATGTTAATTATCGATGCTATATCATCGGATATACAGGAAGAGGCACCCTGGTGCATGCTGTTTGCCGATGACATCGTTCTGGTAGCAGAGAGTGGACAAAAAGGTGCAGAGCAAGCTGGAGGAGTGGCGGCAGAGATTGGAGAATGTAGGCCTGAGAATAAACAGAACCAACACAGAGTATATGTTCTGTGACTTTGGCGGTCTCTCCAGTCCTATACCGGTTACGCTCGGCGGTACACCTCTACCAGTATGTTCCAATTTTCGCTACCTAGGTTCACTCGTGCAAGATGACGGCGAAATTGATCGTTTGGATTTTAGGCAACGAATTAACGCAGGATGTATGAAATGGCGACAGGTCTCAGGCACAATATGCGATCACAAAATGCCTGTGAAGTTTAAAGGCCGCATGTATAAGACGGTTATAAGGCCTGTCATACTGTAAGGAGCTGAGTGTTGGGCTACAAAGAAGATGGATGAGAAACGATTGCATGTTGCTGAGATGAGAATGTTACGATGGATGTGTGGCGTGACAAGAATGAGACAGAATTAGGAATTATTACATTAGAGGTAGTATGAAAGTGGCGCCCATTGATGAAAAGGTAAAAGGGAGTCGATTGGCCTGGTATGGACATGTTATGCGAAGAGATAAGATGTACGTAGAGGTAAGAAAGTGATGAATATGCACGTAGAAGGACGAAAAGGGAGAGGGCAGCCAAGGAAAAGATGGATGGACTGTGTGAGGATGGATATGAAAGAGAAAGGGATATAAACGATTAAATTGGGTCCAGGGCAAGACAATGATGATGGTCTCCTTGTCGTTTCTTTTGAATAATGAATGTGGTTGCGTTTCTTTGATGTCTATCGTTCGTTGGTGTTCTGTACTTATACAGGTGTCTCTTTATTACCAAATTCCCACTCCTCACGTACGTGGGAATCCGTGGGTGGGAGACTGAGGCCTGAATTCAGATACCTCTTGAGTAACTCAACGGGGCTATCTTACTTTCGGCAGTGCTGGATATTCGTAGCCCTGTGTGTATTATCTAAATAAATCGCAGGGACAGACTTGAAACAGCTGGAATCGACCCCCGAACATGTTGTTTTTCACATGGTCAGTTATATATGGCATGTTCACGAGTAAGCGGTAAAAAAAATTACATGTTCTATGTGAAGGTGGTAAAACAAGTAATGTTGTGTATAAAGAAATTCTCTAAGGATATGTTTTATATAATATACGTATGAAATTTATAAATATTGTATACTTTTGGCATAAATGTCATGCTACCTAATTAAATTCCAACATTTACGCGAACGAAGTCGCGGGCACAGCTAGTAATAAATAAAAATCAACACAATTATAGCAACACTTAAGATAATTATCATTTTATGAGAACACATATTTGTTTCAATTTAACCAACCAGTAGGGTTAATTGGACCACGCGGTTGGTATTTTGGACTTAGAGAAAACTTACCTATAAAACTAAACAAAAACACTTTTAGGAAAAATATCTCTTGTACTACAAACAACAACGACAGAGAATCTAACTTATAATCATGTATAGCGTTCGTAGATCTTCTGATTTCCATTTAAAATATTTTTGTTCAGTCATCAGGAACAAACAGGAACAAAAGTTCGATAAATTGGACCAGGTCCATTTCAAGCGACCATGTGTGGTCCATTTAAGCAAACTGTTTATTCGCACAAAAAAAAACGAATTTGACAAGAACATAACCTATCTAAGCAGGCTAATGTTTACCACCAGTTGATTGTTAATTAATAACGAATCTCAATTATAAATATAAACAGCTTACCTTTGCCTTAGTTGCACCACTAGCAAACAACACCAAAATTTACATTAAAAACAATGAAATTTGTTTTTCGTTAATGATAACTAGTCAACAATAAAGTCATACATCTCATTTAATGAAGCAGAAAGTAAAGTTTCTGCATTATGGGGTTGGAATTTAAACGGATTCCAAAGTGATGGACATTTTAGCGTTGTGGTGCCCTTAAATAAGATTTTAGGGTTTGCAGAGGATTACAATAAAATTGTGATAAATTGTAAACACGAACTTATATTGAATAGGAGTAATTCTAACTTAAATAGTATTATTCTTACTGATGAAGTCGTTCAGCTTCAAATAGATATACAGAGAATTCAATGGAGAGTACCACATATAAAAGTTTCCGATCGAGAACGTTTAATACTTTTAAAGCACTTAGAAAGAGATAAACCTATTCAGATGGCCTTTAGAAATTGGGATTTATATGAGTATCCTTTACTACCTAAAACCACAAAGCATTCTTGGTCAGTAAAGACTGCTTCTCAATTAGAAAAGCCTCGGTATGTCATTTTTTGCTTGCAAACTAATAGAAAAAATAATAGAACTAAAGACAGTTCGGTATTTGATCATGGTGAGGTGACAAATGTTACGCTCTTTTTAAATTCGCAATATTATCCTTATGAGCCTTTATCTTTAAAGTTTTGTGAGAACAAATATAGTATATTATATGAAATGTATGTGAAATTTCGCCAGTCGTATTACAACTCTCCGGTAGAACCGTTGCTTGATCTGCAGGATTTCAAAGAAAAGGCCCCAGTCTTCATCTTAGACTGCTCGAGGCAAAACGATAGTTTAAAAACTGGTCCAGTGGATGTAAGATTGGAATTTGAATGTTCAACACAAATACCAGATAAGACAACTGCATATTGTTTGATTATAAACGACCGACTTGTGGAATACAAACCTCTGAGCAACATCGTGCGTAGATTATCATGACTGCTATTGTAGACATCCAAGGCTTTAAAACAGAAGCAAATGAATTTATAATAAAATAAATTGCTATATGGTGTAATCAAAGCCTGCAAGTGTTTTTAATCAAACCGCCATTTCCTTTTTACGATTTGACTAAATCGGAAAGACAACAAGTTTGCTGGATTGAGCGTAATAGAAAAATATACTGGAGCGAAGGATTTATACCTTACTCAAATTATCAATATTTAGTTTTAGATATCTTAAAAGATAAGTGTGTTTTCGTTAAAGGTCTTGAAAAAGTGTCATGGTTGAAAAATATTTTAAATAGTGTTAATGTAATTAATTTAGAAGATAAAGGTTGTCCTAATTTGTTAACCCTATATGATCGCTATAAATATTCCAGAGATTTGTACAATTGTATCTATCATGACTCAATATGTGCATTAAAAAATGTTATGTGCTTAAAAAAATGGTGCTTTGATAATAAACTTTTTTTAAAAGATACAATATGGATTGTTTCATTTTACTTAATCGTTTCCTATACTCACTAACATACCCATTTAGTTTTAATATATACTATGATTGGAATACCTCTTACATGAATTGATACACATTCATAAGTACAATAAAAAACTCAGCAAAGAGAACAGTTACATTGGTCACTAAGACAAGGCGTTAAATTCCTAACCTGAAAACCTTAGAATAGGTGTTATTATTCTAAGCTGAAAACATAATGTTAATAATCTATATCTATACATATAAATAAAATTGAAGTGTCTGTCTGTGATTTCAAAATAACTATGGATTTTCAAGTGCATATAGTTAGTTACACGATTCTAAGTCCAAAACAACCCTTTTTAACATTTTTGTCTGTCTGTCTGTCTGTCTTTCTGTTTGTCCGGGGTAATCTCTGGAACGGCTAAACCGATTCAAATGAGACTTTTACTACCAGGTAGAGGACTTTATAGCGCTACATATAGGCTACAATTTGACCCGGTAGTTGGCGCTGTTATCGCGATAACAAGTCTTTACTTATTTAACTCATCTATACATCTATCTATACATATAAATAAAATTGAAGTGTCTGTCTGTGATTTCAAAATAACTATGGATTTTCAAGTGCATATAGTTAGTTACACGATTCTAAGTCCAAAACAACCCTTTTTAACATTTTTGTCTGTCTGTCTGTCTGTCTGTCTTTCTGTTTGTCCGGGGTAATCTCTGGAACGGCTGAACCGATTCAAATGAGACTTTCACTACCAGGTAGAGGATTTTATAGCGCTACATATAGGCTACAATTTGACCCGGTAGTTGGCGCTGTTATCGCGATAACAAGTCTTTACTTATTCAACTCATCTATACATCTATACATATAAATAAAATTGAAGTGTCTGTCTGTGATTTCAAAATAACTATGGATTTTCAAGTGCATATAGTTAGTTACACGATTCTAAGTCCAAAACAACCCTTTTTAACATTTTTGTCTGTCTGTCTGTCTGTCTGTCTTTCTGTTTGTCCGGGGTAATCTCTGGAACGGCTGAACCGATTCAAATGAGAATTTCACTACCAGGTAGAGGACTTTATAGCGCTACATATAGGCTACAATTTGACCCGGTAGTTGGCGCTGTTATTGCGATAACAAGTCTTTACTTATTCAACTCATCTATACATCTATACATATAAATAAAATTGAAGTGTCTGTCTGTGATTTCAAAATAACTATGGATTTTCAAGTGCATATAGTTAGTTACACGATTCTAAGTCCAAAACAACCCTTTTTAACATTTTTGTCGGTCTGTCTGTCTGTCTGTCTTTCTGTTTTTCTGTTTGTCCGGGGTAATCTCTGGAACGGCTAAACCGATTCAAATGAGACTTTTACTACCAGGTAGAGGACTTTATAGCGCTACATATAGGCTACAATTTGACCCGGTAGTTGGCGCTGTTATCGCGATAACAAGTCTTTACTTATTCAACTCATCTATACATATAAATAAAATTGAAGTGTCTGTCTGTGATTTCAAAATAACTATGGATTTTTAAGTGCATATAATTAGTTACACGATTCTACGTCCAAAACAACCCTTTTTAACATTTTTGTCTGTCTGTCTGTCTGTTTGTCCGGGGTAATCTCTGGAACGGCTGAACCGATTCAAATGAGACTTTCACTACCAGGTAGAGGATTTTATAGCGCTACATATAGGCTACAATTTGACCCGGTAGTTGGCGCTGTTATCGCGATAACAAGTCTTTACTTATTCAACTCATCTATACTCTATACATATAAATAAAATTGAAGTGTCTGTCTGTGATTTCAAAATAACTATGGATTTTCAAGTGCATATATAATTAGTTACACGATTCTACGTCCAAAACAACCCTTTTTAACATTTTTGTCTGTCTGTCTGTCTGTTGGTCCGGGGTAATCTCTGGAATAGCTGAACCGATTCAAATGAGACTTTAACTGGAAGTTAGAGCACTTTATAGCGCTACATATAGGCTCCAATTTGACCCGGTATGTTGCGCTGTTGTCATGACACTTATTGTTGTATAATTATATATAAAAGCAAAGAGTCATTCAACTTGAAATCTGGAAAGTCACCGGCTGTATAAAGATTAGATTTAGCAGAGAACTTTTTAAAACGTAACTTTTTTCCGCGTGCGAAGCCGCGGGTACCAGCTAGTCGTGAATAAAACGGATCGCAGATAACAAAAGTAGGTATTATTGAAGGCGTCTGCGTCGCGAAACGAGCGAAGCGAGTTGAGTGACGCAGAAGTCAGAACACATTTTATATTAATCGATCGAACACTACACGTGCAGTCAATCTGCTTTATCTCGATACGTCCGCATCACCTGGAATCCGAGTGACCGTGGGTTCAAGTTCCATGTAGACGAAGTCAGAGGCAAAAGCTAGTTGTGGATAAAACAATTATATAATTCATAAGTACATACATTCATAGTCTTATGCCTGAAACCCTGAAGAGGTAGGCAAAGGTGTACCTATTACTACACCCACTTTTCGCCAGATATATTTAAGTCTCACGTAATAGGGAGGCGAGGCTATTGCCGTACCGGGCACATTTCTAGACTTCATGCTGTTACTGAGAATTTCCTTACAGAAAAACCCAATAACACTTTGGCCGACCCGGGAATCGAACCCGGGAGCCACCCGATCCTACTTTCAACATTGTTAAGATTTTGCATTCATTCATTAAAATTATCAACGAGCTGTGCAAAGATAACAGTATGTACATAAATAAATTATTATGAATGCATCGCTGTGCGCGAGCCGCACTGAGCGCGTCGAACGAACTTGAGAATGTTGTTTATATTATGTCATCCCAAGTAAAAACATTGTTACTATGCTACCAGTATTACGATGCATCGATGAATGAAATAATATTATACTTCTAATGCCAACCGTCCGTATCGCAGATCATGTTAATAGTGTGATTTTTGGGGCGCTCTGCATTGCGAACGGAGCGAAGCGAGGTGAGTGATGCAGTAAGCAAATGAATTTATACTAAAAGAAATAGCTGTATGGTGTAATAAAAACCTACAAGTGTTTTTAATCAAACCACCATTTCCTTTTTACGATTTGACTAAATCAGAAAGACGGCAGGTTGCTGGATTGAATGCCTGTAGTAGATGAAAATGAAATGCATAATTATTATTATTAAAAGAGTAATTAAATAATCTTATAAGAAATAAGTGATTCCTAATCTAACATTTATTGTATTTTAGAGTGCTATTTGTTTAAAGACTAAGATATATAAATCATCCATCAAGAATCCTAATTGTCTACTACTTAAATATATTATATATTAGAAGATTTTATTATCGTAATTATAAAAAATAAACGTTTGTACTGAGTTATTGATTATCTTGGATAATTCTATACACGTCATGTTAAGACAAAGTGGTCCAATATTTTATCACATCTTTGACGACACGTTTGGCGCATTAGCTAAGAGTATGACTCGCATCACAATGTAAATAGTAGGTTTAATAGACGCAGCAACTAATGCACCAACGTGTTGCGGGTTCGATTCCCGCACGGAACAAATGAGTATTGTTCCGGTTTGGATTTTATTTTTATGTTTTTTTTTTTACTTTATTTTTTTTTTGTATTATAATCAATTATTATGTCTCCATAATACCTACTGTTGGCTACTTACTAAGAAAGAAAGAAAGAGAAAAACTATTTATTTGTCACAGACACAGAAAAAGTATTACATATAAAAGAAAACATTGCAAGGCATAAGATTAGTCTGTGACAAATATGTGCACTTGATGTGCACACTCAGCTATATTGTTGCATTGTGGTAGTGTCCACAACTCTATTATTGAGTTATAGTTGCTAGTAAAAGCTAACCTCTCATTATACGGAAGGCCTATGCATTCATTAGTACAAGATGTGCACCAAATCGTTTCGATGCAACGATGTGCCGTGATCGAACATGATATTGTTCCTAAACCATCTTAATTCTATTAATAACCAAATACAATTCACAATGGAATTAGAGGCAAACAAGTCTTTAGCTTTCTTAGATGTACTTGTCATCAGGAATAAAAACAACTCCTTAAGCCATACTGTGTATAGGAAAAAGACCCATACAAATAGGTACTTAAACGGTGAATCTCACCACCATCCTAAACAGTTAGCTACTGTAGGAATGTCTCTGTTTCAGAGAGCCCGCGGGATCTGTGACAAGAAACACCTGGACGCTGAGCTTCAACATGTCAGGCAAGTTCTGCAAGACAACAAGCTCCGACCGCCGCGCCACTGTCACAGATCCCAGAAGAAAGAAAAACCAGCCACAGTAGAAAGACAACCTGCTGTCCTCCCATACATCAAGGGCGTGACCGACAAAATTGGCTACATCTTGAAGCGAGCTTCTATCAAAACTTACTACAAGCCGCCAACGAAGATCAGTCAATTATTACCATCTGTCAAGTGTCAGTTACCCTTGCAAGAGGCCGGTGTCTACAAAATTGACTGTGAATGTGGGCTCTCATACATTGGACAAACCAAGAGAAGCATAGGCATTCGACTCAAAGAACATATAG
Organism: Euclidia mi; assembly: GCA_944739405.2. NCBI lineage: Eukaryota > Metazoa > Arthropoda > Insecta > Lepidoptera > Erebidae > Euclidia > Euclidia mi. The sequence goes on along the minus strand of OX123208.2, from coordinate 29,648,857 downwards.
CTGACATAAAACATAAACGCTCAACAAAGTCTGCTGTGTGTGAACATGTGGAACAAGGACCCAACCACTACCTGCGATTTGATGAACCACAGATACTCGCAAAAGAACATCGTTTTCTGCCAAGGATGATACGAGAGGCTATTGAAATTAAAAAACACCCTAATTTCAATAGGGAAGATGGTTGGAATGTTCCTCCAGCTTGGGACCCTGTCATAAGGCTAATGAAACCCAAGAAGGACAAAGTCACCAGAAGACCTAAGGACACTGTGAGCTCATTCTGCGTAAATAGTAACACTAGTAGTTGAAAAATGTTCGGGTACTTTGAGATAACTTATACATTCAAGAAAAAGACAAATATCACCTCAGTCTGCCGTGAACATGAATTCTGTAAAGAATTCGAAACGTCGGCTAGTAATAAATTAAAAATATAGTTTCTAGATCTTTAGTTTCAAATGTAATAACTTAGTGAAACCAATACAACGCGATAAAATCCGTAAACTGTAGTTTAATTTCAATGATATTGTTGTTTATTGTACTTATTTAAGTGCGCGCGATAATTTTTGCTTGGCTATGTCAGTTCGACACCATACCAGATTATGATACACACAACAACCGATCGGACTGATCGCGTCGACTGAACACAGCAGTCTAACTTGAGAATGTTGTTACATTAGCATCTCAAACTAGAAACGACAGTAAGTTGTCCCATTGCATTGCTACTACAATGATATGTCGGTGAATGAAATACAATAATATTATATCGTGAATCAGACGGATCGCAGATAACAACGGTATTATTGGGAGCGTCTGCGTCAGCTCACTTTGTTCTGAGTGATGCAGATCACATTTATATTAATCGATCTCGATTGTAAAATTGGGGCTTCTGAATCACGCAGCTCGAGCGGCGACGCGAGAGCAAGTGATGCAGAAGCCCCAATTTTACCCTACTGACACACAACAAAGATGACATTGCTAAGGATAGTCTCGTTGTCATTAAAGAAGACAACCTGCCACCATTCAAGTGGAAATTGGGTAGGATTATTCGTGTGTTCCCAGGCAATGACGGCGTCTCGAGAGTTGCAGAGATCCGAACGTCAACAGGCACTATCAAGCGTCCTCCTCGAAAATCTGCCCGCTGTCAATATCCACAAGCAAAGCCAGCGTGACTACTGTTTCGTTGGAAGATTGATCGACGGATCTTCCAAGGCGGCCGGCATGTTGAGACCAGTAGCGCCATCTAGTAATCGTCCATAGGACTATAGTCGCGACGTTATTAAATCGACATCCAATCAACGTTGAGTAGGCTCACCACTGGCGCCATCATTAGTCTACATCCGTATCCGGTTTTAGTAAACAAACACAAAGAAATTACAAAACAATTATTATGTATTCCCCTTGGCATAACCTGATATTCATGGATGACTAGAGATTACTTCCTACTTTTCCTACTTAATACTTTCTTAAAATAACGTAATTAATCCGTATACTACTGAATATATTGGAACTATTTAAGATACAATCAACATCCGTTCAGCAATTTTTGCCTGACATAGTAACAAAGACTTATGTATCTTCACAAATTTTTGCGTTTATGCATTAACTAGACGATGCCCGCGGTTACACCCACGTTATTTAAGACTACTGTTCTGCTCCCATCGCTCGTAGCGTGATGTTATATAGCCTATAGCCTTCTTTGATAAATGGGCTATCTAACACTGAAAGAATTTTTCAAATCGGACCAGTAGGTAATTCCTGAGATTAGCGCGTTCAACCAAACAAACAAATAAACAAACTATTCAGCTTTATATATTAGTATAACAAGTATAAGATAAGATATAGAAGATTGCATGGGGTGACAAGCAGTGGGGTGACAAGGATGGATAAAATTAGAAATGAGTATATTAGGGGAAGTTTGAAAGTTGCAACAGTACAAGAAAAGCTGAAAGGAAATCATTTGTCATGTTATGGGCATGTAATGTGGAGGGGTGAAAATTATGTAACTAGAAAAGTGATGAATTTGAGAGTTGAGGGATATAAAACAAGAGGGAGACTAAAGACAAGATGGATGGATTGTGTGGAAGCTGACATGATTGAAAAGGGAGTGAATGTTCAGATGACATCTGATAGAAGAGAATGGAAGAGAGAGACATTCTGCGCCGACCCCAATTGATATGGGAACAGGGCAGGAAGAAGAAGATAATTATCTCCTAATATATTCATTAAAATCAAGTGATGTAAAGGGCAATTATGGAAGGCAGCCATAGCCTAGTGGAGATATCAACAGACTGCCATGCAGAGGGTATCGGTTTCGAATCTACAGCGCGCACCAATGACTTTTCGGAGTTATGTGCGTATTGAATTGTTAATTATCGCTTGTCCCGTGCTTCGGAGAGCATGTTAAGCCCTCGGTTCTGGATGTCATGAAGATCTTTGACAATCGTTACAGGGCGTCAGTACCTTCTAAAATAAACTGACACTAGTCTAAACCATGGAATATTGCTATCCCTTTGGGACTTGGGTTGCAGGTCAGACCTAGGCAGTCGCTCTGTGGAAAAGCTAATATTCAGCCAAATCCGGTAAGACTAGTAAGCGGACACCAGATTGAAACTGGGATAACGCTAAGAGGATGATGATAATGTAAAGGGCAATTATGTGCATAAATAAATATTTATGACGAATAAGATGTATTTAATAGTAAGTATAACAATTAATATCATTTTTTATAAAAAATCCTTCTTACTTTATTTTAGAACAAATTCAAGATACTATAATCTGGCCTTTATTTGTTACACATTGTATTATAGGTACATATATCTCATTGTATCATATCCTATAGCAAATAACTTGCAGCTAAACTTGAACTTGATTAAAATTTCAAACTTACTTCTAGGTCTACTGGCTGCAGTATAGTTATGTTCCAGAAGCACATCCTTCACAGGGCGGCTGGATGTTGTACAAGTTGCAGTTGCAGAGGTTGCTGTTGAACAAGATGGGACTTCGGGCTGTTCTTGCTCCACAATTATAACTGGGCTTTGGGATGATCCTGCAAAATAGTTATAGAGCATTATTATAATATATTTTTGATGTGAAACGTAAAAATTATCCCTACTAATATTATAAATTTGAAAGTGTGTATGTATGTATGTATGTATGTCCCGTTTTCACGCTAAAACGGCTGAACCGATTTTGTTGAAATTTAATATAGAGATATATTGGACCATGGAGACGGACATAGGCTATCATAAGTTGCAAAAATTAAACTGGGAGGGATTGTAGGGACGGTAGAAGTTTGTACGGCACAGATTTACCTCTTGGAAGTAAGAACGCATGCGCTTATAATTGAGTGTTGCGCATGTGCTAACATATCTGTCAGTACTGGGGTCATTCTTCGCGCAAGATTCTTCGCATCCAATTCGTGGCATTTTTTTTATTTCATATTTTTACAAAATTGCCTTCTGTTTATCAAACTTCAAAACAATACAAACCAAATGGTGTAATTACACCAAAATCGATCGACAAATAAAGAAAATATTCACTTTTAAAAATGTTGGTGCCACGAATCTGACGTAGCAAACCACGAATCTGACATGATAAAATTTGATGTTAAAATCAACAGCTTAAGCTCGTTTAACAGACTCATAAGCTGTAAGATCAAGCAAGCATCTAAGTTTAGATTTTTATTATGTGATATGCCTATGAAATACACACTTTAGAATAGTTTACACGTTACTGCTTGCATAGCTATTGGTCTAATCATATCTAAGCGAACATAAAGGATGAAGGTCTATATTATAGTCATCATCCAATGAGATATTCATGTTTTCAGATTTGCAATGTCAATAGGCACACTGATATAACATTTAAGATAGGTAGTAAGGTTGTTTGAACATTAATGAAATATCTCAAATACAATCAAAAAGTAATATTTATTTCAATTATTAACATGACTTCACTTTAATTCAATAACTAACACAAATATACTGTTCAATAATAACAATCATACTGACTTATGATGTTCCCAAGTTACAATACAAATGTAACATGTACAGTATAATTACAATCTTGCATAAGCTCACACATCACAGTATAAATGTCTGATAAAAGTAACTAGCTATTTTATAAATCAGTCTTTATGATTATCGTAACATTAAAAGTAAAAGTCTTATTAATTACAATCATACTGGCATAAAGAAGGATTGAAAAAAAAATTATAACAAGAATATAACGTTGACTCTTCTTTTGATTAATATCTAGCACAGCTTACTAAATGACAGTATTTTTTGCATTTCACTAACAAAAACATTTTATTAAGTCTTTGATTAATGATTATTTAAACATTAATCAAAGATCATATTATCCAATAATTATTTAAATATAATTAGATTAAGTCTTAATAAAAAGAACTAATTAATATATAGTTACAAGTGAAAAATCAAAAAATTAAAAATTTAAATTTAGAAGGCGTCATTAAACTCATCGCAGTCAATTGGAAGCCTGCCCAGAAGACTGGCAGCATTGCCTCGTTGTATGGCTATACTTATTTTTTGAGCCAAATACGTGCCAGCCCTCTGGTCACGCGAGGCGCCTATGAGTCTCTTTGCGAGATCTCTAAAAAGTGATCGCGCACTTGGACCCCATGGCCCCAATGTTTCGACCCCAAACGGCTCAAATACATAATCTCCTATTAGATTTACATATTTGCGCCGTTTGAGGGTCTCCGCTGTAGCAGCAGCAACGCCCGGATAACCTGCTGTGCTGGGAAGATAAGATGGCGCAAGGGTATCGATACATGTTTCGTCCCATACCAAAGGCCTAACCAGCTTCCACGGCAGTAACGACATGCCGTCTGGTCTTTTGCCATCGTCGCGTGCCAAGCCTTGAGGTTCAAGTTGGGCTGGAACGCCAGCTGTGGCAAGAGCATGGCGCAGTATGTCATTGAGGTTGGAGTGTCGTGAAATACGACCCGCGCTCCTGCTGCATGACAGGCCATGGTGACCAAGGCTATCGACAGCCTCTCCAGAGTGACAACGATGCGGAGAGACACATGACGCACCTAAACGGAGGCAAGTAGCGAAGCGAAAGTTCGTATCGTCTAACACGGTACCTATATTGGAGGTACCTACAGTGCCTGGAACCAGAGGCCCGATTCTCATTCTCCCACAGCCAGCAGGCGAGCACGCTCTGCAGTTTTGGACGATGTATTGAGAAGGTTTTCTCGTACCATGCTGCAAAGCGGCCCATCCCATTGCCTCTGGGAGGATAAGTTTCGGGGTAACTCAGTTCCTGGACAAGCATTTCTCCAAGCGTTCAAGGCATCGGTCTTAAATGGCACCTCAGAATCAACCAGTGTGGGAGCTAACATTTTCCTAGTCAATTCTGCAGTGCTGTGGACCGATGACAAGAACGCTGGCAGGCTTACGTCGGTAATTTTGCGAACGCCGAGGCCGCCCAAGCGCACAGGTAAGGACGCCTGTAGCCACACCGGGTCGTTCCGAGTCACATTCAAAATTTTACTCAGGGTATTCTGTGTAATTTTGTCAATTTGAATGAGTGGAGTTGGATTTTTCCAAAAAAGTGAACACCGTAATGCGTGCGTAAATTTACGGACAAAAAGACAATATCGAATAATAGTGAAAGCCGAATGTAGGTATATTAGTCTTGAGTAGCCTGTCAGAAATTTCATTAACATTTTGAATTTTTTGCTGTATAAAGGAATCAAAACCGTCGTCTTAACTTGGGGACCCCAGGAGGCGAAGAGGACTTTTTTCAACTTGAGTGATATTGGCAGCCAAATATTGAAATTTTGAAAGAATAGAGGATTTATCTAAATTGTCATTAATAAAAATTTCGCATTTGTTTGTATTCAGTTCTAAGCCTATGGATAAAAAAAATTATTTCAGAAGTGCTAGATCTTGGTACACAGACTCTACGTCACCGCCTAGGGTTTCATCATCTAGGTACCAGATGTTTAATTTTGAATTTAGTTGGATTATAACTGGATGGATGGCCAAAGAAAGATCCAGTTTCTCCTCTTGGCTACGTCGCGGTATGTTTGACTAGATGTAGATTGATCTGTAATAAAGATAGTTTTATTGATAGATAAGTATAATACATGTTACACAATGCATAATGAGTTACAGATATAAAAACAGCCTGCATCGTCTATATGTTCCATCTAAACAAAGTATTAACTAAAAGGTCACCAAGACAACAAGAAATCAAATAATACAATCCACCTCTTCCAATATCGTTTTCATTTACGGCGGTAAGTTAAAAAAAAATATCGCAAAAATGCTTATTAACCCGGCGAGAATGTGGCAGGGTATTTTACACCCTGCTCTTTACCTAAACTCTCATATATTTTTTATTTCGCGCTTAGCAACAACGTGACGCTCAGTAGCTGGAGGTAAGGGAGTGCCGGGGGAGGTAGTAGCTTGATTTCAGTAATGCGTGCGCCTGCGTGGGAGTTATACGTGTGTCAACCTGCCTCGGGTAAGTTTTACCCTGCCACATAGCTGGTGTATGTGTTTTGAAATTTGGTTTTATTTATTTATTTGGATTTTAAATGCCAATAACATATGCCTTTTTTCAGTTTTCCTTCAAAATGAACAACGAACGAATCAGATTTATGAAAGAGAAAGTGCTGAAGGAAATTTTTGACGAATTTAATTCTAAAGTTGACTCGGATCACTGTAGCAACCACGAAATTAGTTCTGGAACGGAGCAGGCTGCCAGTAGCGTGATAAATAGTTGTGTAAATGAAAATAGTGGTGAGCCTGATGATGGAATTCCTTTGTCATTGATGAGGAGTAACCCGTTGCCTGGATAAGGTTCTTTTTACGTATCTAAAGTTGTTAAAATATGGTTCAAACACCCCTAGAGGCCTAAAGTACGTACACGTGCTGAAAATATTATAAATTAACGCCCTGGGGTGCAAGGTAGTAGGTACGTAAGAAGCAATGAGCTAATCTCAATGTTGTAATTATATAACTATGGACTAAGTTTATTCGCAATTTGGGCTTGTCACTGGTCTACGAATATATACGCCAGCGAAAAGATAAAATTAATATGCCGGTATATATTCGTAGCGTATCTCCTCTCAACTTGATGAACCCTCAACGTGAGCATCAAAAATTTTTTCTGGATGAGCTGTCAGATGTTGTGACTATCCTTATAAGAAAGACCGGAAGACTTAACATAGTTGTAAGCGCTGTGGAAAAGCCATATATAAGGATCACGGGATTTTCTTTTGCAATTATTGAGTCAATGTTCAGGGCTGAAAAAAATACTGTTACGAATGATTTAAATATAGTTGATTTAATTTTTTTATAAAAAAATCTCATAAGTTAAACGAGTAACGTGCAATTATTAAAAAAATAAGAAGAAATTTTAACATATATTATGGTTTCTGAGGTTCTTAATTTTTGTTGATTGTTAATTCCTTCTTTCGTGTTTGCTGTAAAATTAACAAATATGCTACCGAATATACAATGTTTTTTATTTTATATTGTATGGAATATAATTTAAAATAATAAAGAGCCATATTTTTTAATAATAAGGCTATAATTAAACCACAGTATGCATTAATACATAAGGGTAAAATTTACCCTGCCACATACTTCGTGTACCTTTTTTTTCACCACATTCTCGCCGGGTTAAATGGCTTTAAGTAGTTTTAAACCGTAAAATAACGTTTAAAATGAAATTACACGGTATTAAAAAGCTGCTAATCAGATTCGTGGTTCAATGAGTCAGATTCATGGTACTGGGAACACGAATCTGATGCCACAAATCTGATGAAATTTTTGTAATTCCTAAATAACTATTTACAGTAAAACATTATCGTAATTCAAGAACTCTTATGGCAATCTTACCTATTCAGACTATTATTACAATAAATAAGAACTGTTGAGAATCCTATGAATCATTAAAACTTAGTAGCCACGAATCTTACCTACGTAGGTAAAAAAAATATTGACGAAATAATTACGTACCCCTGCTGTCGCGTATGTGCCATCGAGAATCAATGTGTGGTTCCCTCGGCCGTCGCTTGCTGACTGGTGATGCGCGTGGATACAAATAAGATGCCGAAAGTCATTCAATAGTCGAATTATTGAGGGTTGAATCACGCGTTCACACGAGTGCCAAAATCGTGTGACCGATACATTTTATATGAAATTTCTTAAATATTATAACATTTATGCAAGTCCATATTTATTTCGAAAACTACTACCCGGGACAAATATTTTAAGGTATAATACATAGCAATTCGTAAAGGGAATAGAAAATTATACACGATTGTTTGAATTACACAATGAGTGTGACATGCGGAGAACAGCAATATTGTCACCGTTTTCAGTCTTTGGATTTAGATATCGGCTATTTATTGTTGGTCGATATCAGTAAAACTGTTTTTTTGGTTGCCGTATTACATAAAGAAACATATAAAAAATAGTTTAAAGCCATAACTTCAATAACTATTGACATACTGCCGTGTGACCACCAAAATCGAGGCCTTGAAGAATGACCCACTGTCACGTCATACATAATGTCATATTGTGCGCGTTGAAAAACCAGCCAGTTACATTCAGTACAGCCAAAGAGGTTTGATGACTAATTTGTTCGCATATATAAACTAATAATAATGTAACAAGCTTATACGGCTGAAACGATTTTTCCTAATAATATTAAAAATGCGAAAATGTTTATAGAGATATATTGAACATGTATTAGAACATGGCTTTGACATTTGACTGTATGCATGGTGATGTTATTATGTACCTACCTACCTTTCAGTAGATAACGGTAGGTAATGTCATGGATACAGACCGAGTTACTTTGTACCCCATAGAGTTTCTGAAGTCTTTAGAATAATCAGGAGTGTCTTCGCACATCTTGAGACTGAAAGTAGATTTGTGTTACCCCGAATTTAACGCGCGCGAAGCGGCGGGCAAAAGCTAGTTATTTAATAAACTATCCATTTCGCATATGGCAGGCAGCCTGGGTTGGCCGTTTTGTTTTCTATCTGCTAATTAATATTTAATTATAGTATTATATTTTTCTTTTTACCCGACTGCGCGACGCAAAGGAGGGTAATGTGTTTATCAGTCTATGTATGTATGTATGTATGTATGTTTGTTTCTATGTGGCGTTCTAGAGACCAAATGCGTAGGCCGATTTTGATGATTCTTACGTCAATCGATTCGTCTTAACCTTGCGAGTGTCACTAAAGACATGACAGTAATCAAATTTCACCACAGCCTCAACCAGACGCCATATTGTCAAAATGAAAAAATAAAATGTCGATGAACTATGTCATGTGGGGTGTCGTTGAATAGGTATTTTAAAATCATCTTTAGGTTCCTTTTATCATTTTTCATTTTAAATAATAGTTTAGGATATATAACGATCTAAAGTTGTTTAACAAAAAAAAAATCTCGCTAATTTTCTTACTTAATGATTTTAGTTTTTATTTCAAGTATAAACGATATACAAACACTTGATTGTGAATTTTACCATCTTATAACGAAGTCAATGAATCGTAACTAAAAAGTATAAAATAAAAAAAATAATTTAAAGAAAAACAAAAAACCCGACTGCATAAAAACTAATTAAAAAATACGTGAAAAAATTAACTTCAATAAAAACTAAAAAGAAAGAAACAAGCCCAGTAGTTTAGAATTCTGTTAAGTAATATGCAGAAAAGAACGACTCACAGTCGGGGCCCATTCAAATTTTACCAATCAAATCTTCCCAAGGGGCCCCGACTATGAGTCGTTCTCTTCTGCATATTACTTAACAGAATTCTAAACTACTGGGCCTGTTTCTTTCTTTTTAGTTTTTATTGAAGTTAATTTTTTCACGTATTTTTTAATTAGTTTTTATGCAGTCGGGTTTTTTGTTTTTCATTAAATTTTTTTTTTTTAAGTATGTTATTAAGGTCTTGGTTACTTATATTTTTATTACAAAGCAGTAAAATTTCTAGCTTAAATAATGATTGCCTAATAAATCTTGTATTAATATAACTACTAATTTGGATCAGGCAAGTGTTGTTCTGCTATATTATGTTAATGTAATAATGTCAGAATATGATAGTTCATGACAGTATAACTGATATAATTCTCAGACCTACAAAATATACAAGAAAAATATTATAAATATTGGTCAATCCGTTTTAGGAGGGTTCAATTACATACAAGATTTTTATATATTTCACTATGTGAGCCTGCAGTTACACTCGCATTATTTAGGGCTACTGCTCCGCTCATGTGGCTCATAGCGTGATGTTATACATATACTATAGCTTTCCTTGTTCCTGTATTATCCAATTGGACCACTAGTTCCTGCGATTAGCGCATTGAAGCAAACAAACAAACAGTCTTCAGCTTTATAACATTGTATAGTATAGATAAACAATTGCCAATGTTCCCTTCAACACCTAATGAACACCTCCGAAAATGCAGTAAGGGTGGCTGCATACTGGGTGAACAAGATTTGAAACTTCATTGAAATCAACAACATCTTTCTCTTCTATCTTCTCAACTTTCAAAGGAGAAGATACAGTTAAATGGTAGATATCTCAACAATAACAACCTATGTTGTAGATTTAGACTAATTAATTCAACATTAAAAAAATATATGAGAATCATTTTTATTAAATAAAGTTATTTAGATGTATCACTTATTATTAGATAATGAACATTCAAGTAAATACTGTTCACCAGGTATATGCAGAGAGGGAATAGCTTCTTTGAACAACCGATTAATACCTCTTCTATCCCTTTCAGTGAAATGGATATCGCAAACTCTCTTCTCCTTGTAATATTCATAATCCAATTGCCCACCAACAAGATTAACCCAAGATTTGAATACTTACTTCAGGAAATTTCTTGACATTTGGGAATCTATGCATTGGAACATCTGAAAGTAGTTAATACACAGCAATAGGTACATTACAAAAGCAATTTTGAAAAGGTGAGCTCAGATTAAAATTGAGATTTTGAGTTTGTATTGTAAAAACATAACTGGCGTAGAGTGTGTGTGTAATAAAAAAATGTTTATTTAGTTCACATAAGTGTGTTTATAACATTTAAATCGGAGACATCCTTTTAAGAATTGCATTGCTTGTATTAGTTGGCTCCGCTCCTCCACTTGGTCTTTAACTCACATTATGCAATTATAATAATAATATAATAATATTCTACCACATACACACATCACCATCTAGTTCCAAGCTAAGCAGAGCTTGTGTTATGGGTGCTAGATAATGGATAAACATACATATATACTGTACGGTGTCAACACCGCACATACTCGCGCTCACGTTGTGCGCACTCAGCATTCATTATTTCAATATTCTAAGTAAACCTTTATACAGTCAGTCGGCATTACCGTCGCGTGCGGCTCACATCAATCATTTTAATTATAAGCAGGTTTCAGTTCAATAAATCAGTTGTGTTATCACTTATCAGTTAAACAGGGTTTCTTTTATACATATTATCAGTTAACCTGGTGTGCAAACCGTACATCTGTCTGGTCCTTCGAGTTACCGTTAACGGGACCTTCTCGCGAGAGCCCGTTGTTCAGAACCTCCAGTGGATACCACCGGGCCACGTAAGTGACGCAGCAGCTATCGGTGAGTGATCCTTATATTATTTCAAGCAGCTAATTTATCGCCATGGAGGATCTCCTAGCAACCCAGCAACAAATTGTAGAAGGAATTGAAAAACTCCTTACGAATTTCAAGAAAGACGGTGCAGAACGCATAACTCCTACCTATATCAAGAATCGTCTGAGCTCTCTAGAGTCATATTGGCAGGAGTTTCAGAACAATCATTTCAATTTATGCAAGTTCGATGAAAGGAACTATGATTATTTTACAAATGACGTGTATAAACAGACAGAAGAATATTACATGAATACACGTTCATACATCATGAATCAGTTCCCGTCGGCTTCAAAAGCAGCAGACAAGTCTCTTCTTCGTCCAGCAACGCTCTTGGGAATACAGCAGCAGTCCCCCAGTGGTATAGCGGTTACACCGCAAGCGTCAACGCGCCCGGAGACGCCCACACAACAGCAAACAGGTTCTCGCGAGCAGGGTGTAAGCAGTAAACTAGAAGAGATGTTCAGAAATCAGAAGAGCAATTTCAAAGTCTTTGTTAGGACAGTGAACAGCATTGACCTTGAAAGTGTCTCTGAAAAATGGGAATTCGAGGATATTTTGCAGACAATTCAGAACCGTTGGTCTGTTATTGACACGCTGCATTGGAAAATTGACAGCGAGCTCTTTGAGGAGAACATAGAGTATGAACAGACTTTTAACAAGCATGAGCAGCAGTATCAAGATATCAAGAAAGAAGTCAGCCGTAGAATGTGGTCGACTAGCTATAGGGAGAAATCTACGCCAAAGATGGACGTACCGACATTTACAGGAAATTACCATCAATGGGTGTCCTTCAAAGATTTATTTGTTGAAACCATTCACAACAATAAATCAATGCCAAATGCTGAAAAAATGCAATTTTTGAAGGGCAAACTTAAAGGAGAACCTGAAAGATTGATCCAGCATTTGCCAATCAGTTCTGACAATTATCAGGTGAGTTGGGATATTTTAACACATCATTATGGGTGAATTTCCCAAACAACTTTTTTTTTTGTCTTCGTTGAAATTCGTATTTAAAAAAAGGACTATTGTTCTGAATTATTTTTTTTAGTATTCAATAGGTAGTTATTGGGTTGTGGCAAAAAAATGATTTGCCTAGGACTGTTACAAAGGTAGAAAAAATAATCATAAACCTCTATTTTTTGTAAATCGGTGCTGTCCCTCTACTTTTCTTACGAACAAAAAAGCTACACTAAGAAAGGTAAGTAAGTTAAGTATAAAACTTATTTTATTTCATAGAATATTAGTTTTGTTATTGATATATAGCATATTTTATAACATAATTAACGATTATTATTAATTGATATTCTTTTCTTAAACATCTTTGTGGTGACTCTTCTTACTGTAAAGAGTCAGAAAAGTCAAAACAGAGATCTTTCTACATTGTTGTTTCACTAAACCTCTTGATTGATCTCAATTTATTAATATTCCACGCTCAATTTAGGATAATAATTTCACGTTGTATGACGTAGTGTCGTATTTAAGCAGACAAACACAGGGGCATCATGTCACTACGTCGTGACACGTTTATCATTTAGTATGGAAAATTCTACTGCCATATTGTGGGATTCAAGTAAGTGGTTACTGTCAGTGAACGTGTTAACACGTTCGCTGACAGTACGTCGTTAGGCGGGAAATTAAAATCATGCATTACTGCAGTACGTCGAGTGACGGGCTATTGTATTTAAGGGATACCGACGCTACGTCGTTCGACGAGAAGTTTTGATATAAGTAATAAAGAGATTAGTACCCACTGTCGTATTGTGAAGAACTCATATTTTATACTGCCGTAACACAAGTATTTTATGTTAAGTTTCTTACTGCCATCTCAGTCGCGCATACACACACACGCAAACCGCTCACACATGAGTACTACGTCGACCGGCGTGAACAATTAGTGCGCCCGGTGCTATTCTGTGAACACCACGTATTAACGCCGCTCCAAACGTAAGTAAATTTTACGAAACATAGATTTTGCTTCTTATTTGTTGTATGATTGTGACGATTAGTGTGCATTTTTACAATTTTGTAATATTTTAATACTTAGTTATTTCTGTACCTATTATAAATAATGTGAATTCATTGAGTGACTGGTTAAAATAATATTATTATTGCAAGGTTATAAACGTGAAATTTACCTCTCAATAACTTTTATTATTGTTGTAGATGTCTGGAAAACAATCCAAGAAACGTCCAAGAATACGTTTGTTTGATGATTTGTCATCTAACTCCGAAACGGAGCCGGATCCCGATCCTTTCGAAGACAATGATGGTGATTTTGGTTCTGACACCAACTATGAACCACAGCAAATAGACGAAGATGGCGGCGCCTCTAGTTCGTCAGAAGAGATATTTTCATTGAGGCCTCGTCGACGCACGTCTGGAGGCCCCGTTGCTTCATCAGATACAAGTACAAGTAAGTCTGACGTTTCAAATGAAAGTTATTATTTTGAACGGGACGATAGATCTACTGAACATACTGAACCTATATCAGAATCAAGGGACCACTCCCCGTCCCTCCTTACAGCTGAGCCCGATAATAATATAGATTCAGCACGAGAGCAGACTCGCCAAAGATCCCCAGATCCAGAAGAACAACCGTGGGCACATACAATATATGAAATTCCTGATTTTGAATTCGATGCAGATTCACATGGCATTCAATTCGAGATTAGCTCTCAGACTAGCGTTGAGCAAGTTTTCAATAAAGTTTTTCCTAAAGAATTAATTGAGTATGTTCTTCAGTGTACCAATAATTATGGCACAGCTTTGTGCAATTCAAATAAACCATCTACGAGACATTCCCGCTCTCAAAATTTTCGCCATACTACCGTTGAAGAAATGAAAAAGTTTCTTGGACTTTCATTATTACATGGACATATTCGCACGCCCAAACAACAGAAGTTATTTACTCATGATGACCCACTATATTACCACCCGGTGTTCTCTTATGTAATGTCTTCGCGACGTTATGAGCAGATTCTTCGATGTATGTGTTGTTCAGAGCTGGGCGCTAAAGGTGCAGAAAAGACTAATAAATTTACTGACATGTTGACTTTGAACTTTAGGCAAATATACAAACCGCATAAAGAGCTTAGTTTAGATGAATCATTGCTTTTGTACCGAGGTAGGCTTCACTTTCGGCAGTATATTAAATCCAAAAAGGCAAGATATGGCATTAAATTCTACGTCTTGGCAACGGCTGACGGCTACGTCTTGAATATAATAATGTACAGCGGAAAAGACGAGAACGTGCAATCATCACATCATCTTGTTCACAAAGCAATGTTATATTCTGCGTTATATTATATATGTATGTATTTACTTGCTGAGTATCAAATCATTGAAAGCGTGAATGCGTGCTCGTGATAAATTTTATATGCGCGCAGATACGCAGGCTGTAGTGCGGCCACTGGACTGGCGTCCTGGCCAAACAAGCGTCCCCCCGTACCTCACGCCTTCACGCGCCACTCTGGCGCCGAAGCATTAATTCACACTTAAGAGACATAACTCAGATATGAGGAGCTATTGGCCGTACTGTTACTCACATACTGATGATGGGTATACTTTTATTATAAAACTTTATTACTATTTAAGTGTATTATGTTTTAATAAGGTATTTATTTACGTAAATTTATTACTATTAGTACATTATTTATTTTATATTATGTATCTACCTATCTATTTATACCTATATATTTTCTGATATCTCTTTCGTGAGTCACTTAGGGCCTAATTGAAAATCGCAGTCAGGTACCTATGCGCCTGGCACATGCCGAATTAGGTCCTTTTTTGACCACACTTACCTGACCTTAAACAACTTTTTTCTTCTCCTGCCTGTATAAGTAGGTATGTTATTTTTTTATTTTTTTATTGTCACTGTTTGTTCTACTGTAATTGTTATGTAATTTCTTTTTATATTTTTTTATGTAGGTATGTAACTTGTGTGGAGTCAAAATAAATTTTATTTCATTTCATTCATTTCATTTCATTTCATCAGGTGCAATGGGTAAAAAACTAGAGCGGTTGGTAATGCGATTAATGAGACCATTTTTATTGAAGGGGCATCATCTCTACATGGACAACTATTATAATTCAGTGACTCTTTCCGAGAAATTACTAGATATAAAGACACATACAAACGGTACCCTCCGTGTAAATAGAAAAGATAATCCAAAGGAAGTGGTAAACAGAAAATTAAAAAAAGGTGAACATGTTTGGGTAAGAAAAAATAAAGTATACGTCAGTAAATGGGTTGATAAGCGACCAGTAATTATGTTGACCACCAGAGAGCACCCCCGTATGATAGAAACAGCAAACAGATTCGGAAAAATAGTTAAGAAACCTATAGAAGTTTCAACATACAATAAGTACATGTCCGGGGTAGATAGATCTGACCAGATGATAAGTTACTACTCTTCGCCAAGAAAAACAATACGCTGGTATAAAAAAGTATTTTTTCATCTATTGGACACTGCAGTATGGAACTCGTATTACTTATATAAAAAATTTGTACTTAAAAATCCTAAATATGAGTTTTGTACATACCGAGAGCAGTTGATAAAAAAATTAATAGATTTGCCAGAAAACTGTAAGGGCAAAGATTTAGTATCAAGTCTAAGAAAACACAATAGCAGAAAATACAATAACCCTCAAGTAAATATTGTAGATGCAGATAAAGAACGAAAATTTTGGGGTCACTGGCCCAAACGCCAGCCTGCACCGCCAAATTCGAAAAAGAAATATTCATTTCTAATGTGTAAAGTGTGTTCCAAGAACAAGAAGAGAGTCGAAACCAGTTACAGGTGCATTGGTTTCCCGGGACTACCTCCGCTATGTCCTGAATGTTTCCAAGATTATCACCAACTTCTTGAACAACAAGAATAAGAGTCCTTGTTTGAGTATTTTTGCAGAAGTGTTATTTGTTGAGTATTTTTATTTTTCTACTTTCTACTAAGCATTTAAAACGTGATTTTTAAAATTCCATGGTAAAAGAATATTAATCGCTAAAATTGTGTCAGTGGTACTCGACCTGGCTTCTGTTGTATAACAGAAGTGCGTTGCAAGAATCTGAAAGAACTCGTTACAGTCGATTGACAATCTTAGTAGTCGTTGCGTTCGCGTAGACAAAAGTAAATCAATTTGTTCAACTGTAACTTACTAGTATCAGTAGTATCAGTCCATGCGCGGTTTACATTTAAGCAGTTTCAGCTTATGTTGGTGGCAGTTGTTTTCAAATTCAGGTTTGGATGTTCTGGTAGAAAAGATGAACAATAAATAATTGAAAGTTGCGTTATTATCATCTTTATTCTTGAGCAGAGAGCCAAGCACCCAGTGAAGTTGTAAAAGATTTTGATAATCACTTAAGATTTCGATGTACGGATATTGAATTAGTCTGAAAGGAACAGGGTCTCCAATCAGTGGGTATACCATGCCACAGAATAATTAATAGTATTAACGTACAGAAGCTTCACTTTTCAAACCAATTTATTGAAATTGCGACTCTTGGTACTGAGCAATAAAGTTCAATTCAGCTCGCATAAGCACTCAGTGCCTAATGCGATATTAACCTAACAGTTCCCGTTCTTTTCTAACACATAACGCTGTCGCTGTCTGGCGCGGAGTGGCGCGCTAGGGTTGTCGACTTGGCGCTGCTACTATATTTATTCATCGTCTATCTACCTACTTGACCACGTAACTAATAATAAATAATTATCCTATAAGTATCCTATCCCCCTATTTGAGCTAGTAGAACAAAAGCACAAAAATTCTGGTCGTTTACATTTTCACTATACAAATTCTTAGTTATTTCCTAAACGCGTGGACCGATTTACATTATTCAAACAGATAAAATGGTTTTTGAACTAGATGTTTAATTTGACACCATAATCGTTGAGATATCTCAACAAACAAAATATCAAATTTCCAAGTTGCTCTCGTAATATAAATAAAATCAAATTTTCAAGTCGCTTTCGACACACAGTTAATTAAGCAATTAATTAACACAAAAGATTCCGTATATTTCTTGGTATTCCTTTGGATCACTAGCAGTGTGACATGACATGTTCTTTGAAATGTCACTGATTCCAAATGCACGAGGAGTTATGTGATAATACTTACATCGCCGTCCGGCGTAACTGTTCGTTCTGTGAAATGTTGCGTTATGACCACTCTGGCGTCTGACAGCCGTTTTCTTCTATCCAACCATGGAATAAAAAACAACAGTTATACCACAGTATAAAGAGCATACAGTAGTTTGACGCCTTTGATCTCGAAGAAAAAGCCGACAACGTCTAGACAAGGGTAAGGAGGCTAGGGCTGCCACATGTAAACAATACCTACTTATTCAAATACCGTCTATTTATTATAGAAAAATAAAACAATTGCTACGTTACATGAATATTATACTGTAAATCACTTATTTATTATATTACAATAATTAACGATAAATAATTATTATAAAACAGTTAGCATTTTTTCGTGCGGTGACAGCTTTGCATACACAGTCAGCACCTATTTCATCCCACAGGTATCGTGGGAGGCGGTTAAGAATATGAAGCATTTTTCATTTGGTCTTTATCATACAAACCAAGTTAAAATAAAGCAATTGACATAGCGGTCGTTTAATGGATGGGTAACCGTGGGATCAGCTTGCAGAGCCTATATCGATATGAAGTATTTTGCAGATTTATTTTCGTGCAAACTACGTCAAGGTAAAGCAATAGATACCACGGTCATTTACTGGATGGGTCTCCGGGCTATGAGGTTACGGAGAACATGTGTGGGGTTTATAAAAGGGGGCCAAAAATATGGTTATTTTTTAGCTAAGCCGCGCCGTTACCAAGATACATAATAATATGTGATAGGTACTTACCTAATACGAAAATACTAAGTATTGGAAAATATTCGATTCAAGTGTGATTTTAATTTCTTGCAATAAGCAAGAAATTAAAATCACACTTGAATCGAATATTTCCTTAAAACGCATATTTTCTTACGTCTGCCTTGTTGTTTACGCACAGTAATTACTACTTTATTCTGTGACTGGGCCAAACATGAGATATCGTAAAATGTCAGTAGATTAGTAGGTACGTGCATATTATTTTAAGTGGTTATAGGTAAATACATTTCAAAATAATTTAAATACTTAATTATAATTAATGAAATTTTATTTTTTGGTGTAAGTAAATTGATGAAATCGCAGATTTTTTAAATCCTTATTTCTTTAAATCTTTAAGCAGCACAAAGCATTGCAATGTCTCACAGTACAAGTCGTATGCAGCATCTAAATTAATATTCATAAGCAAATAAATAAGTAACGAACAAAAAACAAGCACGCGCCAGCCCCCAAAAATATGTACCTAGTTGGGAACTAAGGCGACATACGTAAGTAGGTACCGCTCTTCCCGCGTCTCACCTCTTGCTCCCCGCACGATTGACCCGTCTAGACGCGTTCGTCGAACGACTGTATGGATTATTTGACTGTGGTTATACTATTTAGTAAGATAACATGCTTAAGGCATAGAAGGCTTAGAAGCAGTAGGTAACAGTTACTGGCAAGAGCCATGGACACAAACTCAATTGAAATAACAATTTGTGGATCACACAAAGAGGTTTCATAGGGTGATCAAACCCACTACACTTCAAGCAATACTAAATGGATAAGCGTTATTTAGACATCTGAAGTTTTAGCTGTTGAAAGTAGGGGAGTATCTCCTTGTCTGACATCTGGATTACTCATGCATTCAAATGTTTGTAAAGTATCCGCCACACAGAATTTATTGATAGTAATTGAGTTGTCTTTTAATGAAATAAAAAAATAATATAATACTACAGTTCATTCTAGATATTAATCTTAGTATCGTTACAATATCCATGTCACACAGCCATAATCTATAGAAAGATAATTTCCGATTCCCGTCCTAAAACCTTCTAAACATTTTTACCAACTAAAATAGTCAGTCTGAATGCCCAAAGACACAGACAAGTACTTTACTTCCAGTCTCAATCATCCATTTGTCCTCCACTGAAATTGGATCCTTATTTCTCCAAACAGCAGTACAATGAACATTAAAGTAAATGTATGCATTAGACTTGTGATGATACATTTTTGTTGTTAAAGGCGTTTAACTATATAATTTGAACAGTGTATGAACACGGCGCGTGAAAATACGGAGCTGTCGCACTTGTTGCGTGACGTCTAAAGGTGCTGATACACTTGAGCATTCACTTGTAACAGAACAGCGAGCATTCGCCGGTTTTTTGTTTTGGCGAACCGAACAACGAACAGAGCCGAACATAATATAGCCAAAAATCGCTACGAACATTTTCACGAGCATTCTAGCGAATGCTCGCGATGATGCTCGCCAAAACATTGTCAAAAGCGTACAAAAGCAAGGTCAAAAGCCACAAAGATGTCATCTGACAGTCTGCGGCGTGTGCTACATCATAGACTAATATCAGAGAGGTTGGATTAGGATAAGTTTATATTTTTTGACCAATATATTATAACTGGAAATGCTACATTTTTATTTATCGGTTATCTTAATAAAAAGAGAAGGAAAAGTAAAAGTCGGTGGCAAGCCAATCTGTTTCGACTTAGAAATGGAAGTGGAGATCTACAATTAGTAGCATAATTAAAACAACAAGAAATAAGCGGACACTATAGAAATGTTCTGTTATGTCATCAAGGGATTTCGAATATTTGTTAAACATGATTGGTCCTAAAATGCAAGAACAAGGCAGCGATAGCCGAGTGGATATACCAACAGACTGCCATGCAGAGGGTATCGGGTTCGAATCCACGGCGCGCACCAATGACTTTTCAGAGTTATGTGCGTATTGAATTGTTAATTATCGCTTGTTCCGTGCCTCGGAGAGCACGTTAAGCCATCGGTCCCGGTTGTCATGAAGATCTTTGACAGTCGTCACAGGGCGTCAGTAGCTTCCAAATAAACTGACCCTAGTCTAAACCATGGAATATCGCTATCCCTTCGGGTTGCAGTGCAGAGGTCAGACAGGCAGTAGCTCCGTGGAAAAGCTTTTATTCAGCTAAATCCGGTTAGACTTGAAAGCGGACCCCAGATTGAAACTGGGATAACGCTAAGAGGATGAGTATGATGAGATTGGTCCTAAAATAGCCAAACAGGACACAAGGTTTTGAGCTGCAATCACGATAACAGAAAGGTTAGCAGTAACTCTCCGTTTTTTAGCTACGGGAGATAGTTATGTAAGCTTACAGTATCTTTTTAAAATGTCAAGACATGCCATTGGATATGTTATGGACCAGGTGATTAATGCGGGCATTATTAATAATGCACGAGCATTATGAATAATGTCTAGCTTTATCGGGCTAAGTGATTAATTACTATCATAACTTCATTATTTATCACATTGCACGGTCATTATTATATTACTGCATGACAATTGGGCAATTTGATAATAAAGCTATATTTGACGCGGCGTGAGGGCGGGGAGGGAATACCGCATGGCGTGACACGCTTTGACCAATCAGAGACCGCCATTCAGCGTGGGGCTCGTGCGGCGGACTTCAAGCGCTATTGTTTTTGTTTAATTTTGTATTGTAAGCGAAGACGGACGGACGTGAATGGGTTTTACTTTCGTAACTAATTGTTAACGCGAGTGTGTTAGCGAACTATAGTGAAACAGCTGTTAGTGGGTATTTTAATAATTAATCATGGATATTTCGAAATGAATCGTCAATTTGACGAAAGATTAAGTGAATTAATGTCACTTAAAGGACAAAATACTCATTTTTTCACCAACGAAAGCTATACTGAGATGATTGAAAAAGTTAAATCTGCGAAATCAAAGAAGTCGCATAAAAAACCCGAAGATTATCAGCGTTTGCGAAGATTTGACGTTATGGCTGTTGGAGAAACAGAGAAATTGATTGTTCCAGTCAAAGACAATATGATTAGGTACTAGGTACGTGAAAAACAACGAGATATTTCAGATTTTGCATGATACCCATCTGAGTGTAGGGCATGGTGGTAGAAACCGAATGGAAAAGGAGCTAAATTTTCGGCATAAAAATATTACGAGGGAAATGATGGCCATTTATTTAAACCTTTGTGAGAGCTGCGAAAAGAAACGCAGCGTTCCAAAAAAAGGATTAGTTGTTAAACCTATTCTTAGCGGCGAAATGAATGCAAAATGTCAAGTAGACCTTATTGACATGCAGTCACAAGGAGATAATCAGTATAAATTTATACTTGTATACCAAGATCATCTTACGTCCGCTCAAGACCAAAACTGCTGAAGAAGTAGCATATGTACTACTTGATATTTTTACAATATTTAGTGCACCAAGCATTCTTCAAAGCGATAATGGCAGAGAGTTTGCTAGTAAAATTGTTCAGGAAGCTTGTGAAATGTGGCCTGAATTGAAAATTGTACATGGTAAACCGAGACACTCTCAAAGCCAAGGGTCAGTAGTGAGAGCAAACCAGGACATAGAGAATATGCTGAGTACGTGGTTGGAGAATAACAACACTAAGAAATGGTCGGACGGATTACGTTATGTACAATTAATGAAAAATAGAGCTCATCACACAGGTATTAACTGCACTCCATATGAAACCATGTTTGGAATGAAGTTGAAAGTAGGGCTTAAAAGTTCTTTTATACCACATGAGGCTCTGCTTGATATTAATTCAGAAGAAGACTTGGAGAAACTATTATCTACTGAGAGCACTATTACTGAAAGAAATCTAGTGGCTGTCACCGAAAATGATCAAGAAGAGTCCGCCAAAAATGATCAAGTGGAGTCCGCCAAAAATATCAAGTAGAGTCCGCCGAAAATGATCAAGTAGAGTCTGCCAAAAATGATCAACTGGAGCCCATCGAAACTGACCGCGTGGAGTCTACTCAAAATGATATGAATTTATTTTCAGCTAGCTCAAGTCAATTTTCGTTAACGTCTACGGTACAAGTAGATGAGGAGTCTGAAAAAACTTCAGATACAGATTCAAATCCAATACCCACAAACGAAAACGAAAACCTGGAGCGCAAAAAAGAAAATGTTATGGCAGTTAGGAAACTAGCTTTAAGAAATTTGCAGAAACAAGCAAATAAAATGTTGGATGTATCAAGCGCTAAATATCCCGTGGCTGCAATTGGTGACACTGTAAGAGTCCGTTTTCCCGATGTTGATCGCGCTCGTAGCGATGGAAGAAATATGCTTGCTACCGTTATTGAATTAACAGTCACCAGTCAACTTGCAACCTTTATAAACTGGGAACAAAACAAGGTGTTTTAAATCAACTATATTCAAGAAACCAATTTACTGTCTGCAAGGAAAGATTTATTTCGCCTGAAGATGTTCCAGAGACAGAGAGTTCGCTGAGAGAGTGTTGTAGAATGTCCTCTAAATGCGGAGGGCAAGGTTATAGTAGATGTGGTTGTAAAGGTGGTTGCAAGTCTGATAAATGTAGTTGTCGCAAAGCCAAAGAGTTGTGTACCTCAAAATGCCATCACAGTGGCAGTTGTTCTAATAAATAAACCTGTTACTTGCTACATATTGTATAATTACTGTTTTTTACTTATATTAAGTTAATTTGACTTATATTAAGAGAAGATGCTATTTATGCCAAATAATGAGCCTGATTGCTTTAACTTTAGTTTATTTTCTGTTTTCTAATAATAAGTCATTTCTATAAAACAAAGATATGTTGTGAAATTTTTGTTTTAAATTTAATTATGTTTTATGTTATATTTTTAATATGACTTTCCTTAAGTTTAAATGCAAAAACTAGTGGTTTTTTAAGGTAGAAGTCCTTGGTAATGAATCCAAATGACGAGTCTGATTATTTAAGTTATTTAATATTTCGTTTATTTTAAGTTAAATGACAATAAAAAATAGTAATTAAATATGTTTGTATTACTCTGCCCAAAAGATGATGGGCAATATGTATAATGCCCAGTCAATTTGATTATTTGAATAATTATTATCAAATTGCACTCCCATATTGGACATTTTTCATAATGACCGGGCATTATGTATACTGCCCAATTTATCACTTGGTCCATAACAGATACATTATAATACCAGAAGTATGTAAAGCAATATCTGAGTTATTGAAAGAAAACATCAAAGTGAGTGCAAACAGTTTATTTTCATAAAAGTAAAGGCTCAATGTGACTTTGCTTTAGCCCTATTTCGTATCTAGGTATTAATGAATTCGTTAATTGACTCATTTCGCACAAATCGGTAAGACTGACATCATAAGCGTTTCTGTCCTGTTGACTTACATTTTGTACAGCAGCAGAAGTAGACCCATTTGGTGGAGAAGACTGCACTGTGCCATAGCCCCGAAAACTTCCATACATATCTGTATCGTAGCTATCAAATTCTCCTTTATCAGCGCTATAAAGCAGTAAATTAGATCTTATGTGTTGGACATAGTTTTTTGTCTTCTCAGTATATTTCCTTAACTTATTTGCTACGAACATCCCAAAGGTACCGAACTCGTCATTCAGGGTGTTAAGAGAATTTGTTGAATTTTGTAGGGTATCAAATGCTGATCGCATCATCATGTCAGCATCCGTCCTCCTATATACAAAGGTACTCTGTGAGCATCCGTCTCCCGTTTTCTTTTATTACGTTGACGTTGAGGTTTATTAAAATTAAATAATTCGCGCTGAGTCGAACCTCATTTAAAAGTTTGAGACTTTTTTCATAGACATTTTGATCTTTTATCCAGAGAGATTGTATTGATATTCGTATTAATGATGTAATAATATCGATACCAAATTTTACAGACTAGCTTCTACTCGCGGCATCGCCGACATGGTTGTCAGTTATCGGAAAAGAAGGTTGCTTAATGTGATGTAAAGCTATTCCGCAATAGTTAATCAAAGAAGTATTTACATAAAAGGGTAACAAAAATCTATCAATCATCACAAGCTTTGGCGTTAATAATAGTTTATATATAAAATCATCTGCGGCAAAAAGGATGTTGAGATTGTCGCTAAAGGATGTTGAGTCATTTTGGTCCAATCCCTCAGCAACATTGGATGTGATACCAAATGATTGGTTATGGGGTACACTTTATTTCGTATTATTAAGCGTAAGTCAATATCCAACCCGGACATAGTGTAACCCAATGTCCTCAGTCAGTGTCAGTCTGTTTACCAGCAGACTGCCATGCAGTTAGATACCGATGCAGTCCAGATACCTCTAGGTTAGGAAATCGCAACCTAAGATACATAGATTAATAATGTATAGATCTTAATTTGAACAGGTTAAATACATCGCATAGGTTCATACGACTTATTCCTTTATTTTACTTGATCTGAGGATTTTAAACTTTCGCGATTTGTATACATCATACAAAATGAATTAGCGGGTCTTAATCGCGTACAATTAACTTATTTAAGGTATATTATATATTTAAGGTATAAATTCACCCACATACGGTTTGGCAAAATACATAAGCAAGGTACTACAACCGTTAGTAGGCAAGACACACTCTTTCGTGAAGGACTCTCGCCACTTTATAGAAATTATCAAAAGCACGAAAAAGGAACCAGACGAGGTGATGGTGAGTTTTGATGTTGGGACACTATTCACCAATGTTCCTGTTCAAGATTGCTTTGAGGTCGTACAGAGGAAAATAAGGGAAAGCGGTCTGTCTGATGAATACACAGTTCTACTTAAGAATTGCTTGGATAGTAACTACTTCTTATATTGTGGACAACACTACCTCTAGATCGATGGAGTGGTTATGGGTAGCCCTATAGCACCAGTAATGGCGAACATTTCGATGGAGCACTTTGAAGAATCCATCGACATGCAGGCATCAAATGTGAAGCTATGGAAGAGGTATGTCGACGATATCTTCTGCATCATGAAGGGGAACCAGCAAGACGTGGAACAATTTGCAGACAAATTGAACTCCATACATCCAAACATCCGATTCACATACGAAATGTAGGTAGACGGATCGTTACCCTTCCTCGACGTTAAAGTGACAGTGAGAGATAATGGTACCCTTGGATACACTGTATATAGGAAACCGACACACACCGACAGGTATCTTAACGCGAACTTGCACCAACATCCGCGGCATTTGGATTCCGTCATGTCCTCGTTAGTGAACAGAGCGTATGACCTGTGTGACCCTGAACAGTATAAATGATACAGTAGTAATGGATACAAGAAGAAGATACTCCGTCTGAGGAGGAAAGATCGTAGACCTGAAGTAACCAGAGTGCCGGCGATGTCATTCCTCTCCAAATACCTGGCGTCTACAAAGTCGATTGCAGCTGTGGTAGTCCATATGTCGGACAGACTAAGCGTACAATACAATCGCTGAAAGAGTGAAGGAACATATCTCAGCTGTAAAAAACCGACATATTAACAAGTCGGCGATAGCTGAGCATTTGTTGGAGCCTGGACCAAACCGCTGGATAGAACTGCATCAACCACAAGTCTTATCCACCGATCGTCACTATTACTCCAGGATAGTACGTGAAGCGGTAGAAATCAAGAAATATAACAATTTCAACCGGGAGGATGGATATAGATTATCGGCTACTTGGAATCCAGTCATCAGCAAGTGTAGACACCGCCACAGTGATAAATCTCAACAGTGTGTAGACGTTATTAGTGAAGTGTGTCGGAGTACCGACATTGCGAACTTAAGCTGAGTTCTCATCAGTCTCTCCGCGACCACGCTCGGTGCAAGACGAGCGAAACGTCGGAACCAGATAGGTATTTATACCTTAAATTAGTTAATTGTACGCGATTAAGACCCACTAATTTATTTAGTTTGATATGAAGATTTATCAACATTCTACCCATATTCTATCGACATTCATTCTGAGAAAGCCCATCACTAACCAACTTAAAGTTAGTGACAACCTGTGACAATCCATGTATCTCAACGATTGTTCCCAATTAGGGCCGGAGTACATACCTACAACAAACAGCATGCGAGCCCATACGCGCGGACGCGACGACGCGCTTCGGTGCGTATGTGCGAATAGTCAATTCGTCTTCCTTATGATGGCGTTGTGGGTCGGTTGGTTTGGTTCCCTAAAAAATGGTTGAGCTAAGCTATGACTGAGTCACACGTCATACTTGTGAATGGGTGCCTTCTACCGGGAAGCCGGTGCCGGCTCTGAAGAGTTTTTTTTTTTTTTTTTTTTGTTTGGTATCGGTTTGGAAAATCCTCATGGAGTCCCTCCGCCCCAGGGGAAGGACGAAGGGGACTGTCAGACTCTTACTGACTAAAAACCAACCCGTGTTCCTCATGTACCCGTGTGTCGGAGGGTAGGGATTCGCATAAGCATTCGTCGCTACCCCCTGACGGGTATTGGCCCGCCAGATGGTCAGGCGGGCCCCGAACAAAACCCCCTTGGCGGCGGATGAAGGTGTTGAGCTCCGCCGCCAAAACACTCAGCGGCCGCAGAGGATAGGGAGGACGGCAACGCAACACCGCATCTCCTCTTCCTCTGCGGCCCCACCGCGACGCAACGATGGTGCGCCTCCATTTGGTCGCGGGAGATAGGGCGCGCGGCAACGGAACACCGACACGCCTCTCCTCCCGCCACCGCATCCGACTGCGAGGGACAGAAGAACTGTCCCTCGCACCCGCCCCTTTGGACGCATCCTGCGCAGGTCTCCGTCAAGCCCACGCGGAGCGTCCCCTCCTGGATCCCTCTTAGCTTCACCGCGGGTCACCAATCCACGGTTACTAAGCCCCCCCACCACGACAAGGTGGAGATCCCACGGGGAGGGGGGGGGCTCTGAACTGTTGTGACAATTCTATCTATATTATTTTAACTTATTTTTACTATATTGTAATGTAGGCTTCTCACATTGTTCTCATAATTATATTTTTATCTTATTTTATATATTTTTTTATAATAAGCTATTTTTGTCTAGACCTTAAAAGCGACTATGACCTCTGAGTTTGTTTCGGATGTTTCTTCTCAGGGCAGTCAGGTAGGAAACACCGGCCTCTTCTAGATTAATAAAAAAAGTATGACTTTGTTTAAGTGTTTGTAATGAACCTATGAACAAATAAATGATTTGACTTTGACTTTGACTGTGGAAAAATGCTCTCTATTCACTTCGCCTTATTATGTGCGTGGACCTAATTCAGACCGTCTGTTTGGCCACTCCGGTTGTTTAACTGGTCTGGCGACGAAAGTGGCAGTGACGGTACAATGTGTATAACTTTACAGACGAACTTCAAAAACGCCTAAACGGCCGGATCGGTCGTAGCGTGAACGACTAGCCGGTGAGACAATTTTGACAACAACCAGAAACCACAAATAAAAACTTCTCTAGACACAGCTATTGAAATTACCACGAAAAGTTATTTCCACATAAGAAAAAATAGTTTTAGGATATAAGGGTTGCCCCATCCATTGGCATAACATGATGATGATGATGATGACACTTATTATTTGTTTCTTTTTCACGGCTATTCTAAAAAAAATTGATTTTATAATATTACCCGGCCCTTTGGCAGGCATACACGGGTACATGGGTCCAACGCTAAACTCGCAAACTCTAAAAGGCCAGAAACCTTTTAGAGTTTGCGAGAAAAAAAAAACAAATATAGATAAATCCACGTATTACTCAATTTAATTCGCAATTGTCGATATTTATACGTGGTTTTACACGTAGCTTATCAAAATACATATAAATTATATAGGCAGCGTGATGAAAATTTAAGAAAAAACGGAACGTAGCTGCGTGCGAACACGTCGTTGTACAAACAGCGTTACACTTGGGGTTGCCATCCATACTTTATAATAACGTATTCTACTTTCTTTATGGAAATTATACTTTATACTTTCAATACTAATAAACTATAAGATAATACTTTATTCCCAACGTTTACTGTGATGCCTAGACCAAACAATAATTATGGATTCTTATCTATTTAAGGTTACACATAAGTTGAAACGGATAATGGAAACTATTTAGACTTAAAGAGATCCAAACGAAATTCACTAATGATGATAATGAATTTTCAGTATAAATTTACTGAAAAAAGTGCTGCTAGCTGTGAGACTTCGACGGGAAGCGCCGGGACTACTCATTGAAATCATCATGGTATGGTGTTCCTCTATCCGATCCCATTTAATCGCGGGGCCACGGGTACTGTGTTAGCATTACCTACTTCCACAAGCATGAAGCACACAAACATACGTTCTTAAGACAATATAAACATATAATGTGATAAATACTTTTTCTTCCAAATACTTTATTTTTGTCCTATACAAACTATTTTATACTTGATTTTTGGCAAAATAAGTTGGAAACCCTAGTTATAGTCCGTTCACAGTTATTTTACCTCTAGCTGTTAGATTGGCCAACCTGGGCGTTGTGTTGCTATATTTGGTATAAAATACTCCCCTTTTAAATATACAGTATTGCTTAAAATGTACTTATTTTTTTATTGCCTACGCGATCGTATTAAATATTTTTACGTTTACGTCAACTGAAACAATTGTGACGTCACATCGCGCCCCTGCGCCGCGAGCCTCGCTACGAGTGACGCACAGCAGTGGGCCGTTCCCTCGCGCCCCTCCACGCCGGCCCTATAAATACAGGGGACACACGAGGCTTGGCCCCTTTTTCCTCCGGCCAGCACCACCGAGTTGAGTACAAGATCATCTGAAGACCTGTGAAGTGCCAACCTCGACCACGCCCTGGATAATTGTCTCTTCTGTTAGCCTTAACCGTCAGTTCTTTTTTGTATCGAATAACTGGAATTATAACGCGAGTTTAAACTTTCCTGGTGATATTTTTTATTTATTTCCCGTAAGTCAACCTAATTATCTCTCTTTAATTGCTCGGCGAGTGATCGATCCCGGCTACCCCGTGGAAATCAATCACTCGTGCGACACAATGGCTGGTTAGGTTAGGTTAGAACTGCGACCAAAACGCACGAGCCGAGCGAGCGAAGCGAGCGTGCCGCGGCAGCGGCCGGTGAAGTGCCAGAACCAAATCGCTTTTATTTCACTACACAGGGCATTTATTTCACTACACAGGGCAAATATGCTAAGTACATCGGTTAGGTTAGAACTGCGACAATAAAAGGAAGACCAAACGTAAAGTTGGCAACTGTGAGATTGGGAAATAAAAACAAAATTATATCACAAGTTGGCAAATGATTATTCTGCGAAATAAAATTCTGCGAAACGTTAGTTGGCAAGTGATAATCGGCTGAACAATTTTCGGCGAAAAGGCAGAGATCCCTGACTTTCATTGCGGAGTTTGACAATAACTTGACAGACGATTAACTTGCTATTCAACGTCAAATACATGCAATAACCCTATGCCTAAAGCAGTTTTTGGATTTATACGTAGAAAGGAAATTATGTAATACCGTACTGAATTTGCACAAGCCAGGTATACATAAATCTTCAGAAACCGCGCGATACCACTAAGTTTTGTCGTTAATCAGTAAACTGACATCCTTATTACGTTGTTAATAAGCGAAGAAGGACATGACCTGTAATACGAAGCTTTATAGCTTCCTATTTGAATATTTATCAGCTCCACATAAATCTAGACTCTTGTTTTCTTACAGGTAAATTAATTGTCCAATAACTCTGTGATTACATTAATAAGTTTATGCGTTTTATACATGTTAATATCCTTATTGTGTAAATTATCGCTAGTTTCGGGCCTCAGAGAGCCCGTTACGAAGTTACGAAGACCTCTTGATATCGGCATGGCTTTATGCATGTACATTTATTTTCTTACGAAATAACTAATTTCCCATGAAGATAAGTAGTTATAATAAAAAATTTGTCAATTTAATATACAAAGGTAAACGCATCATAATTACGTCAATGTGAGATTTTAATTATCAAATACAAAAACTGCAAATTTGATTTTCATATTTATTTTGAATAAGAATGATGTGTGTGTAATATTACACCTTTGCCTACCCCTTCAGGGAAACAGGCGTGAGTCTATAAGAATGATCCATGTGGACTGCCAATGTTATGATGATTCGTGACTGCTGTCAGATTCTCGGACTGCCAATGATGTTTCGTAACTGCTATCAGATTCTGTATCAGACTCAGAATTTAATTCTATTATGAACATGTCCATTTCAGCATCCGTAGACCCATCTGTTTCACGAAGCTTGTCTTCAATGTGGCGCACATGTTTGCATTGTTTTTGCCAGTCTTCTGCAATGATAGATTGAAAAGCTTCTTCAGCTAAATTCACAATGTTGGTTGCCTCTTGTCCTACATTTTTGCTTGTGACTCGTCTTTTAATGAAAATCCACATAAATTCAATTGCGTTTAGCTCTTAGTGGTATAGCGGTAATCTAACCACTTTGTGGCCCTGAGCTTCAAGCATTTGATCAGTTTCATATATTGGAGCTTCTTTATGGTCTTTTATAATTTCATACAGTTAAGCTTTCACCATGGTAGGCAGATAAGATAACCCCTTATTTGTGATCCAGTTTTGCATTTCAGCTTAAGTAGAACTTAATGTTGGTACCTTGTTTAACTTGACTGTGTGATAAGGGGTATTATCCATAACAACTACAATATTAGGCGGCAAATGAGGCATTAGTCTTTCCTGAAGCCATTTCATGAAATTTATTTTGTTCATGTCTTTATGGTAGTCACCCGATTTCGACTGGGATTTAAATATTAATAAAGCGTTTGGTATAAACCCTATTTCACCACCCGCATGAACAATTATCCATCGTGCACCAACGGAATCGTTTTTTAAGACACCCATTTCATTTTCTATTTGCCAGTATTTATTCACCATGTAAGACGCGTGAATATAGGTCTCATCCAGGAACACAATAGGCCAGCCTTCGTCGCGATGATGTTTCAAATTGGTAAGGTACCTGTATCTCCAAGCTACAATATTATGCCTCTCAATGAGTAACTTCCTTTTTTATCTACATTTTTTAAATAGAAATTCAATTTGTCGGATAATTTTCCATAATGTAGTACGACCTCCACGAAAACTTATATCAATCTTTAACTCCGCCAAGAGTTTACCCAAAGTCGGTACTTCTTTTCTGACGGTATACATTTCGTTTATTTTATTTCGGACTGCGCACAGATCGAAATCATCTAACACAATTTTCTTTTCTTGCTTGCTTTTTTTTCTAGGCGCGGAGTTTTTTTTGAGATGTGGAAGCCGCAACTTCGCCTTCTTTAGTGATAGTGCTAAAGGTTTTTTCAGCTAAAAATGAAACAAGAAAATAGTCTTAAGAGAGAACCAACATTGCAAAGAGATAGAAAACTTGAAACAAATCCTTTACCAACCCGTCTGGCCAGCGTGATTTAATAGGCCAGTACCTCTTTTTTTTGGAGAGGCCTAGCAGTGAACTGCAAGAGGCTGTTATGATATGATATGACTGATTCAAATTAGAATCACACAAGGAGGCTTACAATAATTAGCAATAACGATGAAAAATAATGCATATACAACACAATAGTAATTTCCTACATATAAGTAGTGTCCCAAAAATACAAGCAGTTTAACGTGACTTGTTACCAGCAAATCAAAGCAGACGTGACAGATTACACACTCATGGTGGTTACAGTTGAACATTCTAGTTTCCACTTATATTGGGTAAAATGTTATGCATAGGTAACCCTATTTTACGTACCTGTCATCACAGAGTACAATTCCAACATAAAGAAAACAAACACTGACATTTGTCAGAGGTAAAATAACTGTGAACGGACTGTACAAAGACAGGGGCGCGACGACAGAACAATGACAGAAGCTCGGTTCGGCGAAAAGCTCGTAATGAATTTACTGTCCATTCGCGAGAATGCTCGCCAGAACGTTCGTAAGAATGCTCGCTGAAAACACACTCGTTTGTTTTTCTGTCTTGTAACATTCGCGAGAATGCTCATTACAGGTGAATGCTCAAGTGTATCAGCGCCTTAATATGAGCGGCGCGCGGCAACCTTCTGAATCCAACCACGTCGACATGGTCGGCCGAGGTACTTGTAAGTTTGTACCTAAAATGCGAAGTGCGCCCGGCCTGACCTTGCGAAGAATCCTTGTAAAATTCTGTTGGTAGAGTAGATAAGTTCGCGTGTGTGATGCGCGGCCTGTGAGTGGCGCGCATCCTGTGCGCGGCTTTGAGGTGCCTCGTAATCGGTATTGTTACAACCACAGATATGAGAAGTATCAGATGTAGCGTATTCGTCCACCTAAGCGTGGCACGTTGACAGCTATGTGTGCGTGACCTTTGGCGACTGGCACTGTACGGACACGCGCGTCTATGTGTGTGAAAAGTTGCCAGATTATGAATAATCTCCCAGTATTTTGCATATAGTTATGTAATATTCTTATATTCATTTGCGGTTTTGAAGAATTTACCATGGATTTAATTAATGCTTTTATAAATACATTTCTTAAATGTAGGTACCGAGTTAAGTTTTAACTACTTCGTAAATCTGTATATATAAAATCCTTGCGTTACTGACTGACTGACAGACAAGCTACAGCCGAAACTACTCGGCGCATGAAGCTGAAATTTAGCATGTATGTTTCTTGGGAACCGTAGGGGTGCACCAAGACGGGATTTCTCGAAATTCCCACGGGATCGGGCAAAACGAGAAATAAGAAAATATGTGCGTGCGAAGCCGCTGGCGTCGATTAGTTGAGAAATAAATAGTATGTATGTACACACGGCACCAAGTCAAGCTAAACAGTTGCTGTACGATTTAGATACTTATTCCCTACGCCATAAGTATGTATGTACACACGGCACCAAGTCAAGCTAAACAGTTGCTGTACGATTTTGATACTTATTCCCTACGCCATTAGTATGTATGTACACAGGGCGCCAAGTCAAGCTAAACAGTTGCTGTACGATTTTGATACTTATTCCCTACGCCATAAGTATGTATGTACACACGGCGCCAAGTCAAGCTAAACATTTGCTGTACGATTTTGATACTTATTCTTTACGCCATAAGAACGGTGCAAAGGTCAAAGTTTATAAGCTTGACGAGTAGCAGGGTGTACACGAATATTTGGATCGTTTGGGGATCGAACTCAAAACAATATTATGTAAGGTATATACTAATGGAAATTGAAATTCTATTACTATATTTATGAGAAAGAAGATATATCTACAGTATACTTTTATAATACGGTAATGTATTTTTCATTAACATGACAATCATTATCACATAATCAATTGACAAGTGCATTTTCCCTAATTCAGGCAGAACGGCGTCGACAAAAACTGGCAACACTTACATATTTCTTGCACAAATACGAATTTTATCGAAATTAAATTAGGAAACAGTCAAATTATCAATAGTTACCTGTGAAAAGATATGCCATTTTCCTGTTTTTGTTTTTAGGAACAACTTTTACAGTGTTTAAAGAACACAAGACGGCATTTTGACAATTTAAAAGTTGACGTGATCGTGACGCGTGAACTGTACGATGCTTCGTAGCGCACTGAGACGAGTTTGTATTCGCTTTTCAATTTTGTATTTGCTTTAGTGGCCGCACGCAACTGTGCCGTGTGTTACATCTGATTCTTGTTAATAAATCTATGGTTACAACCTATATCGCTTTCTAGCAATTAAATTTAAGGTAGTTTATGTAGGGAGTTTGGTTAAAGGTTGAGTGAAATGGTTTTATGATAGAAATGACTGGACCATAAATTGATTAACGATCAGTCGATCAAAAAAAAAAAGAGATGACATCACTATGTTCTTTGAAATGTCAGGGTCATGATGGGTTAGTCGAAATTAGTACCAGTTTATTAAACGAAGAGAAGGCCGAGACGGCGGTGATTGATGTAGAACTCGATGAGGATTATCCTCATAGACTCGGTAGATGCGTAACACATCGGCAGGCTCCTATACTATTTCAGTAGCATTTGATACAATCACAGCAGGATCAGATAACCTTTGCATCAACTCAGACCATGAGCCAATTGACCTCGAAGTTCAAATTCACACTGAATACGACAGTTCATAACTGATAGGTACTCGCGCGCGCGCGGTCGTCCGAGACGCAAGTCATCCGTCACCCGTGAGCGTTTATCGCGATAACCACCCACATATTTTTATATACCCTCATGTTTCTTATAAAGTTAGAAAATGGATAGCTTTCACAGATCTCCAAGTTTTGAGCTTAGTAAACCTGATAATATGGTTGTATGTGAAGATAATAGAAATGCAGAAGAAAGTGAAGAAAACAATCACATGGATGTTGCATATATCCCTGAGAAGAGAGTAAGTCCAGATGACGGATTCACCGTGGTCAATAGGAAAAAGCGTCTACAACGCAGTTCTCCCACCAGAAAGAACTTAACATCCAAAAATAATATTGCTGAAACATTGGGCCATGCTGAACTGTCATCAGTGACAAGTGACACAACTGATAGCTTCGAGGTAAGATTGTCATCCAAGAAAGAGCTGCCGAAACAATTTGGTCTGGCGAGACTTTTGAAGTCCCTAAATATAGAAAATATATTGTCAATTAAGTATAGAGGCCCATTCAGAGCTAATATTACTTTTAAAAGCAAAGAAGATGCAGTTAAGCTGCTAATGTGTCCCAGACTAAATGAGCTGGACTTCGTATGCCAAGGACGGGATGATGTGTTGTTGTCTTTCGGCATTGTGCGAAATGTAGATATGGATGTGGAAGAAATAGAAATTTTAGAGCATTTCCAAAGTGACCAGGAAATCGTATCGATGAAGAGACTACAGCGCCTGAATGAAGAAGGGAAATGGGTAGAGAGTTCAGCCATCAGGCTTACCTTTAAAAGTGAATATTTACCCCCATATATTTATGGCTATGGTTGCCGGTTCAAAGTAGAGCCATATGTCGGGTTGGGTTTAGAAACGTGCTGCCTCGATAGACGAAAAGTGAGGATTTTAGGGGGTTCTAGGGGGTCTTCTCATACCTATGCAACACGATTTTCTTGCCGGAAACGCTGTTTTATAAAAAAAAAATACGCCAAAATTCTTAATTTTTAGGTTAGGTTAGTGTAGTAGGACACTTTTTAACGCAAATTTGGAAAAAGGAAATATAAGAAAGGTAAATATACCCTTATTAATTATAATTTGACTTATTATGCAGACAGGACTTAGTCTCAGAACCGACACGGGGCACCCCGGCCCCACGTAGTGTTGTGGTCCCTACCCCTAGAGTGTTTTTTATAAATGCGGGAGCCAGAAGCTTGAGGGAGGTCCTGAGTGGAGCAAGCCACACGAGGCCGAGCAGAGCGAAGGGGGGAGGTGGCGAGCGAAGCGAGTCGCCGACCTCCGTAGCGATGCGAAGGTTGAGTGTGGTGTAGCGACACTCAGGGGTGACCGAGAGCTTTTGGCGGGAGCATACCCGGAGACAGACTCAGTTCACAGTACAAAACACACACAGTACCTAAAAAAAAGTGCCTACTACACTAACCTAACCTAAAAATTAAGAATTTTGTCGTAGTTTTTTTTATAAAACGGCGTTTCCGGCAAGAAAATCGTGTTGCATAGGTATGAGAAGACCCCCTAGAACCCCCTAATATCCTCACTTTTCGTCTATCGAGGCAGCACGTTTCTAAACTTTAACCCATATGTCTTCCCGGTTACTCGGGCATACACGAAAATTATGCCCCACCAAGAAGATAAAGTGCCCCAAATGCGGGTCGAATCATGAGAATTGTGAGACATTACTCTTCACATGCATAAATTGTAAAGGCAAACATATGGCCCTTGACAAGACTTGCCCAAACTTTATTAGAGAAAAGAAAATTAAAAAAATTATGAGTCTCAACAATTGCACTTATAAAAAAGCTCTAACAATCTACCAACAGTATAACGTATCCAGTAGAATTGTTCAAGAAGCAACACATGTGAACAACAATGTTGAGCCAATCTCTTCGCAGCCTACTTACAGAGATATCCTACTCAATGATAAAAACCATAACGAGAGCGGGTCCGATAGTGAAGAAATTACTGAACCTACAAATGAAGACTGTATTGAAACAACATCTAATCAGCCTCCACTGCACAGAAAGAAAAAACAGAAACAAAAAAAGAAGAAGGCTGCAGAAAACAAAGATGAGTTTGAGATGGAAGTACAACAGCATCAAGAGGGGACAGCAACATCGGAAGAAAGTACAAGTGACAGAAGAAGGCGTTCTAGGATATCAATAGTGCTAGATAAAGTTTGTGATATTTTGTCAGCTAAAGGTTTGTTGGAGGAAAGGTTTTATTTAGCCTTGCAGTGTATAGTGAAAGAGGTTGTGTCATATATATGTGAAACTTTTATGGATGGTAAGTTGATGTCTACATTTCTCAAGCTAGTTAATAATGGATGATTATTGTGATTTCCAATTGAACATCATTCAATGGAATGCATAAAGTTTGAAACCAAAACTGGCAAGTTTTGAAACTTTACTCAATAGAGAGAATATTCACATTGCTATTGTAAGTGAAACATGGCTGGAACCAGAGTCAGACTTACGCATCTCAGGTTATACTGTGTATCAACAGGATAGATTAGATAATTATGGGGGTGTGGCTATTGTTTGCCATCAATCTTTAAAAACTTTTAGAACAAATATACATATAAGTAATTCTGGAATAGAAATAATAGCCATCAAAATTATGAATTGTAAGTTGTTACAGAATATTGTGTCTGTATATTGCCCTTCATCTACCCATACTTACCAAGCAGATTGGGATGCTGTATTTTCCTTGTTCTCTTCTAAAACTCTATTAGCAGGCGATTTTAACGGACATAGTAGTAACTGGTCAAACAGAACCGATACACGAGGCAATCAATTATTAGATAGTTCTTTAGACAATGCATTTATGTCACTAAATAATGGCAGTCCTACTAGAATTAAACTTGTTAATGGAGTTCTCCAGAAAAGCTCTCCCGATGTCTCCTTTTGCACTGTAGATATTGCTACAAATTTTGAGTGGACTGTATCCAATGAAAACTTAGGTAGGTAGTGACCATGTAATCATTAAAATTGTTTTTAAGTATCAAGATACAGCTCATTACATTGTTAAAAGAAATTTCAAACTAGCCGATTGGTCTAAATATAAGGAATGTGTTACTAATTTGTTTACTCAAAACAGTAGATCATTTGATAATGTTCAAATAATGTATGACTACTTTATCAAAAATATTTTGTGTGCCGCTGATCAAAGCATACCATATACAAAGATCAGTTCGGATCCATCTCGTAAATTTGTGCCCAAAATTTATTGGAACCAAGAGTTATCTCACTTAGTAGCTCAGCGACGGCTCGCTCTTAAACAGTTTAGACGAAACCCTACACCTCAAAACCTGACCCAATTAAAGCTTAAAATAGCTGAAACCCAACGGAAGATAAGGCAAGCCAAAACTCAGAGCTTTCACAACTTTTGTGACAGTATCAATGAATCTGTGACCTTGTCAGAAATGTGGCGCAAAATGAGATGGATCAAGGGCTTTAGACAAGCTAGGTCATATACATCTGACCTGAATAAACAAGTATTGTTAAGTTCTTTATCACCTGACTTTGTGACTGATCCTCCGATAACATTTAAGACATCTAACCCTATGCTTGACGCTGATTTTGCACTACATGAAATGGAAAACTGCTTTAAGCGCAAAGACACTGCTTCTGGTCATGATGGTGTATACTATTCTATGATATTCAAAAAGCCTGACATAGGTAAACAATTTTTACTTCAGATGTACAACTTAATATTTAGAACTGGCTATATTCCTTCTCAGTGGAGAGACATACAAATAATTCCAATTCCAAAGTATAACAGTAGCTCAAACTCTAAACTACGTCCCATTGCCTTAATGTCTTGTTTGGCTAAAACCTTGCATTTAATGATAGGTAAACGACTTGAATGGTTTATAGAAAGTAAAGGGATCCTGTCCCAAAACACTGTTGGATTTAGAAGAGGACATTCATGTATGGATTGTTTGACTCGTCTTGTCACAAATATTCAAATTGGTTTCAGTCAAAACAAGAGTACTGTAGCTTGTTTCCTGGATATCGATGGAGCATATAACAATGTACTCATCAGCAGGCTGGTAAATATTTTGGAGAGTATACAGGTGGGATCTAGGATATGCATTTACCTATGGGAGTTCTTAAGAGAGAGACACCTTCAAATTAAATGTGATGAACAGGACAAAAACACACTAGTAAGGTGGACAAATAGGGGATTAGCCCAAGGCGATCCCTTATCACCATTATTGTTCAATATCGTAACTTCTTCAATATGTAAAACAATAACTCAGGTTTATATTGTTACGAATTGAAAATAACGCCATCTATCAGTGAATGGGAGAACTACATGAGATTAGATGTATCGGTTGTTAAGGCTGTTTCATCTATCCTCTAATAGATGGCGTAGGTGTAAATAGAACATTTACGCAATTCTAGAAACACCTTTCACGTTTCCAGAAATATCGTGAGTCGTCTCGAAAAGCCTAGTGATGTTATCCGGCCAGTATAAATAGAGCGGGAGCGAACGGACCGGACAGTAACAATTGAATACGGAAAGCGATCAACATCAAGCGAAGGAAGTAATTCGGAAGTGTTTAGTGGTGTTTTATTAGTGAAGTGAAAGTTAAGTGTGTGTATCTAGCGTTATACTTAGTGTTTGTGTTAGTGAATAAAGTGCAGTGTTTCTGGCATAGTGAGTTATAATTTATCGTCGAACCCCAGCTCGTAACAAATTGGTGTCAGAAGGAAGGGATAAATTATGCCGGTTATGCCGAAAGAAGAAACTGAAGGAGTGCGCACCAGGAACCAGCGCCAGCAAGACCTGGACCAGAGACGCTTCGGAGACGTTCCTTCTCCATCGTCTGGTGGATCAGGCGACTCCGCGGCTGCAGTGGAGCCTGCAAGCGCACACTCCATGGCGGTGCCCGACATCGCGGCTCTGATGGCGTTCATGCAGGAGCAGGCGCGCCGCATGGAAGAACAGCGACAGCGCGACAAGGAGGAGCAGGCCCGCCGTCAAGAGGAGCACGCGCGCCGCCTGGAGGAACAGCTTCAGCGCGACAAGGAGGAGCAGGCTCGCCGTCAAGAGGAGCACGCGCGCCGTCAGGAGGAGCATGCGCGCCGCCTGGAGGAACAGCTTCAGCGCGACAAGGAGGAGCAGGCTCGCCGTCAAGAGGAGCACGCGCGCCGTCAGGAGGAGCATGCGCGCCGCCTAGAACAACAGCTCCAGCGTGACAAGGAGGAGCACGCGCGCCGCCTAGAAGAGCAGGTGGTGCTTATGAAGGACCTCAGCGCCGCTGTAGGGAAGGACTTGAAGGCGGTCAAGGAGGAACTTCAGCAGCATGAGGCCCGTATCAGCGACATAGAGAAGCGTGTACACGACCACCACGAGACCTGTGTTGCTGAAGTGGAGAAGAAGTTGCGTGGGCTCGAAGTGACACCAGCGGCTGTAGCGCCCTCACCTCGTGGATTTAAGGTTCCACCATTTGATGGCTCGTCATCATGGTCTGCATACAAGATCCAGTTCGAGGCTGTGATGCGATCGAATGGGTGGACCAAAGAACAAGCCTTAACCGCCCTAACCTTGGGCCTTCGCGACCGGGCCTTGACAGTGTTGGAGGCACTCGGGCAAGACGTCACCTACGACAAGCTCCTGGAGGCGCTGGAGGCGAGATACGGTGACGCGCACCTTGAACACGTTTATCGTGCTCAGCTGAAGGACAGGACACAACGCAACGGAGAAACTCTGCAGCAGTGGGCTCTAGAGGTGGAAAAGCTGGTCAGGAAGGCATACCAGTCGTCTCCTGCGCTTATTGACGGGAACCTCGTACAGGCGTTTACGGATGGGATCCGGGACCTGGAGGTAAGAGCAGCAGTGAGGCTTGGGCACTTCAAGGACCTCAAGGACGCCTTAGCCCACGCTCTGGAGGTGGAAGCAGTGCGACGCGACGACCGAGGTCACCGCATCAGGGAAGTCTTGTCATCACCTCGGTGCTACAACTGCGGAGAAAGAGGCCATATCCGTTTGAGCTGCCCAAAGCGTAGGCAGCCTGGTGACACCCTGTCTCCACCAAAGGGGTCGCCTGATGTGCCTGCCAGGCAGCGAGAGCAGGGAAACGAGTAGAAGCCAGGACTGCGGGGCGGGTGCTGGCTGGTAATGGAAGAGCCCCAAGTATCTCGATCTCGCAATCATGCGACGGGAACAGCCTGATCATCGAAGGCGAAATTAACAGAACACCATGCAAGCTGACATTGGACACGGGTGCTTCTCGGACAGTCGTTGGTTTCCATCTGGCAAGACGGGTTCTTCGGGGCTGCTTCAGGAACAATGAATGTGTGAATCTGAGAACAGCTACCGGTCAGCACATAACCGTCCGAGGTGAAATGGAGGTGGATCTGAAGCTAGGCAACAAAATTTACCGTCACAAAGTCATCGTGGCCGATATAGTGGACGACTGCATCTTGGGTCTGGACTTCATGCGGAAGTATCGCTGCGAGATCGATGTTAGCCAGGGAGTGTTGAAGTGTGGCTCGGAAGAAGTCTTCATGGAAGGTGCAACTTCAGGAAAAGTGTACTGCCTGAAGAATGTCATTCTTCACCCGCGGTCGGAAACTGTTGTACCAGTTTGTTTATCAGGAAATTCTGGTCGAGGGAACCGCTGCGTACTAATCGAAGGTCTAGAGAAAGAGGCCTCCTGGAAGATTGCACGAACCTTGGTAAGGGGTACAAAAGTTTCATCAGTACGCGCACTGAATGCAAGTGACAAGGAAGTGTCGCTCAAGAAAGGGACGGAATTGGGCACCTATGAAGGAGCGGCTTGGATGCGTAGATGTCAAGAGCAACCTACCAGCGCCAAGGTTCAGGGTGCACGATTCGACGTGTCTACTCTTTTAGAGGACTGCGAAAGTACCCTGTCGGAGGAAGAGAAGACCGAGGCTCAGAAGATGTTGAACCGGTTCGCGGATATTTTCTCGACCAGTGATGCCGACATAGGGAAGACAGCACTAGTCCAGCACAAAATAAACACGGGAAGTGAAGCACCGATTCGCCAGCGACCAAGACGTGTGCCAGTAGCACGGGAACGTGAAGTGGAAGCTATGATCGACGGTATGGTGAACGAAGGCGTAATCGAGCCTTCGTCCAGCCCGTGGTGCTCTCCGGTTGTCCTAGTTAAGAAGAAGGATGGCAGCATGCGCTTCTGTGTAGACTACCGCCGATTAAACGACATCACAAAGAAGGACAGCTACCCGCTGCCAAGAATCGATGACACACTGGATACGCTGACGGGGATGAAGTGGTTTTCTACCTTAGACCTAAAAAGTGGCTACTGGCAGGTGGAAATAGATCCTCGAGACAAAGAGAAGACGGCATTCTCCACAGGCAAAGGACTGTGGCAATTTAACGTCATGCCCTTTGGATTGTGCAACGCTCCGGCTACTTTTGAGAGACTGATGGAGCGAGTGCTTATGGGACTGATTGGAGACGCCTGCTTGGTCTACCTGGATGACATCATCATCGTGGGGCGCACCTTCCAGGATCACCTTCGAAACTTGGAGCAAGTGCTGTCAAAAATACGAGGTGCTAATTTGAAGCTGAGTCCGAAGAAATGCGCGTTATTCAGACGGCAAGTGAACTTTCTAGGACATGTGGTCTCGGAGAACGGTATTCAAACTGACCCGGATAAGATCATTGCCGTGAAGGAGTGGCCAGTTCCAGAGAACAAAACGCAGGTCAGAGCATTCCTCGGATTATGCTCCTACTATCGACGGTTTGTGAAGAACTTTGCTGACATTGCTCGACCTCTTCATAAGCTCACCGAAGACAGAGTGCAGTTCTGTTGGAATGAGAGCTGTGACGTTGCATTCCAGAAGCTTAAGGAACATCTGTGTACTGCACCTATTCTAGGCTACCCTGACAATGAGCATGAATTCATAGTTGACACAGATGCCAGTAACACCGGAATTGGCGGCGTGCTGTCACAGAAGAAGGGTGATCAAGAAGTTGTTATAGCATACTTCAGCAAGGCCTTGTCCAAACCCGAAAGAAACTACTGCGTCACCAGGCGGGAACTCTTGGCTGTAGTAAAGACATTGCAGCATTTCAACAAATACTTGTTGGGCCGTAAATTCCACCTGCGAACCGACCATGCAGCGCTGAAATGGCTACTTCAATTTAAGGACCCAGAAGGACAAGTAGCTAGATGGATTGAACTACTGCAAGAGTTTGATTTTGTAATACAACATCGCAGTGGCAAGTCCCATGGTAACGCAGATGCCCTATCGCGTAGGCCGTGTCCCGACCAGTGCAAGCATTGTAGCCGACAGGAAGCAAAGCAGGCAGCGCTAGTGAGGATGTTAAAGACGGATCTAAGCGACGAATGGAGAGAAGCTTTGCAGAGTGCTCAGCGAGATGACAAGGATGTACAGCCGATTCTTGAATGGAAGAAATCAGATGCGCCTAGGCCCAAATGGAGTGATATCGCAGCAATGAGCCCCATCACCAAGAGTTATTGGGCACAGTGGGAAAGCTTGGTCGTCCAGGATGGAGTTCTGTGCCGCAAATGGGAAAACGCTCGCGGTAACCAGTGCCATTTGCAAATGGTGGTGCCCAAAACTAAGGTGCCGGAAGTCTTGCAGCTCTATCACAATGGTGCTTCGGGAGGTCACATGGGAGTTAAGAAGACCCTTACTAAGATCCGGGAGCGGTTTTATTGGCTCCACTGTCGAGATGACGTCGAGGATTGGTGCCGCAAATGCACAAGTTGTGCGGCTGTCAAGGGGCCACATACTCGAAGCAGAGGTGCATTAAAGGTGTACAATGTGGGAGCTCCATGGGAGCGCATAGCGTTGGATGTCGCTGGGCCGTTTCCTGAGAGCCAGGACGGAAACAAATACTTCTTGGTTGTGATGGATTACTTCACGAAGTGGCCTGAAGTGTTTGCAATCCCAAATCAAGAAGCTACCACAGTGGCCGATAAGCTGGTGCATGAAGTCTTTTGTCGATTCGGGGTACCCTTGGAAATCCACAGCGATCAAGGCCGGAACTTCGAATCTGAGGTATTCAAGGAGACTTGTCGCGTAATGGGTGCACATAAAACCAGGACCACGGCTTATCATCCGCAATCAGATGGCATGGTTGAACGGTTTAACCAATCACTGGAAAGGTACCTGGCGAAGGTCGTGGAGAGCAAACAAAGAGATTGGGACAAGCACATCCAACCATTTCTCCTGTCATATCGCAGTGCGGTCCACGAAACTACAGGAGTAACACCAGCTTTTGCCAATTTCGGTAGAGAGCTCCGTTTACCTGCAGACCTTATCACCGGTATTCCACCAGAATCTCCACGCAATATAACGGATTACGCAACCGAGCTACGCAACAGGATGAACGACGTATACGAGCACATCAGGGAATCTGGACAACAGATGTCTGAGAAGATGAAGACTCGCTACGACCGGAAGGCAAACAACAAAGGCTTCGATGAGGGATCATTGGTGTGGCTTCATAACCCAGTACGAAGCAAAGGAAAATCGCCTAAGTTACAAGCCAGATGGGACGGGCCATATCGCATAATTACCAGGATGAACGACGTCACCTATCGAATCCAGAAGGGGTCGCGAGGTGCACCGAAGATAGTTCATGTGGACCGGTTGGCTCGTTACTATGGGTCTAACGATGTTCGAGACGAACACGTTTAAGAGGGAGGCCGTGTTACGAATTGAAAATAACGCCATCTATCAGTGAATGGGAGAACTACATGAGATTAGATGTATCGGTTGTTAAGGCTGTTTCATCTATCCTCTAATAGATGGCGTAGGTGTAAATAGAACATTTACGCAATTCTAGAAACACCTTTCACGTTTCCAGAAATATCGTGAGTCGTCTCGAAAAGCCTAGTGATGTTATCCGGCCAGTATAAATAGAGCGGGAGCGAACGGACCGGACAGTAACAATTGAATACGGAAAGCGATCAACATCAAGCGAAGGAAGTAATTCGGAAGTGTTTAGTGGTGTTTTATTAGTGTTGTTCTAGTGGTGTGAATAGTATGTTTTACTAGTGAAGTGAAAGTTAAGTGTGTGTATCTAGCGTTATAC
Organism: Euclidia mi; assembly: GCA_944739405.2. NCBI lineage: Eukaryota > Metazoa > Arthropoda > Insecta > Lepidoptera > Erebidae > Euclidia > Euclidia mi. The sequence goes on along the minus strand of OX123208.2, from coordinate 29,604,126 downwards.
TTAGTGTTTGTGTTAGTGAATAAAGTGCAGTGTTTCTGGCATAGTGAGTTATAATTTATCGTCGAACCCCAGCTCGTAACAATATTAATCAGTATGCTGATGACTTTGTCTTGTTTGCAACTTCCAATAGTACCAGTCATAGTATATCCGATATCCAAGGTGCTCTCGATATATTTGTCAGCCTACTAGAGCAACTGGGACTAGAGTTGTCAACTGCCAAATCAAAATACTGTATATTTAGTACATTACGCAGATACCCAGAAACACAATTATTTGTTAAAGGCTCAATATTGGGTTCTACTGACTGCATTAAGTATTTAGGCATCTGGCTTGACCGCTCCCTTAGATGAGCAAAACATATCAATGAAACTTCAACAAAATCATTAAAATATTTGAACTTATTAAAAGTTCTGGCTGGGCCCAACTGGGGTATGCATCCTATGCACCTTAGAAGATTGTACATTGCTGTCATTAGAAGCCGCCTAGACTATGGCAGTTATTTATATAACAATGCTGCCAACTGTCATCTTTTAAAATTAGATAGAGCACAAAACCAAGCACTTAGGGTTATAGGTGGTTTCGTTAGGTCAACCCCTATTCATGCAATGGAGTCTGAAATGTGTATTCCACCATTGAACATCAGACAGTTGTACTTGGTATACAAATTCTGCTTAAAAACTCATTCAATCGCTAACAATATCAATTCTGAATTATTAGTGCACCTATGTAACCGGCTTGACAGACCATATTGGACAAATAAAAAGAGACCCATGTTACCAACTACCTTTAATGAAATTAAGGAGGATGGTTTGTCCGCATCTAATCCACTTGAAATGTTTACCTTAAATACTTGGCTGTCCAATATTAACCTGAATCCAATAATTAACAGTACCTTAGATTGTGTATTTAGACCTAAGTTGCAATACTATAGCGAGACTCTAAAGTGTGATGTGCTTGAAGAGTTGTATGATAAATATAATGCACACTATGTGATTTACACTGATGCTTCAAAAACCACGTCAAGTCTTGGAGCGGCATATTATGATCCTGTTAGGAAATGTCATGGATTATATAAAATTAATAATAGATATATCTCTATCATGACCGCTGAACTTGTTGCAGTATCACAGGCATTAACCTATATCCTTAACGCAAATACGATACGTAAGGTAGTCTTATTGACAGATAGTCGAAGTGCCTTACTTCATATTGCTCGATGCGCCTCTGGTTTCAGAGGTGCTTCGATAGCATACAAAATTCTAGGCCAATTATTGGAAGCCAATAACAAGGGTATGTCTGTGACACTGCAATGGGTACCGTCACACATAGGTCTGCCTGGGAATGAGGAGGCGGACAAGCTAGCAAAACAGGCTATAACACAGGGAGATGAAGTAGTGGTGTTACCAAATTGTTCTGAAGTGTTATTGAAGTATAAAAAGGTTTGCCACCAAAAACACAAAGAACACTTTGATGAACGGAGTAAAACCAAAGGCATATGGTATAAAACCATTCAGTGTGAGCCCCCTCATTCCCCATGGTTTGCCCACTCTATTCTGAGCAGGAATCAAATTGTAACAGCGTGCAGATTGCGTTCCGGGCACATTCCAACTGGTAGTTTTGCATTTCTGATGAAATAAGTAAATTCACCATATTGTGAACATTGTGGTGTCATTGATGATGTCCAGCATCTCCTAGTGGAATGTGTTCGCAATGCTGACAAGAGAAACCAAATAAGTAGACAATTTGATGTCAACTTTAGAAATGTAGGTGTTTATCATAGTATACTGGCCGCCCCTCTGTCGGACGCAGCCAAAATACTTTTTTCATATAGGTTTAAGTTGTAGTGTAAAATAGAATAAGGTACGATGGGATTGTCATCGTCTTTTTGTACGAAAATCCCTTTAATAAAAAAGATTTAAAAAATATATCGATACCTTTGGGTAGAAAGGTCGTATAAACCATTTTGGCCAAATTGAGTTATATAAACCATTTTTCTCAGAATTTTTTTCTCTATCGATCTGTATATACGAAATGTAGAAATTCGCACAAAAATGGTTAATACGACCCCGAAATTTTTGGTCATAGCCTCTTAAAAAAGGTAAATTTTCAGTGTAAAAGCCGAATGTTATTTTTTTGTAGTTTTGTTATGATGTACTAACCATAATTTTTATTAACTCAGGGCGTAAAAATAGTCGTTAATTGTAAATGGTTTATACGCCCTAATGTGTTGAATGCATTACCTAAGCATAGTTTAAATTCGACGTCGTAAATCCTTATTGCATATCGACCTTTGGGTAGAAAGGTCGTATAAACCAAAACCCGAAAGTGATTAAAAATGATCTATGAGAAAGATTCTTACAATTTGCTAATGAAAAAGGTTAAATCATCAAAACCTATCTATCTTCGTTAGTTTTAAAGTTAGCTTGGATTTACGTCTAAGAAAAATCAATGCTTGGTTAATACACCCCATGAAAATGTACTTTAAAAAAAATGTATAGGTCGTATATCCATTTTTAATAAGCTTATGGTCACATTTACTGTCGTAAAAACCCAATTATCGATACCTTTGGATAGAAAGGTCGTATAAACCAAAACCCGACTTTTCAGTCGAGTAGAAAAAACTAATTGTTGTTACATAAAAATCCATAACTTTTTTGGTTTTGAAGTTATAAAAAAATGATCTATGAGAAAGTTTCTTACAATTTGCGAATGAAATAGAAGAAGAAGAATTTTACTGCATCATTTCCATCATGGTTCTGATCACTTTCGCGGATTGCCTGCATTATTAGGTATATTTAATGTAAGTGGATGCTCCTGTTTCACCATGTCTATTCTGAGGAGGCTAATCAAATGAACATCAAAAGTATTATGCTTGAGTATTATTATGTACAGTAAATATATACAAGTGATATAGAAGGTGTAACAGTTGCAGCACCTTACAAAATGTAAATTATGTGTATTATGCAAAACCTGGCGATGAAAAAGAGTGACCGTGAGTTTTATTGCCCGTTCTTTCTCATGGTTCTACGCCCTTGCTTTGCGAACGTGGCAGTAAATGTAAATGTGGAGTCTTTAAGTAATTATTTTAGAAATTTATTATTTTGACGTTCATAAGCGTCACATTGTGACCCAAATGAATAAAGGATTTTGAATTTGAATTTGAATTGAAAAAGGTTGAATCATCAAAACCAATTTATCTTCTTTAGTTTTAAAGTTAGCTTGGATTTACGTCTAAGAAAAATCAATTCTTGGTTAATACACCTCATGAAAATGTACTTTAAAAAAACTGTATAGGTCGTATATCCATTTTTAATAAGCTTATGGTCACATTTACTGTCGTAAAAACCCATATATCGATACCTTTGGGTAGAAAGGTAGTATCAACCAAAACCCGACTTTTCAGGAGAGCAGAAAAACTAATTTTTTTACATAAAAATTCATAACTTTTTTGTTTTTGAAGTTATAAAAAAATTATCTATTAGAAAGTTTCTCATAATTTGCGAATGAAAAAGGTTATATCATCAAAACCTATCTATGTTCTTTAGTTTAAAAGTTGGATTTACGTCTAAGAAACGTCAATTCTTGGCTAATACACCCCATTAAAATGTACTTTAAAAAAACTGTATAGGTCGTATATGAACGAGCCTGTCATCGGTACGGTGCGTGCGGCCACACAGCTGAGTCATGCGCCGTCCGCACCGTCGTCGCCGTCCCAAAACTCGTTATCTACTCAGGCGCAAGCGAAGGTAGACAACGTAAAAATGAGTTGCGATGATAACGAGAATGCAAAACGGAGGACCCTAGCGGATATTGTACAGCAGCCAGGTATTTGGAAAGGAAATAAGAAAGACGATGAATGGATAGAAGTGAGGAAAAAACAATACAAAAATCGTTTTACTGGGCAAAAAGGTACTGCAAAGAATGATGATGAAATAAAATTTAAAGCGGCTGATATTAAAATCCCACTTTTTATCAATAACGTTCACAAAGGTGCATCAGAGAGTGATATATCGAGTTATATTTTAAGTAAGACACAGGTGTCTGTACAGTTGGAAAAGGTTGTTATGAAACAGGAAAGGGACTATAACGCCTATAAAGTTTACGTTCCGAGACATAAATTACCACTCTTCATGAACGACAACCTGTGGCCTGAAGGCGTTAATTTCAGGAAGTTCATTTATTTCAGAGGTAAACCTGCTGAAAAAATACGAGTTACTACACCGAGTCATAATGGAACACAGGCTAGTTAATTTCGTAAGCTTCAACTGTAAATCTATTCATAGATCTATTGACGGTGTAAGATCACTTTGCCATTCGGCTGATATCATTGCACTGCAAGAGACGTGGCTCCTACCGCACGATATAGCGTACCTAGGAACTATTCACAAAGATTTTGCTTTTGTGGGCAAGTCAGCTGTGGATACGTCCAACGAGATACTACGCGGGCGGCCATATGGGGGCGTGGCGCTTATCTGGCGACGGAGTTTGTTTACATCGGTATCAGTCATTGAGTGTAAAAGTGTGCGTCTAGTGGCGGCTAAGTTTGTAGTGATGGAACGCGTCTTTATTGTTTTTTCCGTGTATATGCCTACCGACTCATTGGACAACATTATTGAGTTTACGGAATGTTTAAGCGAAGTAAGTGCGATTATTGAGAACGAGAACGTTGAAAGTGTATTTGTTTTGGGAGATTTTAATTCACAGCCAGGTGAGCGTTTTGGTGTTGAATTGTTAGACTTCTGTAGTGAACAAAACTGGTTATGTGCAGATATAGAGAGACTTGGACTGAATTCTGATACATATACATATGTTAGTGAAGCTCATGATAATTGTCGAAGATGGCTTGATCACTGTGTTGTCACAAAGGCCGCCTGTTTAACTATTGTAGATGTTAAGATTTTATATGATGTTTTTTGGTCAGACCACTTACCCGTACAGCTGACATGCAACTTAAAAGTATTGCAGCCTAAAATTGTTACCACGAAAACCGAATATAACAGGGTTAAATGGAGGTTTAGAGAAGCTAGCCAGATTAATAGGTACCATGAGTTGTGTCACGATAGGTTGAGAGAAGTTGACTTTCCGGTTGTGTTTCATGAATGCTGTGATAATATGTGCCACAACCGAGAGCATAGGCTACATATAGATAGTTTGTATAAAACTATAATTAACATTTTAAGTGAGTCAGCCGCGGAAACTTGTACGTATCAGACTGGAGTGAAAAGGAAGTATGTCACGGGTTGGAATAAACATGTGAAAGAGGCTCATGCGGAGGCTCGACTAAGGTTTGAGCTTTGGATGCAATATGGTAAACCCGGTGTGGGACCAATTTATAATCAAATGCGTGACTCTCGAAAAGCTTTTAAGGCAAAGCTGAAGTGGTGTCAAAATAACCAGCATCAAATTAAACTAGATATTATAGCTTCACACCACTCGGCGAGGAATTTTGGAAGTTTTTGGAGAGAAACGAAAAGGTTGAATCCTGAGTCGAGTCTCCCTTCGAGTGTTGGGGGCAAAAGTGATTCGGTCGATATTGCTAACCTATTTCGACAACGTTTCAAAATTGATTCACCTCTTGGTCCAGCAGATCAAACATCGAATATATGCTGTAATGACCTAAGTGTACGTTTCACTGCCCGTGACGTGTCTTCCGTCATCAAAAACATGTCTAGGGGTAAGTCGCCGGGTCACGATAGTTTAAGTATAGAGCATATGCAGAACGCAGGTGTCCATCTCCCAAGGGTTCTTGCATTACTTTTCAACCTTTGTGTGAGTCATTCTTATCTGCCGGGTGACCTAATAAAGACAGTTGTGGTGCCCGTTCCTAAAAATAAGACGGGTGATATGTCAGATGCAAAAAATTACAGACCTATATCCCTGGCAACTATTACAGCGAAAATTTTTGATAGTTTAATTGACCGCTGTCTTGGTGCAAAAGTAAAAATTAATGACCGACAATTTGGTTTTAGGAATGGGTTATCAACTGAGACTGCAATAATGACTCTAAAGAGTACAGTGCAATATTACACTGGGAGACGGACACCTGTGTATGCATGCTTCTTGGATTTATCCAGTGCTTTCGACCTCGTCTCATATGACATCCTGTGGAAAAAGTTGTCAGAAGAAGCTAACCTGCCTCCAGAAATAACTAACATTGTAAAGTTCTGGTACGACAACCAATACAACGCTGTGAGGTGGGCAGGCTCGTACTCAGATGTGTACAAGTTGGAGTGTGGGGTGAGGCAAGGGGGGCTGACCTCACCCAAGTTGTTTAACATCTATATGAATAAGCTGATCGAGGAACTCAGCAGCACTGGCATCGGATGTTCGATCGACGGTGTGTCATTCAACAACATTAGTTATGCTGATGATATGGTGCTGCTGAGTCCGTCGATCAGTGCTCTTAGGAAGCTGTTAAAGCTATGTGAGTGCTATGCTGGAGCCCATGGACTAAGGTATAATGCTAAGAAAAGCGAACTGTTAGTTTTTATGGCACACAACAAGACATATGAAGTGGTACCACCAGTCTCACTATGTGGTACCACCCTAAACAGAGTCAAACAGTATAAATACCTTGGTCACTGGGTTACAGAAGATGGCACTGATAACTGTGATATAGAGAGGGAGCGCAGGGCATTGACCGTAAGATGCAACATGCTGGCCCGCAGATTTGCAGGGTGTGACAGCAATGTCAAGTTAACTCTGTTTAGAGCTTATTGCCAGGCTTTTTATACTTGCAGTCTGTGGACCAGGTACACGCAGAAAGCGTTTAATGCCCTGCGTGTGCAATACAACAATGCTTTTAGGATGCTGCTGTCGCTGCCTCGTTTCTGCAGCGCGTCAGGTATGTTCGCAGCAGCGCGTACGGATGACTTCTTTGCGATCATTCGTAAAAGATCCGCCTCACTACTGCGTAGGTTGCGGGGCAGTGATAGCAGTATTCTGAGCATTGTTGCTAGTAAGACTGAAGGACGCCTTATGGGGCACCTGTGCGCAGTGCATGTACTGTTGCCGGGTGTTTCAGGGAGGTGGCGTAATTAAAAATTTTGTGTCCATAATACTAACATAGGTTAAGTAAAACTAACAAATGTATGGGTTGTACCTGAATTAAAGTTAAATAAATAAAAATAAATAAAAAGTATATCCATTTTTCGTAAGCTCCATTATGGTCATATTTACCGTCGTAAAAACCCATATATGTTGTTCTTTTTGTATTAAAAACCATTTATAATCATAGATCAATTGAATTCTGACTAATAATTCAGAGAACGGGTACTGAAAGACAAGTTAATCGAAATATGAACTCTTTTTTTATTGGGTTAGAATTGAAATTGCTTTTGTATTAATAAAGAGTAATGTTTTTAGTGCAAAATATTATTCCCCTCGGACTGTACTTGGTGGATTGATGTTTTTTTAAGCGGGTCTTTCGCTTAATACATTTATATTCGATCTATATCTTTGTTGAAACGGTTTTATTGTATTAAATAAAGTGTATCTTTTAGGTGTATAATAATATTGGGTGTAAATAAATAATAAACCGAAAACCGATACCAGTGATTCAGTGCATGATACTGAGGCTCTTGGCGGTCGAATTTTCCCAGTTTAGGGTAGATATTTATGATTTTTTTAATAGGCTACCGTCACTGATCAGTCTTATGCGGCTACCATGATTAATACCTACAAATGGCAATAGCTACGTGCTACAATTTATTAAGGCTAGAACACTCTTGTCGCACCTACTCGCATATACTCATGCGAGTAGGTGCTGAGTTCGGTAAGTTGTAATTCAGAATGATTCTTTTTATACTCGTATATTATCCATTTAATCAAATTACAACACATTTGTTTTATCTGCTAGGGATTAAATGGGTTAAAATTAAATTTTCACGTAACTTCAAGTTGATTCTGAAATGTAATAACAAAATGTAGAAATTTTAACTTTTGTGTAGGTATCGCGAAATTTAAATTGTGCTTCGGGCTATATACCACGTACCTTCTACTCCTCCTACCTTTGTTTCGAGGAACCGATATATTTGCAATGTTGCAAGCAATAATTCATAATTCGTTTTAAAATAATTTATGATAATAATTAAAATAGTTTATAGTAAAAATCCATAAATAATTTTAAACTAGTTCTGAAAACAAATTTATATCATAAATAAGTTACGTTTAGAGCTTGATCGTTTTTTTTTATTTAGTTGCAATTCAATAAATTACTTAGTAAGTAAGCCTTAGTACAAAGGCTTAATTCAATAATTTAGTGAATTAAGTACATTTAAATATGAACAGAAATTAAAAAAAGATATCAAACATTTTATAAATGATTAAAATGCCTGATTAATTTAATTCAGAAGAAGTTTGAATAATTTTTGTTTTTCGTGACTAAGTCGATTTTTTATTTCACATTTCTGTTTAAGGTGTTTATAATATTTTTTTCAATTTAAAATGTTAAACCTGTTAGGTATGTTGTACCATTATTGAAATGATAGTAAATGTTGATAAGAAGGTCTTATAATACTTAATTAATGTTGACTTCGTATTTCAGGTAGTTTTATTTTATTTGAATCGACCATTATTGGTTATTAGAATAATAATGATTGAATTCCTACTAATTCTGAGAGAAACAGGATTGTTTATTAGTCAGAGTTCAATTGATCTATGATTATAAATGGTTTTTAATACAAAAAAACTACATGTATGGGTTTTTATGACAGTAAATGTGACCATAAGCTTACCAAAAATGGATATACGACCTTTACAGTTTTTTTAAAGTACATTTTCATGGGGTGTATTAACCAAGAATTGATTTTTTCTTAGACGTAAATCCAAGCTAACTTTAAAACTAAAAAAGATAGAATGATTTTGATGATTTAACCTTTTTCATTCGCAAATTCTAAGAAACTTTCTCATAGATATTTTTTTTGTAACTACAAAAACAAAAAAGTTATGAATTTTTATGTAAAAAAAATATTGTTTTTCTGCTCTCCTGAAAAGTCGGGTTTTGGTTTATACGACCTTTCTACCCAAAGGTATCGATATATATAACTGATAGGTGAGGTTAGGCTTGACGTAGCATAGGTTTAGTTTAGCTAGGCGTAGGTTTGACCTCACCTGCGGCATGCTACATTATTAGGTACTTCTTTGATCAAATTACACACATTCACATCACATTTAAAACTTACATTACACATTTATTTCTTGGGTATTTAAATTTAACTGTAGTCTGAAATAGATAAGCTGGACGAAAGGGCCAGTGCCGTCCAGTCCATGCCTTGTTTGAAGGATGGTTGAAAGGGCGCACTCGTCCGGTCCAGAGTTATGTTTAGAAAGTGGTTAGGTAGGAGGACAGTGTTGTCCGGTCCAGACTCATGTTTGGAAAGTGGTTGTGAGGACAGTTTTGCCCGATCCAGACCCATGTGGAAGGGTTGGTGGAAAGGGCGCACCTGTCCGGTCCAGACTTATGTTTGGAAATCGGTTGAGAGGACAGTGTCGTCCGGTCCAGACCCGTGTGGAAGGGTTGGTCGAAGGGCTCACTCGTCCGGTCCAGGCTTACGGTTTGGAGAGTCTGGTTGTCAGGGTGGACGAGCGGACTGCTTTTCAAGGTAAGCTATAGATAATTGTGTGATTGATACAAAATTGCAAAATGAAGCGCCCGAGGACGGTCTCAGGTCAGTCTGGCCGTGACGGCGCATTACCAGCGCCTCTTTATTATTTCACGTCGGAACGGAAATTGCAGATGTCATGAAACGTCATCATTAGTACAGTCTCTAAACGAATCGAAGTGCTCCCGGCCGGTTGTGACGAAACGAATTGCGGTCCAGTGGCGGGGGGCACTGACGGTGTTCATGTGGACTTGTCTGGCGGACTGCGGGACATTCAGTCGGGTCGCCTGGTTGACGGTATACCATGAATCCGTCTTCGGTTCGTTAAAAGACTTGCAAGTGAAAAGTGTTAGAATATAATTGTTAAGATAATGCCTTTCGTGTTTTAAAGTAGATAGTGTATTTTAGTTTGTGTGTATTCAATGCACAATAACACAGCTGCGCCCACTTAGTAGGAACTCTGAACACTCTGAAGTGATTATATCGGCCAATAATCTAATTTGTAGGCGGGTAGCCTACAAATTTATATCTGCCAATAATATTAAACGTGTGCGGTGGGTAGTTGAAACAATAAGTACAATTTGATTTTGCTTGGAAATAAAATTTTAATAAAATAGTTAATATTAAGTAAACAGTAATTTAAATGCAAAATAATTATAGGTAATAGTGAATACCTGCTGGTGTAGTGTTATCTCCGTTTACTAACAAGTATTAACATAAATACACTATTTTGAGAACGTATGGCAAAGTTTGAAGCAGAGCTGCAGAAAAAATCACCACAGAGCACTGGGGGCTTAGCAGATGAGTTTGCCACATTTAAGACCTTCGTGTTGCAGACCCTACAGTCATTTTCCCAGCAGCTTGAAATTGTCGGCCGTGAGGTGGACAAAATGGAAATGCGCAGCCGGCGCAAGATGTTACTGCTTCACGGAGTGGCGGAGCGCAAGGACGAGGAGACGGCTCAGGTGGTCACTGATGTTGTAAGGCAGCACCTCAAGATTGACACCTTCACTGCTGATGATGTGCGCCGCTGCCACAGGATGGGACGGCAAGCGAGCAGTGACAAGGCAAGGCCCATACTTGTCAAGTTCGAGTCAGTAGTCGTGCGGGACAGCGTATGGTTCACGAAGACGAATTTGAAAGGCACAGGTATCACTTTGTCGGAGTTCCTGACCCGCTCCCGACACGAAGCTTTTATGGCTGCACGAGCGAAGTTCGGCGTCGGGAAGTGCTGGACGAGAGAGGGATACGTCTTCATCCTTGGCCCCGATGGCAACCGTCATCGTATATCTTCGGTGGGCGAACTAGGTAAGCTCAAGCTTGCGGCCGCAGAGAAGCCAGTAGCTAAACAACAACTTGCGACTAAGGCGAAGCGTGCTGCTGCTTCGAAAAAGTAGACATTTTCCCATTTTACGTAGTCTTTGTTTATTTTCGGGTAATCAATTTATAATGAACGTAATACACCGTCACTTTTGTTGTTTACTTTTAGTTCTTATTATTTTACTAGAGGACGCCAGCAGCTACGCCTGCATTTTTTTAAATTACCCGTTTTGGCCGATCCCGTGGGAATTTCGGTAAATCCCTTCTTAGTGCACCCCTACGGTCCCCAAGGAACAAACATGCCAAATTTCAGCTTCCTGCGCCCAATAGTTTCGGCTGTAGCGTGTCTGTCAGTCAGTCAGTAACGCAAGGATTTTATACAGGGTGTCCAGTAGGAAAGTTCACTTTTTGATTTAAGAAAAAACTACTAAGATAACTAATACAAAATATTTATTTAACATACAAATATTAAGAAACTCAGCGGGTTTTATTTTTTGAATAATATTCCGTCCAAATGTTTGCCATCTCTTCGTACACACTCTTCTAATCGGAAACGCAAATTTTCAAATACTTTCTTGCAGAGTTGCGGAGAGATATTATTTATTTCTTGGCTAATATTTTCTTTCAGCGCAGCTATAGTTCGTGCCTTGTTTTAATAAACTTTTGAATTCAAATAGCCCCACAGAAAATAATCACATGGAGTGAGGTCGGGCGATCTGGGTGGCCAGCAGATAGCTCCAAACCTGGAGATTAATTTTCGTGGTAAAAGTGCCATCACCGTGTCCATTGACTCTTTAGAAGTATGGTATGTGGCTCCATCCTGTTGGAACCATGTGTTTCTGTTAAACGAGCGTTCCGTTCTTACAATAGGATCAAAAAAATGGTCGATCATGTTCTTATATCGCTCCGAATTGATACTCAAAGCATGACCGTTCTCATTCTCAAAGAAAAAGGGCCCAATAACCCCACTTGAGGTTATGGCGCACCAAACGGTCACCTTTGGACTATGTAACTGTCGTTGATGTCTTTCTTTTGGGTTTGTTGGTGCCAGTATCTGCAATTTTGTTTGTTTACATAGCCCTCCAAGTGAAAATGGGCCTCATCACTGAAAACAACGTTATTGAGTCTACGTTGTGTAGGAAAAACTTCCAACATCTTTTCAGCACAAGATTTCCGTAATAAGTAATCACTTTCTTTCAAAGCTTGTACCAACTGTATTTTATAGGGATGAAAACGCATTTTTTTCTTAACTATGACATGAACTGTTGACTTAGAGATTCCCAAAACAGCCGAATGCTTCCGTAAAGAACACCGTGGATTTGCAAGGACTGAATCACTTACACGGCGCACATTTTTCTCTGTTGAAACAGTAGGTATGCGGCCCGGAATGGGTTGATTAGGTGTCGAACCTGTTTCACGAAACTTCTTGATCCATTTTTTTAAAAGGTTTACACTGGGGACATCTCTTGGGCGGCGAACATTGTATTGAGAACAAAATTTCCGAAGCGCAGCAGCGCACGAGTCACCATTTTTAAAGTAAGCTTCGACAGCAAAAGCACGTTGCGCTCCGGTCCAACGCTCCATCGCGACTATTAAACCCGCACGTCTGTCGCGTCGATTGAGACCCCTCCCCACTTCACCGCGCCAACCGTTGCTCCGTAATTCAAATTTGAAAATTGAACTTTCCTACTGGACACACTGTATATTAAGATTTTTGTGTACCGCAACAAATGTGTATAGTCCGTTCACAGTTATTTTACCTCTAGCTGTTAGGTTGGCCAACCTGGGGGTTGTGTTGCTATATTTAGTATATAATACTCCCATTTGAAATATAAAGTATTGCTAAAAATGTACTTATTTTTTTATTGCCTACGCGATCGTATTAAATATTTGGAAGTAATGTTTGTAACAAAACCTCTTGATATCGCCATGGCTATACGCATGTATATTTATTCTCTTACTAAATATCTAATTTCCTATGAAGATAAATAGTTATAATAAAAATGTTGTCTATTTAATGTACAAAGGTAAACGCATCATAATTACGTCAATGTGAGGTTTTAATTTTATATCAAATACAAAAACTGCAAATTTAATTTTCATATTTATTTTGAATAACAATGATCGTTGTGGACTGCCAATGTTATGATGATTCGTAACTGCTGTCAGATTCTCGGACTGCCAATGATGATCCGTAACTGCTGTCAGATTCTGTATCAGACTCAGAATTTAATTCTATTATGAACCTGTCCATTTCAGCATCCGTAGACCCATCTGTTTCACGAAGCTTGTCTTCAATGTGGCGCACATGTTTGCATTGTTTTTGCCAGTCTTCTGCAGTGATAGATTGAAAAGCCAGAACCCGTCTGGCCAGCGTGATTTAGTAGGCCAATACCTCCTTTTTTTGAAGAGGCCTAGCAGTGAACTGCAATAGGCTGTTATGATATGACTGATTTAAATTAGAATCACACAAGGAGGCTAACAATAATTAGCAATAACGATGAAATAATGCATGTACAACAGAATAGTAGTTTCCCACATATAAGTAGTGTCCCAAAAATACAAGCAGTTTAACGTGACGTGTTGCCAGTAAATCAAAGCTGACGTGACAGAAATTAGATTACACACTCATGGTGGTGTTACAGTTGGACATTCTAGTTTCCACTAAAATTGGGTAAAATGTTATGCAAGGGTAACCCTATTTTACATACCTGTCATCACAGAGTACCATTCCAACATAAAGAAAACAAACACCGACATTTGTCAGAGGTAAAATAACTGTGAACGGACTTTAGGTAGGTATGATCAAAATTTGCCATAAAATATTGTCAATTGTCATAACTGTCAATGTCACTATTGTCAACCTTGATTACGTGTCGTTTCTGCATTACAATATTGTTTCTGCATTACAAATACAATGTTTGAATACTAGTATTTTGAGACAAAATTCTGGTATTTATTTCATTTACTATGTAAAGTGTATGTAGGACTATTCTTGAGTTATAATGTAACAATCTCTCTCGTTTTACTTATATTTGTTAGTAACATTTTTATCTCTTTTGCATCATTATGTTATCTTGATAATGCGCAACCGGCGGGTGGACACAATGACTTAAGCTTTACGCGATAACAACTATAAAATATTTATTGATATATTATAATATATACTATACTAGAGGACGCCAGCACTACGCCTGCATTTTTTTTTAATTTACCCGTTTTGGCTGATCCCGTGGGAATTTCGGGAAATCCCTTCTTAGTGCACCCTTACGATCCCCAAGGAACATACAGGCCAAAGAAGAATGGCCATTTTTGACCTAAACATGTATAGAGATAAAACTTATTTTAAAATTAAGGTTATTTTTTAGTGTAATGATTTCACTAACAATTATATTTTATAGAAGTCTAGGTAAAAAGTAAAGTTTTGGGTTGTAAAGATGTTCTAGAACTCGTGAACGCATCCTTATCAAAATATTTTTTATTCGCTGCATTGTTATATTATCTGTGCCCGAAGATACTTCCTTGTTTAGCTGCGTTCCATTTCACTTATACCACATCTTTAGCATTTGGTTTTGTCAAAACCTCGAGCAAACTTAATTTTATATATAAATTGAATCAAGTTGTTAAAAGCTGATCATAAATGAATATATTTTTTATGTTAAAAGATATAAAAAGATAAATATAAATGTATTTCTGCCGTTGAAAACATTGGATAAGGATGCAATGGAACGTTTTTGACGTAAAGACGCCGCCGGTGACATTGGACATGGGAGAATCTGTCAAATTAATACGAACTAATTTCGGTGTATTATGTAATTCCTAGACCTTTATAAGAAAAACTGTCTTTACAGTATAATTTCTTGATCATAGATCTACTTGTTTTTGTACATTTTATCTATATACACAATAATTCATCATCAGGTCATTCAATGTATGAGAAGTGGCCATTGTTCTTTCAGCTTCCTGCGCCCAATAGTTTCGGCTGTAGCGTGTCAGTCAGTCAGTCAGTAACGCAAGGATTTTATATATTAAGATTTTTATATTATTTCCTAATATACACATATATATATATTTAACCTTAGATCTATTTGAAATGACAGTGACTCAAATAGCGAAGATGACACCTTCCTCTCTGCAACAAGCCACGATGACAGCTTTGAAAGTGTACCCTCCCTGGGAGACATTCTCCAGTCTCAGTTTTCAGACGTACCCAGGAACTTTAATGTAGTCCATTTAAATGCTCAGAGTATTCCAGCTCATTTCCCCGATATGCTGGCGAACCTAGACAGTCAAAACATACATGCCATCCTCGTGTCGGAGTCATGGTTAAAACCATGTCTTCCATCCACCTTATATTCTCTGCCTGGTTTCCACCTTATTAGGAATGATCGCGCGATCGGTGGTGGAGGCGATGTTGCCATATACTTACGTTCTCACATTCCTTTTCATATAGTATCTATGTCAACGCAGCCGCCACCGGCGAACGCTGGCGAGCATCTTTTTTTAGAGGTGGAACTGCACCACACGAAACTACTATTAGGCGTTTACTATTCCCCTTCGTGTCGTGTTAACTTTTTTTCATCCTTCGAGCAAATTTTGCAAAATTTGATTCCCTCCATAGACGAACAGAAAGAACAGACAAAGCACGCCCTACATTTGATTGAAGCCAAAAACAGCAGCAAACCGATTGCGGGCAATCGTTTCTTGTCAATTTTGCTGTAAATACACTAGCCACGCACACAAACGCAGTACACAAGTAAACAAACATTAAGTCGTAGTCGTAAAAACAACAAGTTGTAAAAATATGTCGTTGTGTGTAGTGCAACGGTGCAAAAACAACTCAAAACTGAAAAATAATACTGAAGGAATATCGTTTCACAAGTAAGTATTTAAATATCAGCACTTTTGTATATGTTATTGTAATATATTTTGAGGTTATTGCCGCTGTCAGACCATAGACAAAACCAAAGTCAAGACCGTAGACATAGAGATATACGACTGGAGAATGTTGCCAGTAATTAATTTACTAAATTGGTAGGCAGATTCTCTAAATAAATAATTGAGAACAGTATTATTTGTTTATTTAACTCGCTTTACTTTGTCACAATCTTTCAATATCTGTATATTGTTATCTTAATTACTTTAAAGTTATTTCTATGTACTATGTATGTATGTATTTACAAAATAAAGTATAAAATATGTATGTGGAAGAATGTTATATTATTATGTTTTCATCTTTATTATTTTGTTAACTTCTAAATTTATCGTTTTAGGTTTCCAAAGAATACATTTCAAAGAAACAAATGGGTGGCGATTATTAGACAGAACCGTGGTGAACCACAATGGCAACCATCTTCATGTAGTGTCGTTTGTTCAAATCATTTTGATGATGCCGACTTTTGCTCTACTAACGGTGGCATTCACCGAATAACTAAAACTGCAGTTCCAAAGAAGGTATTTTAAGCGGCGGTAGCCCAATGGTTAAACGATTACACTTACGAATGGAAGGTCGTAAGTTTAATGCTTACCCATTGTACTACTGACGTGGACCCATTCCTTAAAGGCCTATTACATTATTCAATTTTAAGAGACCGTTGCAATAACTAAGGGCTGTAATAATGTGTAAGGGCCTCGAGATTCGATCGGGATTACTTCCTTCAGCCTGACAATATTAATAGTGAAGCTTCGGTAAAGAGGGTTAACGATGCTACACCGTGACAACTTAGTTTGATAAGCGCGGCCATAACAAAGGAACCCGCCAACCATTTCGATTGGAACCCTAAAAATTGGGTAACATGATAGGCATTTTACGTAAGTTACCCTAGCTTGGATGGGTTAACAAGAATACTAGTAATTTGTAAACGAAATTACTAGTAATCTTTTAAAAAATATATATACTTCTAAGGTTAGCATTTCTTTTCAAATATTATTATACATATATTTGATTTAATGTGAACTGTTATATGTATTAAACGGTAACGTATTTATTACATTACAGAACTTACTTTCACTGGTAAATCCTGGAGTAAATGTTGATCTTATTACGAACTCTCCATTGGGTTATGTAAGTGCACAAAATTATTAGAGAAAAATCGTTTCTATCGGGTTTTAATACCGACCTTTGTAATTGTAATGGTTGCTATGTCTACTATAGGGTACACCAGCCTCGCTTGAAGCAGCCATGGATTGCCATAACCACATGGTATTACCAAGTACAACCTCAGCATCTGTTCATGTAAGCATTGGACCCTGCTTGGTCGTCCGAAGACATAATATGTAATTCAGTAGTTTCCAGGGTTAAAATAATTACATTTGATTTAGTCCGTATTTTAGATTATAAAAAAATATTGGACACGTATTTTTTCTTTTTTCGATTAAATAAAAAATAACAAAGATATAGCCCTTTAAAGTTACGTGTGACGTCATCTAGTGCGAAAAAATGCAGCACGGCGTGACGTTATACGTAACTTTATTGAACTATATCTTGGTTATTTTTGGTTTAATTTACAAATAAAAAAATACGTATCGCTTATTTTTGAATAATCTAAAGGACGGACTTATAATTTTTTTTTGTCAACTAGCCTATTGGTAAATACTGACTTAAGAAATGGTCGTGGATGTTGTATTTATTATTGTAGGTCCCACCAGTCTTTCTTGAGGCAGCCATTGATTGCCAAAACTTCGTAATATTACCAAGTAAATCGTCAGCAGCTGTTCATGTAAGTATTGGACAGTGGTTGGTCGTCCAAAGACATGTTTAATTATTAAATGCTGACTTATGAAATCGTCATGAATGTTATATTTATTATAGGACCCACCAGTCTTGCTTGAGGCAGCCATGGATTGCCAAAACTACTTGGTATTACCAAGTACGTCATCATCAGCGCTTCATGTAAGTACTGGACTGTGGTTGGTCGACAAAGACAATTTACACTTTCGAATATGGAAGGTCGTGAGTTTAATGCCTACCCATTGTACTGCTGACGTGGACCCAGGCACGGAGTCAATACTCATGAACAGGCGTACATATTAACATACTTTTCCTTGACCTTCCATGTAAGACATTGGACATTTTTCTCTTTTTCATGTAAACTATATATTTTATATAACAATTTATTATTTTCCTTGAAGGACTCAGGAATGGTGACTAATGTGGCTACATACAATTACAATTCTGTTTCATCAAATATATCTTCTACGTCTGTTACTGTAAGTACTAAACATCCAGATATATTATAAACAGCTTTTCATTAAGTAATTTTCAGCGGTATTTATTGTTTTAGGGCCAGCCTAAGAAAGCGGATTTTGACCAAGAGGCAATCTTTGATACGCCAAGAAAGCACAAATTAAGGAAGTCTTTGACAAAACTGACACTTAATTTAGAATTGAAGAAAAAGAAAGTAAAAATCTTACAGCAAAAAGTAAGACGACTCAAAAACAAAAACTTATCTCTCAAAGGAATCATTAAAGACTTAAAATCAGAGAATTTGATTGATGCAGATTTATATAATTCATTAAGTCAAAATATGGCAACAATAGATTAATTCAATAATTTAAACAGGAAAAAGATGGAAAAGAGCATAAAATATACACCAGCTCTAAAAAAGTTTTGTCTTACGCTTAATTATTATTCACCTAAGGCGTATGAGTATATGAGGCACACTTTCAATACATGTCTCCCACATCCAAGTACGTTGACTAGATGGTACGGTTGCATTAAGGGAAATCCTGGATTTACAGAAGAATCTTTCCAGGCCTTAAAAGCTAAAGCCGAAGTAAGTGAACTTCGACTTATCTGTTCATTGGTGTTCGATGAGATGGCCATTAGAGCCCAGAAAATATGGGATGGAAAAAATACATAGGTTTAGTAGACATGGGTACAGGAGTAGACGAATCGGCTCCTTTGGCTACACAGGCTCTAGTCTTTCTTTTAGTTGGCATAAACCAAAAGTTTAAAATTCCTTTGGGTTATTTTCTTATAAACTCTGCATCAGGAGAACAAAAAGCCAACCTTATCAAGTTATGCCTTATAAAGTGCTCAGAAGTGAACGTCGATGTCACTTCAATAACTTTTGATGGACATTCCACTAATTTTACAGCTGCTGAATTACTAGGTTGTAGATTCACAAATCCGGGTGATCTTAAAACAGGTTTCCAACATCCAGTGACTAGCTCTGAGGTTGCGTGTTTTGTAGATCCCAGCCACGTTATTAAACTGGTTAGAAACCAATTTGAATCCAAAAAAGAATTTTTAGACGAAAATAATAAAATAGTCTCATGGAAACATTTAATTAATTTGAATGAATTACAAACCGAAGCAGGCATTCACTTAGGCAATAAATTGTCAAAACGTCATATAAAATTTCATAACCAGATTATGAAAGTAAAACTGGCTACACAGTTATTCAGTAGAAGTGTGGCTACAGCTCTTAATCTCTGCAGGGAACATTTAGCACTGCCTAATTTTATTGACGCAGAACCTACGGAGCAATTTGTGCAAATAATAAATAACATGTTCGATGTTTTTAATTCTAAGTCCATGAGGCAATTCGATTTGCAAAAACCTCTAAATTCTGGCAATGTGGCAAACATTTTTAAATTTTTGGAGCAGTTGAAGAAGTATATATTGAACTTACAACTAACATCAATAAGTAAACGTAAAATCATACGAGATGGCAGACCTACATACACAATAACCCGGCAATACAAACCAGTTGTCCTTGCAAAATGTAAAAGAGGTTTTTTGGGCATATTAATAAACATAGAGAGTTTAAAAAATATATATTATAGATTAATCGAACGCGAAAAGTTACTTCTATACATCCCTGTGTATAAATTTAGCCAGGACCACCTAGAGATTCTATTCTCATCTATCAGGATGCAAGGTGGCTTTAATGATAACCCAAATGTGCGGCAATTTAAAGGTGCGTATAAAAAGTTATTATGTCACCTCGAACTTAAATGTTTAAGCACCGGCAACTGCGTACCTTTAGAAGACGTACTTATTTTAAATTGTAGTTCAACTCCAGTTACAGTTATAAATAACACAACATCACATTATCGTCATAATGAGGAGGATTATACAAGAGAGAGTGAGGAAGCTTCTCTCGAGTTTCTTCGCAAAATTCGGGCAGATACGGCAGAACTAGCTCGAACGCTTCATGTTCCAGAATTAGATGACTATAAAAAAATTGTGATTGGTTACATAGCTGGTAGTACCGTACACTACATAACAAAAATTTTAAAATGCACTACTTGTCTAAATTTTCTGTTAGCTGAGGAAGCACATGATTTTCACAAATTAATATTAGCTAGAAACAAAGGTGGACTTTGTTTTCCCACGCAAGATGTTTTTGATATTTGCGCAGCTTGTGAAGTCATATTAAAAAAAATATGAATTAAAAATATTAATTTAGTCAGAGAAAGCCAGCATTTGTTTATAGTGACACAAATATTAGACAGCTTTATAGGTAATAATAAAACCTTTAATGATTTAGAAAATTGCCACACTCATACTGGTCACGGACATAAAGTTAATTTAATTAGATTAGTAATTGAGAAATATTTAAATATTAGACTGCATCATATATCAAAAACAAATACGGTGACAATGACATTAAATTCAAAACGACAACAATTTAGAAAGCTTATACAGCATAAAGGATTCTAAGTGAACTACGTGTTGACGTGTACTTCATCAAGTTACATTTATTCATTTACATTGGCGTTTGGACTCTTAACATTAAGGCCACGGGGCCCAAGTGCGAGATACGGTCTTAGAGATCTCGCAGATAGACTGGTCGAACTCACAGATAAAGACACGAATACATCCGTGAACATGGCGCATGCAACGGTGTCGAAAAATCGGTTAATCCAAACAAAGGTAGTAGTAGTAGTAGTGTTTTTTTCTTATGGTAAACTTTAGGTTTTCTTATGATATACTTTTACGGGATTCTGCCCGTCTCCATGAAGTCTATAAATCATTTGCGGGATTCGGTTTTTCAAAAGATTACCATCGGAATTGTGAATTTACTCCTACAATAATTCAAACCGCAATAAAGAGAGCTTTTTTCACATAAGGGTATTTCATGATTAACGAACTTTTAGTTGATAAAACGTTAACGTTTTATCATCTTTAATAAAGAAGAATAATAATATTTAGCTGTTTGATCAGAAACTATTTTTATATGCATAAGTACCACGTGAAAGCTTGTGTCTAAAGCGAGTAATTATAATTTTTTTTTATGTGTTCCAATCATTGTCCACTTGTTACCTTTGGAAAATGATTTAAACTTACTCGGAGCTGATGCATGCATAACACAGCCACTATAGTTTTATTACTTGTTTTACCTATAACTGTTATATTTTTATACTAAAATGTCATGTTACTAAAAATTGTGCATTATATAAGATTACTGTGAAAGTTAAACAATTTCAATTAGTGGCATGATGCCACTAATTGAAATTGTTTAACTTTCTGGCATCTACAGTTCCTTCTGACATCTCTATTATCTATGCGAACCTAATAGAATAACTAAATGACTGTATTTATTATTTAGATATATCCATGATTCTATTATTTTTCACAAGCCATTTAGTTAATGCAATTTATAAATAAAATATTTGATATTTCATATGGATATTTCAAATAGAAACATATATGTCGCCTAGTAATAATTAGAAAATGTAGTTCTAGATCATTCGGTTTAAATGTAATTTAACTAAAAACATCGCGATAGAATCTGTAAACCGTAATTTGATTTCAATGAGAAACTTACATTTGGTTTTAAGTATTCAAATAAAATCTTGTAAACGATAGTGTGTTTTATTCGCGCCTATTGCGCTACTGGCGTAAACCTACCCACAAAACATTAAATGTCGCTTTGGTTGACCATGTTCTGCATAGTAAATTTATAATGTGTATAATTTGAGCATGTTACACGCTTTACTAATGACGATTTTTATTTGATTTAGTGTGATAACCACACATACAAGAAAATGGTACCAACTTTGTTAATTATAGTGTATAAAACTTAAATGTTGATGTTAAAATGTATAAAATAAATATATTTTGTTAATAAAATTCTGCTTTTGTTATTTTTATTGCATTCTCTATGGTAATTTTCTACAATTTAGACCTTTTATAAATTACGGGTGGCAACACTTTTCACTAACACATGTAAATAAACATGGCTTCAATTGCTTGTTCAGGATGACGTATCTCGTAATTTCTCTCATCTAAGATTCCCTCTTACGACCACACTATTATTATGGGCGACTTTAATACATGCCTTCTCAAACAGGATTCTCGTGCCACCTCTTTTCGGCGTGTCACTGAGTCCTGCAATTTATCAATTCTTAACTTAAATGCAACTCATCACTTCCCTAATTCCGCTTCTTCTCTTCTTGACCTTATTCTTGTATCTTCTCTTAACTCTGTTTCTAAGCATGGTCAGTGCACAGCTGATGCTTTCTCTTACCATGACCTCATCTTTGTTTCATACAAAATACGTCCACCCAAAGCGAAGCCGAAGATTATCTTGCAGCGCAATTTTAGTGGCATGGATCATGCCAAGTTGCGTGAGGATGCCAGTAAAATAGTTTGGGACACTCTATATTCCTCAGATTGTGTAGACATGAAAGTCCATATTCTAACAGCGAATCTAATTCAGCTATATGACAAGCATGCGCCAATCCGCGCTATCAAAATTAAGCATTTACCAGCACCTTGGCTTACAGATGATATCAAAAAGATCATGGCCAAAAAATCTGCTGCGAAGACTAAATTGAAGCATAGGCCTTACTCTTTTGAACCAAGAAAGATACGTGGCTCTAAGAAATCACTGCAACAAGGTGTGTTGGAAAGCACAACGCCAACATATTCATGAATCCGTTGAAAATGGTGATCCAGCTAAAGTCTGGAAATTTCTCAAAACATTGGGTATTGGTAAGTCACAGCAGCAATCCATTCCGAATAACGTCCACCTTGATTCTCTCAATTTACATTTTACTACTTCGTCCAAATTAGATGGAAATACGAAAAGAAACACTTTACAACTTCTTTCATCCTTGCCAACCCCAGGTTATTCTCCCTTTGCCTTCTCGCAATTTGCCACTTGTGATGTTAAGAAGAGTATATTAGCAATGACGTCTAATGCAGTCGGTAACGATAGTCTCAGCCGTAAAATGATCCTCCCCATCCTAGACGAAATTCTTCCTATCCTATGTCACATCCTTAATCACTCCGTTGTCCGTGGCATCTATCCAACAGCGTGGAAAGATGTACTTATAATTCCTTTACCCAAGAAACCTAAACCCTATTCCTTCTCAGATTATCGACCAATATCCATACTACCTTTCCTGTCAAAAGTCCTAGAACGTCTCATTCACACACAACTCAGTTCCTTCCTGTGTAAAAATGCACTTCTAAATCCCTATCAATCCGGCTTCCGCCCTGGCCACAGTACCGTTACTGCATTGATCCGCGTGTCAGATGACATCAGGCTAGGTATGGATAGTGGGAATCTTACAGTTTTGTCCTTACTTGACTTCAGCAATGCTTTCAACACGGCAGATTTTCACATCCTACTTGGCATTCTACGCTCTCTTAACATATCTCCAACGGCGGTTGACTGGTTTCATAGTTACCTGTTTGGTCGCCGGCAACGTATACGCATCGAAGACACTTATTCCACTTGGTCTAACACGAATGCCGGTGTACCACAGGGTGGTGTGCTATCTCCTTTACTCTTCGCGATATTTATTAATTCTATCTCAAAACATTTACTTTCATCCTACCACCTATACGCAGATGATTTACAGATCTATACACAAGCACCCTTAAATAACTTGCCCGAAGCCTGTACTACTATCAACACAGACTTAGCGCGGATTTGCGAGTGGAGTAAACAGTATGGACTCATAGTAAATCCTGACAAAACACAACTAATTATTGTCGGCAGTCCCGGCATGGTGTCTAAAATTTGCTTGTCCGATTTACCACAAATCAAGTTTGATGGCAAAAATATCCCGTTCAGTAATACTGTAAAAAATCTTGGGACCTACTTTGACGAAACCATATCTTGGAGTTTTCAACTGCAAGAAACAAGTCGCAGACTATTTGCTTCGGCGGGCTCATTGCGTAGGTTACGCAATTTCCTACTGACTAAAACTGCCACTAAAATTGCACTTGCACAATCTTTGCTTCTGCCCGTAATTGACTACGCTGATGTCAGCTATCTTGACCTCTCTGAGGAGCAGTTAGACAAACTTGAGCGTCTTCAAAACTTTTGCATACGTTTCATATTTGGACTGCGCAAATATGATCATGTTTCAGAATTTCGCAACAGACTCAAGTGGCTCCCGATTCGTCTTCGCCGGAATACTCACATTCTTACATTATTGTATAATATCTTGTTTAATCCCAGTACTCCTTTTTATCTCAAAGAACGTTTTAAGTTCCTTAATGACGCACATGTGAGGTCCTTGAGGTCGTCTGAAAATTTGACGCTGGAGATACCAACGCATTCCACAAATTTCTTTAGCAAATCATTTACTGTACAGGCCGCGCGACTGTGGAATGCATTACCACTAGAGATTCGGAAAGCAAAATCCTTAAATATTTTTAAAAGCATGTTAAAAAAGCACTACCTCTCCATTTAACATCATGCACTGTTCTCCTAGAATGCAGGTCTTACTTTATGAGTAGTATTCACTGTATCTGTATTTTAGCATAGTTATTAGTATAATGATATTATGAAATATATGACATTCTATCTCGTATAGTTTATAGGTATATAAGTATTTATATATAATAATGTATGTACAGATGTGTATGGTCTTTATGTAGAATATGTATGATATATAATATTTATACATTTATGTATATTCAGTATGTATATTAGTTGATATTATTTTATATATTATTAACTACACCATCGCCACACTTGATTGCTTACACACCATTTTTGTCCATCCAAAGGTTGCCTGGAAGAGATCGCTTTTAGCGATAAGGCCGCCATTTGTACATGCTGTAGTTTAAGCCAATTAAAAAAATGTGTACTTTTCAATATTATTTGGTGTACAATAAAGAGTATATCTATCTATCTATATATCTATTAAACTATAAATTACCCATACATATATATTCCTGTGTGTTCCCTAATTCATATATGACTTAGTTATCTAAAATATTTATATTTGTGACCATAATTTGTGTCTACTAAATAAACAATAATAATAATAACATCTTAATAATATTGGTGATTAACCTCTGTGACTAGTGAACTCAGTGATGTGAACGTTAAGTGCGATTCTTTCTCCCGCCCGCCGCCACTCGAAGAGTTATTGAAAGACAAAAATACTTACAAACAGATATAAATACATAAAAAATACTGTTAAGACAATTTAAATATTAAGTGATTGTGCAGAGTCCGTTAAAATAAAATAAGACTTGACCTAAAGGTCCAGCTACCAGGTGATAAAATTAAAAAAAAAAAACATTATCTGTCATTCTGACTGTTGACAGAACAACATCAAGTCATCAGCTGTTGCTATTGAATTTTTCATTGGGTTTCTATATAACAACAACATACAAGCAGAGATTACTGATAAAAACTAATCAAACGATCAAAATATTCATGGGGTCCACGTGACGTGAGCTTCAGTCTGTGACAACTTCAACATCGTAGTGTTTGTTTGTGCAGAAAGGCATTTTCATATGTACTGGTGTTGTTAAACGTGATTGAGTCTGTTTTGTAAGTGCATGTGTTGTATTTATTAAGTGAGTTCTTATTCGTCTCTTTCTCTTAGTTCTTTAGTCACGTATGTTTGTGAGCACCGATGAAGGATGACGATGTCTCTCAGGTCCTCCAGATCACCCACCATATCAAACATAGCCAGTAATTTATTGGACTTAACAACAATACCGAATGCTTAAAATACCTATAGATGTAAACCACATTATTTGCGAAAAGAGGTATATAGACAGTGATGATGACTTTCACTCCAAACAAACTATGTTTAATTTAAAGAGATCTCTGCCATCCCAATCTCCTTGCCCCCCTTATCTACACTCGAACCCAACTTAGTACTTATTTACCAGTATGGATGTAACACAATATGATGTTCCTGTACAATGAAATAGTCTGAAGAGGATTACCTCTATTGATTACACTTTAAATGTGGATAGTGGACACATATTAATAGTACACAGAATGAACCACAATATTATATTTGTGTGTTGTGTTGTTCTGAATAGAGTATTTTGCTGCTATAGGCTACTCTCTCTAGCCTCTTGACTAACTTTGATTGCACACACAATCATACTGTTACCAGCAAATCTGTTTCACAATTTATTCAGCGAAGATAATTTTGATTTGGTTGCTGTGTGAATATTTTAAATGTATGTGGTTCAATATTTTCATTACCTATACATTGTAATTATAATAAATAAATAAAATAAAAATAAAAAAGCCTTTATTATTCCATTGGCGTCTACATTCATATCAATACTAAATCACATTATTAGTCTTATATATAATTATGCCATCTGGACCCCTCTTCGGGTGAAGGCCTCCTCCAGTTACATTGTAATTACCCAACCTGAAATAACAATACATTATAAGAAAAGCAAATTGTCACACCATGTTAGATAAAATCTAATAGGTTTTCCGGTGAAGTCTCAAACAGCATCCAAATATTATTTAACTTGGCTATTTCCACTTTTTATCTAGACTAGATAAATAATGGGTTAAGTATTGCCATGAGCTCGCAATGCAGGTACCTAACACACACAACCACCATGCAGTCTTATTCTGCACCAGTCAACAGTTTATTCTGATTTAGTATCTAAGTAACATTTAATGAAAAATAGGGTCTTATATCATCGCACACTGTTTGAAATAATTTTAGGTGAATAGGTATACTATCTATATTGTGTTATTAAAATATTTTGCTCTCTGTATATCATTTGTTTACAAATATTGTTGCGCATTAAATGTACTGAAGCTGATCACCTTTCACATTTTGTGGTTCTCTTTACAGGTTCTACTTACACACAACAACTATACTAAAACAGTTCTTTGGTGTTTTGTTTTAGTTTGAAATCAGTGTACAACATTAGATAAATTAAAATTACAATATAAAGATAATTAATTAAATATAACATTATGAAGAAAGCAAGATATTGGGGTCAGAATGAATCAATACAAGACTCTGTGGCAGTGAGTGTTGATCAAGAAACAAGTATATGTAGAGGTTGTCTGGTGACTGAGCGTAGAATGGTCAATGCAATGCTTTTTGAAGCTTCATTCAAAGATTTGACTGGTATTACTGTAAGTAAATATCTCTTACTAGAGGACGCCAGCAGCTACGCCTGCATTTTTTTTAAATTTACCCGTTTTGGCCGATCCCGTGGGAATTTTGGGAAATCCCTTCTTAGTGCACCCCTACGGTCCCCAAGAAATATACATGCCAAAATTCAGCTACCTGCGCCCAATAGTTTTGGCTGTAGCGTGTCTGTCAGTCAGTCAGTAACGCAAGGATTTTATATATTAAGATTATTGACAATATAGATGTTTAAGACCCTGCTATACGCTGACAATCAGTTTCTTTTTGCCTCGTTAGCGTCCGATTTACAGCATATGGTCACCGTAATGAATGAGGCTTATTAGAAGAAGGGCATGAAAGTGAATGTAAGCAAGACTAAGGTCATGGTCATATAGAGGGAAAACAGTATAACTGAATGTAACATAATAATAGGAGATGAAAAAGTGGAACAAGTGAATGAGTTTGTGTATTAGGCTCTTTGTTTACAATAGATGGAAAATGTGAGGGAGATGTTGAAAGGAGCGTGAAAGCAGGAAATAGTGTGAATGGCGCCTTATGGTCCATCATCAGTAGTGAAATTATCCCAAGTAAGGCTCGCCTTGCTGTACTGCAGGGAGTTTTGGCGCCAACACTGATGTATGATACCAAATCATGGGTATGGCAGAAGAAGCATGTGAAAGTAGAATCAATGCTGTGGAGATGAGAGCTTTAATGAGTATGTGCGGAGTAAGTATAATAGATAAGGTGCGTAACAGTGTTATACGGGAAAAGTGAGGTCTAAAAGAAGATGTAGTGACAAAAATTGAAAAAGGCATGTTGCGTTGGTTTGGACATTTAGAACGGATGGATGAAAGAAGAAATACGAAAGGAGTGTATCGTGCGAGAATGAATGGAAATGTCGGTAGGGGACGCCCTAGGCGGACGTACGCCGACCAAATAGGTGACGTACTAAAAACGGGCCGAATTAAAAGCGATAACCGACGCGCATGCATGATGAGGTTAATGAATGTCGAGGAAGCGAATGAGGTATGTGTGAACCGAAGCATGTGGCGCTCCATAGTCTCTGCCTACCCCAATGGGAGACAGGCGTGACGATATAGATAGATAGATAGATGTTCAATATTGGTTTTCACTGGCCTTTGGTCTAGTGCTTAGTGAATTAGCCTTAGCCTTACCCACAGAATTGTAATGTAATCTGTGGCCTTACCTTTAACCTGATGTTTTGGGTTTAGTTCCCACACTATAAATATCTTTGCAAACAATCAATTCTGTCTATAAGTCAAGCCAACTAGGAGTTGAATGGTCGCCATGGCTGGAAATGGTTGGATATGCATTAATTAAATCATTCATATATCTCTACTAGAGGACGCCAGCAGCTACGCCTGCTTTTTTGTTAATTTACCCGCTTTGGCCGATCCCGTGGGAATTTCAGGAAATCCCTTCTTAGTGCACCCCTACAGTCCCCAAGGAACATACATACCAAATTTCAGCTTCCTGCGCCCAATAGTTTAGTCTGTCAGTCAGTCAGTAACGCAAGGATTTTATATATTAAGATTAAGATTTCAGAAAAGCTTTTAAAAGTCGAGGGAGGCAAAAATGAGTACCAAAGATTGATCAATGATTTTCAGTGAGTTTTTCTAGGACAAGTTACTTACTTGCTTTCTGGCCATCTTGTGATACATTTTTAGATAGGTATGTCATCCCAAACCGCTTTACTCTTGAAAAGTTTACAGCAGGTCCAGAGAGACTTATTTATACTATTTGTGTTATTTCAGATCTCACCTACAGATGGGCTACCACAGTGGCTGTGCTATGAATGTTCTGCTTTGTTACACAAATGTGTAACATTTAGAAATAAAGTAATGAAGTCACACTACAGGTTGTGTCAGTATGTGCTGGAGAGTGTTCCCGTGAGTATTGACATTTGTGATTAACAGTTATAAGTGAAATATACTGAAATTCTGTATATGTTTTTATTAGGATTATTTAATCTATGTAGGTATGTACCTATTTTTATTTCGTATTTATAACAGGTGATTCATTTAGAGGTAGTTTTTTGTCTAAGGGTTTTTCGACAGATGAATGCTGTATCGTGTTAACATTTTATGGTAATTTATTCAGTACAGTTTGACATTTCGTCATTTTCGACTTGGCCCCGTGCAGCGGTCGGTATTTATTTCTCGGTCCATATTTCTTCAAAAACGAGGCCAGTCAGAACGTTACTGTCAACGGCGGCCGTTATCGTACCATGCTAATAGACTATTTATTTTGTTTCTTGAAAATGAAGCCCGTGATCTCCAAGACATTTGGTACCAACAAGACGGCGCGGGCGCCACGTCAAACCATGGCTTTATTGCGTGAACAATAATTGGTGAAAAGATCATTTCGCGCTTCGGACCGGTGAGTTGGCCGTTTAGATCCTGCGACATCACACCTAGACTTTTTCCTTTGGAGCTATGTTAAGTCTAAAGTTTACATGGATAAGCCGGGTACGATTGAACAACTGGAAACCAACATTTCTCGCGTTATTCGCCAAATACCAACCGAAATGCTTGGTCGCGCCATCGAAAATTGCAACGGCAGAATGGACTATGTTAACCGCAGTTCCGACCAATATTTGAAAGAAATAATCTTCAAAAAATAAATGTACATAATAGTTCTTTTATATGATAAGTAAAAATAACCCGATACATTAGTTTTTATTTATGTTTTTTTGATTTGTAAAAAGTACCTCCAAATGAATCACCCATTATATTAATTCAGAGTGTATGTACTATTTATAATTCATTATAACTAGTTTTAAGCGATTGTATGTTAGCAAGTAGGTAGGTCCTGTCGGAAGATCAGTGTTGCAGTCTCACCTGATTCTGCAACTTATACTGACGCAGGTACCTTATTTGCGATCCAAAAACTGTTTTTCTTTTTACTTTTTCACAACATTGTTACTGTTGCATTTGAGTTGCAAATAAAACAATTTTCATTTCATTTCAAACATTTTGGAGCTGGCCACTTTAAATTGAATATTTAAAAGGCGATGTTGGGGAGCTCAAAAATAGAACTCCTGGGAACATGGCACTACTCGTATTTTATTTTTACTATTTGATCAAATTGTGGATTAAACCGGTGGGACAGTAGGTATATATACACGGCCAACGTCCAACGTTGAAACCAAAAAGACTTTGATCAGACTTTGAAACCAAAAAGGTTGATTTTAGGGTTCCGTACCTCACAAGGTAAAAAAAGGAACCCTTATTAGATCACTTTCTTGTCCGTCTGTCTGTCTGTCTGTCCGTCTGTCTGTCTGTCTGTCTGTCTGTCCGTGTGTCACCACCGATAAATAAAAATCAGGGTCCTGGGTCAATCCGATAAAAAGATATGGTCAAAATTAGATTTTTGCGAAAACTTGTAAGTACCAAAATTAACCTTAATTTACAACTTTTTTAATTTTCGATTTTTTTCTTTACTTGTGCTGTAAGACCTTGGTTTTAACGAAAATTGACAATTCTAAGTCAACCGTAAGTACCCTATAGGTTTTGGGTCGAAAACCTATATGGAAGTTGCCGTTGAACTAGAATCACGAAATTTGGCCAAAAGCAGGGTCTTACAGCACAAATAAAGGAAAAATTACAAAAAATAAAAAAGTGGAAAATTTAAGGGTGTCCCCATACATATTCAAATTCAAATTCAAAATCGTTTGTTCATTTGGGTCACAATGTGACGCTTATGAACGTCAAAATAATAAATTTATAAAATAATTACTTAAAGACTCTACATATACATTTACTGCCACGTTCGCAAAGCAATAGGTAGAACCATGAGGAAGAACGGGCAATAAAACTCACGGTCACTCTTTTTCTTCGCCAGGTTTTGCATAATACACATAATTTACATTTTTTAAGGTGCTGCAACTGTTACACCTTCTATATCACTTGTATATATTTACTGTACATAATAATACTCAAGCATAATACTTTTGATGTTCATTTGGTTAGTCTCCTCAGAATAGACATGGTGAAACAGGAGCATCCACTTACATTATATATACCTAACAATGCAGGCAATCCGCGAAAGTGATCAGACCCATGATGGAAATGATGCAGTTAAATATTAAAATCTAATACCAGCCCGCAAGACCGTCATCAACCAGTCATCGCAAGTAGCACCCGTTCACGAGTATGACGCATGTGCCAGCCATCATCCCTCTCGCCATATTAGAGGGACAGGGATGACCCGACACACGACGCCACCACAAGAAATGACATTTTAGTGAGCATGACGATAACGGTATACGAACCGGCAGTAATAATAGAAGAAACAATCTATTGGTATACTGACCATGACCGCCAATTACCTCCATTTTCCAGATCGTTATTATGAACATAAATCAGTGGACCGCGTGAAGGAATGCAAATGTAGAAAGAATTTTGTGAAGGTGACAAGTGAACAACGATATGATCAGGAATAAATAATGTTAAACTACATTCAACAAATCGTAATAATATCCAAATCCTGCAAAAATCATGTGTTCACGAGGCACCTCCACTTAACATGTTACTAATTAAGAAGAGAGTATTTTACACAGTCATAAAAATAACAATAATGGTGAATTTAAAAAAAAGCAACTAGACCCATGATGTCTTGTCATCTAGAAATTCTTTAATAGTGTAATAACCCCTTTTTAAAAGAAAATTCCTAGTAGTGGTTTTAAATTTGTGCAGAGGTAAATTCATTATTTCCAGAGGTAATTTGTTGAAGAATTGTATACCGAGTCCCGCAAATGAGTTATGAACTTTATGTAGACGGTAGTTAGTGCCCACTAGTTTATGCTTATTCCTTGTGTTCACTTTGTGCACGTCACTATTTTTACGGTAAAGAGTTAAGTTTTTCTTAACGTACATTAAATTAGCAAATATATACTGCGATGCAACTGTAAATATTTCTACTTCTTTAAATTTATCTCGTAAAGAATCTCTAGCACCTAACTTATATATTGCACGTATGGCCCTCTTTTGAATAACAAAAATTGTCTGAATATCGGCCGCCGTACCCCATAATAGTATCCCGTAAGACATTACACTGTGAAAGTAACTAAAGTAAACTAGTCTAGCAGTATCTACGTCTGTGAATTGGCGAACTTTCCTAACTGCAAATGCTGCAGAACTAAGTTTGACTACCAGACAGGATATTTGGGCACCCCATTGAAGCTTACAATCTAAAGTTAAACCTAAAAATACAGTTGAATCAACTAGGTTAATTGTTTCGTTATTTAAAATTATATTAGTAAGAACATTTTTGACATTCGGCAAAGTGAATTTCACACATTTTGTTTTGCCAGAGTTGAGTAGCAAATTATTTGTCGTGAACCAATGTAATACTTGCGCAAGAGAATTATTTACGCTGTCAATGTTACTTGTATTACGATCAACTTTAAAAATAAGTGAATTATCGTCAGCAAAAAGAACAATATCACATAAATTTCTTACAAAGAATGGCAAGTCATTAATATATATTAAAAAAAGAAACGGACCAAGAATAGAGCCCTGTGGAACGCCCATTCCCACTGGCAGACCTTGAGACCTACTTCCACTAACATCTACATACTGAACTCTATCTCTAAGGTAACTGGCAACAAGATTGAGTGCGCTATCTCGAATACCATAATGGTTGAGTTTACGTAAAAGTGTATCATGTTCAACACAATCAAAAGCCTTTGACAAGTCGCAAAAAACACCAATGGCAACCTTCGAATTTTCCCAAGCGTTAAAGATATGTTTTAATAGAGTTACACCGGCATCAACGGTGGAGCGACCCTTAGTGAAGCCATACTACTCACTGTGCAATAAATTATTTGTGAGAAAGTGGCTCTCTAACTGATGCAAAATAACCTTTTCAAAAATTTTACTGATTGCAGGCAAGATAGAAATTGGCCGAAAGTTACTGGGGTCGCTCTTGGATCCTTTTTTGAAAAGTGGTATCACCTTGCTGTGTTTCATTAAATCAGGAAATACCCCTTTATCCACGCATCTATTAAATATTGCAGCTAAATATGGAGCTATGCTAAAAATGATTTGGCGAACAAGACTAACTGAAATACCCCATAAGTCAATAGATTTCTTAATATTGATGGTCTTGAAAGTCTTGAGGATGTCATTGGTGTCAATGTATTTAAAATTAAACAGCACATCACACTCATTCACATTGCCCCTAACTAACATCTCTGCTTTGCTTGGGCATGAGTCTAAACACTTGGTTGTTTTCACTGGTATGTTTATGAAGAAGTTGTTAAAAGCCTGAGCAACATCAATTTTCTTTGTAACCATTTCTCCATTACATTTTAATTCATAGCTATTATCTACTAACTTAGCTCGACCAGTCTCACTGTTAATAATGTTCCAAGTTGTTTTTATTTTGTTCTTGGATTCTTTAATTTTATTACTTATAAATATAGACTTAGCTGAAGCACATGCTCTCTTAAAAACTTTTGAGTAATTTCTTACATATTCAATAAATGAAGGATTAAAATTGTATTGCTTCATACCATACAGATCATACAACCTAGATCTACTTTTGTATATTCCTACTGTTGCCCAATCACAAAATTTAACTTTAGAGCTCTTGGCAAATGTCTTCTGCTTAAAAATTTTATTGTACTCATTTTTAATAACATCAAATAACCACTTATATAATTCATCTGGATCATCGTGAGTTAAGTCAATGCTGGCGATCTTAGCAGCAACATCATCACTAAAGCGATTAAGGCGAGCAGAGGTCATAGGCCTACATGTGATTTTTTGTACTGTAGGGGTTGTATTAGTTGGAATTACAACCTTTTGTCCACAGTGATCCGATGTCAAGTCACTCAAAACAGCTTTACTTAAGTACAAACAATTGCAAAAAATATTATCTAAGCATGTAGAAGAATGTGAGGTAGTTCTGGTTGGTTCGGAAAATAAAACATTCAAATTAAATGACATAAATAAACTAACTAACCTAGTACAAGTTGGTGATTGTTCTAACAAGTTAACATTAAAATCACCACATACGATTATTGACTTCCTGCTGGAACTTAAGTGTTTTAAGACGTCCTCCATGATGCTTTCAAATTGGCTAAAGTCACTTTGTGGTGGTCGGTATACACAGACTATGACGTGTTGCTCAAGTTCAACACAAGATATCTCAGCGGTGCGCTCGATAGAAAGTTCGGCTATGTCCTTTCGTTCTTTACATTTAATACTATTACAAACATATATGAGAGAGCCACCACGAATAGCGTTCTTTCTTACGAATGCACTAATCACTGTATAAAATTCATTATTGAATATTAATTGGTCACCTCTTAACCAATGTTCCGTAATGCATAATACATGCAACTTATGTTTCTTTAAAAATAAATCTATCTCTAATTCTTTGCCAGATAGGCCTTGTATGTTTTGATGAGCTAAGTTTAAAACACATGAATGCCTATCTGTTGTCTCATCTAGTAGTTTAAACTAATAGATTTGTCAATACTACTATTGGTATAACTATTATCTACCAAATTCCTAAGTACTCTAGTAGTACTGCGTTCACTATGTAAATTAAATGCTAATAATTTAGCAAGTTGTCGCCTATATATAAAAGAGAGATACATAGTATCTTTTGTTAAAAAGAAATTACTAATAAAAATATTAGAGTCAAAAAATAAAATATGGTCACTATGACTACAAGTGCTATTATATAATAATAGATTCAATTTACCTATCTGGTTATTTTCTTTATAAGATAAGTTATTGGAATATGGTAATGCACAGACAATAAAGTTGCACCTCACTTTAGAACTTTGTTCTATCATAATATCTGACAAAGCTAATATTTCTTTCTTGGTAACTAGTAGGCTATCCCCATATAAAATTATAACTGTAGAATGTTTATTTAGTCTAGCATACTTTAATTTATTAATTAACATAGACATTCCTTGTCCTGGTGAACAAATATTTTGTATTGACCGATCAGTATAACTATTAATCAGGCTACCCATACCAATTCCTAATTGGTCAGAAAAAATTAAAACATTGTTATCTAAAACCTTATTATTTTCATTATGTAACAATGTGTCAGAACCATGACATGTTTTCGAAGGATATTTATCTTGAAAGTCACTATATAACTTGGTTGTACAATTAGGTGAAGCCTCTAACTTATGATTTGAACAATTTAAACAGTTACCGTTGTTGGTCATAGAGAGCAGTTGTTTTAGATTTTCTCTACCAACTCTGCTAATTTAATCATATTTCAATATATATTCCTGTGTTTCACTTTGATGATCTATTATCAATTTGTTGAGCTGTGCATTTAATGATGTGATTTGTGTTTGCAGCTCACATGTGTGTTGTTCATATTGTAATCGGCTACAGGCTAATTGCTCACTACTATCCTTAAGCTTAGAAACTAATAACTCACTCTCTTTAACTAAATCATGGTTAATTTGTGTTAAATCTACAATTTTCTTTGACTTCTTATAGCCTAACTCAAGTCGCTTTATTAATTTATTTAATTTTGTCAATTTCCTAAATTTATCATTTGACACCTTATATGTAAAGTTACAATTACATTTTACAGATTTAAAAATATTTGCCTTTCCACCAATGACTTCAGAGAACAGGTCCTGGTTTGCTGCGCTGCTTAGTGACTGAATGGAATTCTCCAAGGTTGTTATTTTGGATTGAGCTTCACTCAAGCTTGTTTTCAACTCCATGATGCGACTGAGCTGCCTCATATATGTATCATCGCAGCTACTATATGATCTGACTTCTTCCTGCAGTCTGTCCCGCTGGTCCAGAATTTCCATATGTTCTATGTGGAGTTCCGTCAGTTGTGCTTTCAGTTGTGAGACTTTGTCATTAACATACTTAATTTCCTCTTCACTGTCAATTCGTTCCTTCAACAGTTGACTATGATCTTCCTTATATTTCTTGAGTTCCAATAGTGCAATCTTCAACTTGTGCTTCGTTTCCTTTGCCAAAGCCTTACGGGTCATCAAAGTGTGTGTAGACATATTTTGTACCCAAATTACCTTAAAAGAAGAAAAATAAAACAGCTGAATTATTTGAAAAATATTATAGGGTATGGGGAAAGGGATGTTAATATATAAATATAACAAATACTCAGAAAAAGTTGAAAGACAGAAATATTTAAAGAAAGTACAGTGATGTAGGTATGTTACAAAAAAAATAATAAGAAAAGTTATACAAATTGAACAGAAAAAGAATAACAAAGGAACTAGAAAGGTAATTTGATTATTAGATACCTATATCTTAATATATAAAATCC
The DNA here is from genome assembly GCA_944739405.2 of Euclidia mi. Taxonomy (NCBI): domain Eukaryota; kingdom Metazoa; phylum Arthropoda; class Insecta; order Lepidoptera; family Erebidae; genus Euclidia; species Euclidia mi. Next base: position 29,567,566 of record OX123208.2, on the reverse strand, counting down.
TTGCGTTACTGACTGACTGACAGACACGCTACAGCCGAAACTATTAGGCGCAGGAAGCTGAAATTTGGCACGTATGTTCCTTGGGGACCGTAGGGGTGCACTAAGAAGGGATTTTCCGAAATTCCCACGGGATCTGGCAAAACGGGTAAAATAAAATAAAATGCGGGCGTAGCTGCGGGCGTTCTCTAGTTACTTATAATATCTTAGTTTCTTGGACAATCTTAAGTACACTAGGTAAGATAGCTGTAGGCTGTAGCTATTATTATACTAGGTACTAATTATATTCAAATAAATCAACTGGAAATTGATGCATATACACTTAAAATAATAATTGTGAAGTGTGATTAGTGTAGTGGGTGTTTGTATGGGGCATTTGTTCAGTCCTCGATTTTGCTTCCACTTTTGTCAAGCAAAAGGAGACAGAAACTGTGCCAGTGTGTGATGGACGAAGCTCACGTTATGTGAGCCGAGTAAATATGTGATCAGGAGTGTAAGTTAATAAGTAAAATACTCCCCGGGTTTCAGGATGATGATTTGAAATCCGTCCGTTGACACTGGGTAGTTGATCTGTCCGCCAAGAACTGTCGGCAGCGAGGTTTCAATCCTTTTCAAACACCAAACTCAATGTCTTTCACACTTCTTTTGGCATAAATACAACTTTAGTGAAACATAAACGTTTAATATTGATTTAAACTTTATTACAAATTTTAAAAGCACGGAGCTACGTAATTTTACGTCATACATAGTAGACTCCATTTAAGATAGTCCTCTAAGTTGTATGGGCGCTCATACAGATTTAGAGAACTAGCGTAATTAGCAACAATTTCAAATAAGGTAAAATGCGTATGGAAACCTCGGTGTGCGGGTCGCGCTTGCCCGATTTTTTTAGTATTCTCTATACAATAATTATGTAATAATTGAGAAAACAATGAGCACCATATTACTTGCCAATGAGACTTGACAATGAGCACCATAACTTGACAGTATGGCTCAATGTTAAGTCACCATCATCAGATAAAAACCGAGATAATCTATAATTACAAACATTTGCAATGTACCTATACTTATACAAACATATTTGTATAAATATGAATCGCATGATTATTATTCGAAAATAAAAGTGAAATACCATTTATTTGCGTCGGCAGAATATTATTTCCATTTCGGTACAAAGGCAACCGAGTGGTTACCCAATATCACTTTTTGCCTAACCCGGGAATCGAACGTGAGATCGTATAATCAGCAGTCACCTATGCCACTATTATATACTAGATCCTTTATCAGATCACTATCGACGAGGACGCGACCCCGCACTTGAGTCGAACAAGTGTCCTGCACTGCCACATCGCCGGTACTCAAACTGACAAGGTACGTGACTGGCTTGTTATTAATACGTGAAAAAGAAGTAAGCAGTTAATGCTTTCCCCGCGCCGATAACAACTGTTTCAAGCATTGTCGTTCTGATCCCCACACGTGACAACACTTTGTACGATACACTAACAGTTATACCGAATCTGAGTGTTTTTTCGTCAGTTGTTTGAATGTTTGTAAAGTCTGCTGCAGCACTGGATTTATTCCTAAAGCGATAGTTATCGCTTCACAAGAAATATCCTCTAGTATGAACGAGCCACAAGTTTGATAACTAATTCAAACCAACATTTCTACAGTATTTTTTCACAGCAGCAAATGCTCATTGCTAATACCTACTTATTGTAATTTCAGCTTGAAGAGCAAATCGACGACACGGTTAAATATGGTACAGGTACGTTCTGCGAAACAGTAAAAGTTGAAGACGAGCCCATGTTCTCTGATTCTGAAGATATCATTGTGGAAGAAGAATACAGGTGAGAACAGAATAATAATATAACCACAGAGATCAGTTTAAAAAAAAGTCGCTTGGCCCGCTTTTGTATACGAGTGTCAATGTGTGTGTAAAGTAGCGCTGGAAGCGACGATGTCTTGCTAAGCGATTCTCGCCCTTATGGTGGTCTAGCGAATTTTTTTTCGATTGTACATACGCTGTAAATGACTTACTTTTTTCTTTGAAGCAGTAAGTATCACAAAACTAACGCCTTTAAGTCATTCTAGTTATTGTTTTTCCATATATGATACCGATTTGACGAGATCCGGTATATTTATCCAGATGTTACTGATACACATATAATAAATGATTAAGTATTTTCTGTTCTTTCAGAGAAGAAACTCTTGAAAGTCAGCTCGCAAGTTCAGTACTGACATGTGACCCGCTTGACATAAACAGTGTCGTGAAACATGAGGAACAAGCAGAGGAGGGAGAGGTCAGTATAATCTTACTAATGATTATGTAATGGGTCTGAATCGTGTTAATTAAACGAAAAGAAAGATGAAATACCTTTCTATTTGTCCCGACGTTTCGGCATGGGTTACACCAGTCGTGGTCACGGGATGACTGATGTCCGTAAGCGCTGCCGCCGAGAAGTGCGGGTTTCGGAATCTACCCTCACTTGGTATTCACAATTATTGATATTTGTAAGTTCGGAACTGTCGGTACTTCGACACACAACACTAATGGTATTGTTACGCCATCTATCGGTGAATGGGGGTACTAGAAGAGATTGAATGTATCGGTGGTTTAAAGGTAATTCAGCTACTCTGTACTAGATGGCGTTGCTGTATCGAGTATCGACTATTCGAGATTATTTCGACAGTTTTGTAGAAGCATCTAGAATGCGCTAGTGATGTTATCCGGCCAGTATAAATAGAGCGCAAGCGATCGGACCGGACAGTGACAATTGAATAGCGAAGCGATAAACGAAAGCGAAGGAAATAAGTCGGAAGTGTGAATAGTGAGTTTTATTAGTGTTGAAAAATTAAGTGTGTGTATCTAGTGTTATTGTATTAGTAAATAAAGTTCAGTTTAAGCGGCATCGTGAATTATAATTTATCGTCGAACCCCAGCTCGTAACAGTATCTTCACACTGGCGCGTAATATCACCTCTTCGGTGTCTACATTTGCTGATGACAGGATTCCAAGACGTAGATAAACGGTAACCATCCTCCCGGTTGAAATTTGCGTGCTTTTTTATTTCAACCGCTTCTCGTACTATTCTTGAAAAAATATGACGGTCGGTGGAGAGAACCTGGGGCCGATGTAGCTCAATCCAGTGATTGGATCCTGACTCTTATCTGACAAATGCTCAGCTATGGCCGACTTGGTGGTTTGTCGGTTTTTAACGGCCGTGATGTGTTCCTTAACTCGTTCGGCGATGGTCCTTTTTGTTTGCCCGATGTAGGAACTACCACAGCTGCAATCCACCTTGTACACGCCTGGTGTTTGAAAAGGGATGATTATGATAATAAAATGCGGGTTCTATTAAGCAAAGTGTCCACATACAAGCCGGTGTCATATAATCCCACTGCCAGAGTCACAAAACGTATACGAGCGCTAGTCAAGGACCACCAAGATCTTTTCACGGACGATGTGTTTGAACGCCTCTATAGACCTAAGACCGTTCAACCGCCGAAAATATATGGTTTGCCGAAAATTCACAAGAATAACGTGCCTCTACGCCCGATCGTAAGTCAGATTCACCCACTTACGACCTAGCGAAACAAATTGCAGCGGTACTGCAACCATTACTAGATAAGACATCGTCGTTTGTAAAGGATTCTCGCCATTTTGTAGACGTCATCAAGAGCATGAAACTAGAACCTGACGAAGTGATGGTGAGCTTGAAGTCGAGTCACTATTCACAAGCGTTCCAATTCAAGAGTGCCTTGATGTGATTGAGAGTAAACTGAGGTTAAACGGTCTGTCTGAGAAATACATTGTTCTACTGAGCACTGCCAAGACGGGAATTATTTTCTAGATCGTGGGCAATATTACCTCCAGATCGACGGAGTGGCCATGGGTAGCCCTGTCGCACCGGTAATGGCCAACATCTGGATGGAACATTTTGAAGAATAAAAGCGTTCCAACTAAAAGCGTTCCACGTAAATATATGGAAAAGATACGTCGATGACGTGTTCTGTATTATAAAGGGTAGCAGACATGTTGTAGAACTTCGTTGCAAATCACTTGAACTCCATACACCCTAATATAAGGTTCACTTATGAAATTGAGACAGACAGATCGTTGGCCTTCCTCGATGTGAAGATCACGGTGAGAGAAAATGGAAACCTGACACACACTGTTTACAGGAAGCCCACACACACGGACAGGTTCACATCATCATCCGCGGCATTTGCAATCCGTTATTGCTTCATTGACAAACAGAGCATATGACCTTTGCGACCCCGAACACTTAGACAGTGAGCTCACACATGTTCGGGAGGTACTCAAGCAAAACGGTTACAAACACAATATGCGAAGTTCAAAGAAAAGATCGAGACTGACTGAAGTGAACAGAGCTCCAGCGTTCATGCCCTACATAAAGGGAGTAACGGATAAAGTTGGAACAGTACTACTAAAATACTCCATTAAGACTGAATATAGTCCGTACTCCAAAGTGGCAAATCACTTGCGTACTCCAAAGGATGTCGTCCCTTTTCAAACACCAGGCGTGTACAAGGTGGATTGCAGCTGTGGTAGTTCCTACTTCGGGCAACCGAAAAGGACCATCGCCGAACGAGTTAAGGAACACATCACGGCCGTTAAAAACCGACAAACCACCAAGTCGGCCATAGCTGAGCATTTGTCAGATAGTCAGGATCCAATCACTGGATTGAGCTACATCGGCCCCAGGTTCTCTCCACAGACCGTCATTTTTTTTCAAGAATAGTACGGGAAGCGGTTGAAATAAAAAAGCACGCAAATTTCAACCGGGAGGATGGTTACCGTTTATCTACATCTTGGAATCCTGTCATCAGCAAATGTAGACACCGACGAGGTGATTTTACGCGCCAGTGTGAAGATACCATTAGTGTTGTGTGTCGAAGTACCGACAGTTCCGAACTTACAAATATCAATAATTGTGAATACCAAGTGAGGGTAGGTTCCGAAACCCGCACTTCTCGGAATCAGCGCTGACGGACATCAGTCATCCCGTGACCACGGCTGGTGTAACCCATGCCGAAACGTCGGGACAAATAGAAAGGTATTTCATATTTCTTTTCGTTTAATTAACGGGATCCAGACCCGTTACATAATCATTAGTATGTGTACAAATCGTGGTAGTCTAACAGTATAATCTTGTCAACGTACCTGACACCTGCCGCGCTATATTGCAGCACGAATTGTAGTAATTCTTATACAGGGTGTAAAAAGATCATAACGAAAACTGAAATCCCATATTATTCCAATCATTACAAACATTTTTACTTCGGCACCATACCTGGGCAATTACTAGTTCAGGAGATATTGAGGCTCAAAGTAACTATAAAATGTTTGTAATTAAGTGCAAAATCGATGCATTTACCCGGCCAATATGTTCTATAGATGTCTTATGACCCCATAGATAAATATTTCGAGCATTGCACGCGCGCACTTTAATAGCCGTTTAACGAATGTGTCCACTTGAAAAAAAAATGTTGTCTAGTCATTAGTTTTGCTTTATAACTTGGCATGATGTCCACAACGAGTAGACTTCGGCTTGGTGATGGGTCTTGTGACAACCTGTATATTATAAAATAGTATATGTTCTTACTAATCCTTAGCCATTGAGCGTTCTCATACACATGGATGATCTGTTTCCATGATTGTTCCTCGTGGTATTGAATCACGTATCGTATAATAAAGGGTTAAACGTATTGTATTCTGAGTAGTCTGTAGTCGGTGTCGAACAGAGAGCAAGTACAATCGACTCAAGGCAATCACGTCGTTCATTCGTTGGTTGTGTTTGATACACAGGCGTCGAGTCAGGAGCCGCACGTCGGGGCTGAATCCGCGCAGCAGCACTTACACAAGCACGTCGGTAAGTACACACAAGTAGATATAACAGTACACACTCACACATGTGTACACTCAGTGTCACGCGCGTGCTAACTCAATACTCAATACTTTATTTGCATTCCACAATGTTAATTTGGTGTTATAAAAATAATACATGGTATCATCATGGACCCTGTCAGGCACAGCAAATGTAGAAGGGAGGAAGAGGGCTTTAGCTGCATTGTTCTGGATTTATTCTGTTTCATATTTAATTATCATTATATTAATTTTGCATTATTTCTAATATAGCATGACAGTTGTATTACTTATAGCAATGTATATATACTGTATTTTAATAAATTTTTAGCATCTTTCCATTTTATTATAATGATCATTGCTTTATAATTATTCTATGTGTATTTGTAGGTATAGTGGATATAATATTAATTTTATAGATTGATAGTACAAGTGTATATAATATGTCTGCAACTTATTGGTTATGTTTGTAGTTTTAATAATATTTTTAAAGATACGTTTTTTATATTAATATAATTTGCGAGTTATGTCAATTATTATATGTTTATCTTTATTTATATTGCTAATATTAATGTAATTTATCAGTTATGTCAGTGATTTTATTATTTTTTTTGCAGGTATTATTATTATTTATATTATTGTAATTTATATTATTGTATTTTGTCAGTCAAGTATTCATTTAAATTGTAATAACATTTGTTTAATAGTAGTGTTTTTAATTTTTTTATAAATAGGTTAAATTTAGGTTGGTTTTTAATTTCTTCAGACAATTTATTATACATTTTTATAGACATCACATATGTGCTGTCTGTGTGTTGTTTTAAACGTGAGGTGGGCAGTTTAAGTCTATCCCTATGGCGTAGTGCGTACCTACATTGGGTGTCTTCTCTCTTAGTAAACATGTTTAGATTTTTTCTTACGAATTTGCATATTTCCAAGATATATATGGAGGGTAAAGTTAAGATATTGAGTTCTTTAAAATGGGGCTTGCAACTATCTGTATTGTCGATGTTCACTAAAATTCTAACCAGCTTTTTTTGAAGTGTAAAGAGAGTTGGTGCATCTGTGCTATTGCCCCACAGTATTATGCCGTAGCTAAACCATGCATAAGCATATGCATAGTATGTAGCAAGGGCAGTTTGCAGGTCTGTTGTCTTTTTAACTTCACCAAGGGCGTATGTAAATTTTTAAATCTTTGCTCTCATTTTCTTAATGTGTGATTTCCAGTTTATGTTAGTGTCTATGGATAATCCTAGTAATGTAAATTCTGGTACGGTTTCTATTTTTATATTATTGTAAATAAAATTTATTTCTAGTGGAGGTTTTTGGTAGGGATGGAAGGACATTATTTTGGTTTTTGAGAAGTTAATTTCCAGATTGTGTTCGTCCATCCAAATTACTGCTTTGTCAAGCGTTACTGTTAATTTTTCATTTATTTTATTATTATTTTGACAGGTTGTCAGGAGTGAGATGTCGTCTGCAAATAGAACACACGGTCCATCTATTGTTTTGGGCAAATCATTGATATAAATGAGAAACAAAAGACACCCAATTACGCTACCTTGTGGAATCGACGCATTGATTATTTTTTTACTTGATCTGACATGTTGTATTTCATTCGTGGAATGGTTGAAGTATTCTATTTCTACTAGATGTTCTCTATTTCTTAAATAAGACTGAAACCACTCGTGAGCTTTTCCGCGAATTCCTATATCCTGTAATTTTCTAAGGAGTATGCTGTATTGGACTTTATCATAGGCCTTAGTCATGTCTAATAGAATTCCAACCGCGTATTTTTTGTCGTTAATAATGTTTTGGGCTTCTTGTATAAATTTATAAATGGCTAATATTGTTGATTTGACATAGCACATTTGTTTAATTAAGACATTTGTTTAATTAAGACATTTGTTTAACATAGCGGACGAGTAAGTTGGCGCCTCTCAAATGTATTATGAAATCTCTAGCATATGGTCTGACTGACTGACTGACTGACTGAGTGTCGCATGTCGTTGTCCACTAAATCTAATGCTGCAGGCGCAACTACAACACTGTGCTCCTTGTTTCTAATCGATGACGATACTACTGCGCTGCTTTATATTGAGAACTAGGTGACAGTGGTACAGTGCGAATGTTTCGTCAACTATTTTCTTCATTAATAATATCTTCTTAGATTTACGGGAATGTTACATAATTATTGAAATAGAGTTTTTAACTACAGTTTACGGATCTTATTGCCTACCCTTAGAAATTAGTGTGTTTAAATGTCAATAGCCTCAGAAGATAACGGTTTTCTTTTGCGGGTATCAGTAGTTCATCAAATTGCAGGTAGTGTTTTGTTCCGCTCAGTCAAACCAGTATATCGCGATAAAATCCGAAAACTATAGTTTAATTTCAATTGTGCAATAATTTCAAATGTATGGTCAACATACCAAACATGTGTAAAACTACCTGAGGAATTATAAAATTCCTAGTAACTCAGGAAGAGAGAAATCGATCAAGATGCTTACTTACTATACTTTAGTACCTTAACGTATCGACACAGTTCCTCGAGGTAGCGGGTTCAAGATTGACTCTATAGTTGGTGCCACGAGAAGACAGAAATTTTGTAAACACACATTCAGAGCTTCACAAACTTTGTTTCAAACGGATGCGATACGTGGAACCGAAAACGTAACTCCGTATACCACGTCGCCGTAATCTCACTACCACGAAGTACTTGACAACGAATGCACGTTACATCGAATTACGTAGCAACGAGTGCTCGTTTTCAGTGAATATCGTGATGCCGTAGACATGCCACCTCGAAAAACCAAAACTCGAATTCACCAATTCGAATTACGTAACAACGAATGCTCGTTACCAAGAAACACTTATGACCGGAGCTACGCAATCACGGATAACCAAATCTCTAAAGAAACACAGATCAATCAATAATTTTAGAGGCCGTTTAATAATAAAAATCCGTTTTTCAACAAAAAGTCATTATTCATTTTATCTTCTGTATATATAAAATCCTTGCGTTACTGACTGACTGACAGACAAGCTACAGCCAAAACTGTTGGGCGCAGGATGCTGAAATTTGGCATGTATGTATGTTCTCTGGGGACCGTAGGGGTGCACTTAGAAGCGATTTCCCGAAATTCCCACGGGAACGGGCAAAACGGGCAAATTAAAAAAAGTGCGGACGTAGCCGCTGGCATCCTCTAGTTAATTATAAAATGAATAAAAAACGACTCTAGAAGGAACGGGGCGCTCGAAGTTCCAGCGTTCTAACAAACACATTGGCGCGCGTTCCAAAATGGTACCAATTTCGCGCAGCCGGAACGCGCGCCAATGTTCGTCCTTTTGGAGTGAAGTCGATACGCGGCCTCAGAATACGGAGTGTCACCGCTCCATATCATCCCATGGGTGTCGTAAGAGCCGACAGAGGGAGCAAATTATGCAGAGAACAGCACTGTAAGAGAAGGAAAACTTGATACAAACCCTATACCAACCCGTTTGGCCACAGCGTGGTATAGTAGGCCAATTCCTCCTTTCAAATGAGAGGCCTTGTCCAGCAGTGGACTGTTAAAGGCTAATGATGATGAGGACTCATAGAATAAGTAAGGTAATTATTTAAGTTTTTACCTTGTTAATTAAGGGTTAACCCTTTAACCGCTTGTGTCGCATATATGCGACACATATTTCCGTGTCCCTATCGCTTGCGTCGTATTTCTACGACAGAGAACAAGCATGATTTTTTCGTTCTATTTTCGTCCTATTAACTGCATGGTAAACTAAAACTATTATTAAATAGAGCTATTATTTATAACAACGACTTAAAATGATGTGTCATAGCTCAAAGCATTGAAAAAAACTGAAACAAAAAAGTAATTGGCAGCTTGTACTTTTCTTCGTTGTCTATCGCGCGTGTCGCATAAATACGACCACAGGGATGGGATACAATGCAATGCGCATTTTAAAAACGAAATAACACAGTTAAGTTAAATAATCAGATGCAATGCATCATTCAGCATAAAATAAACATTGTCATACGAAATAAAGTTAAATTTAACATAATTGCCTTGTGTTATTAATTATTTTCCTTATTATTCATAAGAAAAATATCCCTGAGGATCTTTGTATAATGCCAACATTTGACGTTAGTTCCCATCCCTAGACGCCTGTGCTTGCAAGATATTTCTCTAGTTAGTCTAGCGCGGCTGTCACATTAATACGACTGCTGCCTACGTCACAAGCGGATCAAACGAATGGAAAGTTCCATTAATGTTGTTCGTGGATATTATTTTGTGCGTTGTCGATAAAATAGTCACATTTTAATAATGACGACGAAGAGGGATTATTCGAATCTACAGAAGAATTTAGAAGTGTTGGAGAGGTAAGTACCTATTTCAATTTCTTATGTTAGTTGCACATTATTTAGTAGGTATAGGTATAAATAAGACTTCCGTTGGGTTTAGGTAACTCTTTGATGAATCGAAATAGTAAGTATTTTAAACATTGTGATGTAATTCTACCTACTTATCTAGATATCCTATTGAGTGTTCAAATTTGGAATCATGTTGTATGTAGTCCATACCATTAATAAGGTACTGTGACAGTACCTACAAGTCTGACAGGCACTCGCACTCGCATTTGTCTCTTTTTAACGAACGGAATTCCATATGGCGTTGTCTCTTACTGTGCTCCGGCGTTGCCCGTTTATTTAGGTTCCTTTTTGTTAAAGTTATATACCTACCATTTGTTACGAAATGTAATTTTGACCTAATAAAAATAATATAGGTACGTAATAAATTTTAATTTGTAATTTCAGGATCCTGAGGACAATGAAGGCTTAATTGGATGTCAGACATAACTGTACCTGATATAGGAAAATTTTACGTACCTACCTATTTGTTTAGGGGGTATCACCTTCAGTACCTTTGAGCAGCGACTCCTCGGAACTGGATATTTTTGAACATTTTTGTGGCAATGCTGTAGTAGAAAAAATATTTTATTTTACTAACAAATATCACCAGTTCTATGTCAGGCACACGGCTCCTACAAACAGGCGCGACACGCGACGCGATATAGAGACATGAGCGGTTCCTTTGTGTCGCGCCTGTATGTAGAAGCCATAAGACTGACTTAAAATAAAATCATTCAAAAACTTTTGACTTTTTTTATCGATACAACGATTGCTCCTCCTTATTTATTGTAGGTATCATTTTATCGATTTGTAGCCGCGCGCTAGGGGCACGGCAATAGATATTTAGCCAAGCGCTTAAAAGGTTAAGGACACAAAGTGTCCCTTACCCTGGGTCCCATACGCACTAGGAAAATACACGAAGCAAATGGTATTCCTGGGACGAGACTAATTTTTTTTACATTCAACCCTTACCTACCCGACTAGCCAGAGTGGTATAGTACCTAATTTGAATCCTTTTTGTTTCACAATTTTTTCTGTCTCACAATGCCATTGTGACGTAAGTACATTGGGACATGTCCAGCAGTGGACTGCGAAGGGCTGAACAATGATGATAAATGTTAAGTTTGTTTTCTCTTTTTCGTAAACGCCTGATTATAAAATGAATAAAGACTTTTTGTTGAAAAACGGATTCTTATTATTAAGCGGCCTCTAAAATTATTGATTGATCTGTGTTTCTTTAGAGATTTGGTTATCCGTGGTTGCGTAGCTCCGGTCATAAGTGTTTCTTGGTAACGAGCATTCGTTGTTACGTAATTCGAATTGTTGAATTCTAGTTTTGGTTCTTCGAGGTGGCATGTCTACGGCATCACGATATTCACTGAAACATGCATTCTTTGCTACGTAATTCGAAGTAACGAGCACTCGTTGCTACGTAATTCGATGTAACGTGCATTCGTTGTCAAGTACTTCGTGGTAGTGAGATTACGGCGACGTGGTATTCGGAGTTACATTTTCGGTTTCACGTATCGCACCCGTTTCAAACAGTTGTGTTTTAGATTTTATGCTTTAGTGAACTTTTATACGTTTTGAATGGTCTTTCTTTTTTCAATGCTCAATTGTGCTCATTATACTTACTACATAAGTGTTTGAATTAATATTTTTCATATTATTATTAAAGACGGCCTGATAATTTTAAAATTATTACGAAAATATATTTGATTGCATTTGCATAGGGTTTCCACCAGGAACTTAGGGTCCCAAGCCAACCTTACCTGCAAGTGGTGCACCTGCCGATCAACGGACGAGGCTCTGGCACGGTAATAATATCTAACAGTATTGTAACTCCATACAAACGCACGAAACTCGAGTTATACCTACGCGCCTCGAGCAGAGTACCCATTAGACTGGGCGGACTGTGCCTACAGTACCCGCAGCCGCTATCGTGCCGCAGCTCGCATGCGGCGCGTCTGGTAGGTATATAACTCACGAAGACGGCCGAGTTACAATACTGTTAGATTATATTACCGTGGCTCTGGCTAACCAAACATCCCGATAAGCGGCAATAGGCTCGCCACCTATTACGTGAGAAAACACTGGCGAAAAGTGGGCGTTTAATATGCCTCTGCCTACCCCTTCGGGGAAACAGGCGTGAGTCTATGTATGTATGTATGTATATTTGATTTTGTGGTCGAATTGTCCTAACGAATTTTCATGAATGACGACTTTTGTAGCTTTTTACACGTAAGTTATCCTGTAAATTAAAGTCAATAATAGAGTAGTCAATGATAAAGTACATATGTAGATGGTACTCTATACTTACTTGATATTTTTAATCACAGGCAATAAATATTTACCTTAAAATGGCCAATCTGTCCTGAAATTTTTATTTATTTACCACAAATGAATAATATTACAGACAACTAGCCAGTAAAACGCATTAAAATTTTTAGGCATCGGGATTTTACGTTACCAGGTCAGAAAGTATTACGAGAAAAAGTTTTTATGTATGTGAGACTGGCCAGTGATACTTTTTTTTTAAAATATGATTAGGTACTTAAGTGATGAATGATATTCTACGATTAAAAGTGTCGCCTGAAACCGGACGAATCGTACGACAGACTTCAAATGGCATTCATGGATGCATGCCCTTCTAAGGCAACCGTGTATCGTTGGTATAATGAATATAAGCGCGGTCGACTAACTTTGGGGGATGAAGAAAGAAGTGGTCGTCCTTTGACGGCTGATACGGAAGAACACGTGCTAGCAGTGAAACAATTGATAGCAAGACAATAGACGAGTTTCATACCAGGAGATTCAGCATATACTGCAGATTGGATCAGGAAGCCTCCACGAGATTTTACACGTGCATCTACGGGTGCGGAGGATGAATTATTCCCAGTAGTCCCCTTTAGCCCTGTCCCCCGGGGTGACAGCTGGGAATTGTCTTCCCAGTTGTCACCGGGGTGACAATTTGTGACGACGAATTGTTCCCAGTAGTCCCCTCTAGCCCTGTCCCCCGGGGTGACCGCTGGGAATTATCTTCCTAGTTGTCACCGGGGTGACAATTTGTGACGACTGTTCCCTTTGAAAGCTGACTAGAGGGGACAAATGGGAAGTCTTTTTCTCAGTTGTCACCGGAGGGGTGACACGATTCCTTCTCAAAAAGATTTGCTTGATCCGTCAGAGTCTATGTTGACACTGACACGATTTCACTACCACTTCGAGCGAACATTCCGAAATATTTACGCGAGTTCGGTTTTTTGAAGCGCGTAATGTAGCGCGCGTAAATTATATAAAATTAAAAAACTATTGGTGTTAATATAAATTAATAATCTGTGATTGTACCTTTTAAAAGAAACATAATGTTGATATTTTTTTATTTGATTCTATATAACTCTTATGACGTTTTTATTTACCTACTTAATAGTTAATATTTTTCTAATGTTGTATGCGTGTTGACATTGTGTTATTTTCTTATTTGATTCTGTGTAGCATAACAAATAAAAAAAAGAAATTTATGGTAATTACATTTTTTTCTGGGAAGGAATCGTAGCAATTGTCACCCAACTGTGACAACTGAGAAAAATACTTCCCATTTGTCCCCTCTAATCAACTTTCAAATGGAACAGACGGCACAAATTGTCACCCTGGTGACAACTGGGAAAACAAATCCCAGCTGTCACCCCGGTGGACAGGGCTAGAGGGGACTACTGGGAATCATTACGAAGTAATGGGGGTTTCAGTTTTCGTTGAGGGTCTTTTTACACCCTGTATATTTTGGAATCATATCGTTCTGTATATATTAGGTCTCGGATGACACACATTCTGTGATTTTAATTGATAATTGTTTTATGTACTTATTGGCTGCTAATGTTTGTTTCTCGCTTAACTTCTTATGTTGATAAAAATGCCTGTTAAAATTACCAAAATGTTCGCGGCTTATGAACAAAAACATCTGCTTTTATAAGAAGTGTGTCATTGAATATATATGACCATATATGTATTTATGTACCTACGTACTAAAAAATTTACGGCAAAATGTGTAATTAAACAATTGACGGCTAGAATAGAAATAGAAAGCACTATTTGTAAATAACTTATGACCTATAAGGTCCAATGTTTAATTCGTGATAATTTGTAAATAATATTACAGTCATGTTACAACCTATTTCAATGCAACCAATTCATTGGATAATATACCCACCATTTTCTTTGATGATGAAACCTACGCCTAACTCATATACGAATAAATCGATGCTTCTAAATCATTGTCAATTTTTTTACCTGCATTTATCCAATAGACCACAGTATAAAATATTTTCCCATTAAATCTTGTAACGGTTGAGCAGCTGACAACACAATTAGCTTGTATTCACTAAGAATAAATCGGTTTGATTGTAGTATCTACAGATTCATTATTACTTGTAGATATCAATAATGTTAATTATTTATTATAAAAAGGTAAGATTTTAGGATTTTAAAACTAAAAATAATATATTTATTCTTGTGACTGTGTACACCAATCATGTTGACGTTTTGTTGACGTCTAAGCGTCATCGTTGTACCTGTCAAATCGAATGTAACAAAATAAAAGTGGGTACTACAGACCAGACTAAATTTTCGGTTTGCTTTGCACATCCTGACATCAATCAACCGCTATGATGGTTTACAGAGTTTTCACGTCAAATTCAAAAAGGTTTTTAAAAAGCCGTAGTTATTAATGCACTGACCGATTTTTGAAGAAAAAATCAGTTGTTTCGGTTTAACATCTAATAGAGGAACGTATCAATCACTAATGGAATTTTAGGACACACAAGCCTAAAATAAATAAGCTGTTGAGTTTCCTATAAATAAATAAGCTTATTGTTCACGCATGGGTCTGGTTTTCACACACTTTTCACCATAATGAGTTGCCGCATTCACTG
This sequence comes from Euclidia mi, assembly GCA_944739405.2. NCBI lineage: Eukaryota > Metazoa > Arthropoda > Insecta > Lepidoptera > Erebidae > Euclidia > Euclidia mi. Next base: position 29,552,349 of record OX123208.2, on the reverse strand, counting down.
AACTATTTTTCTTAGACAGCGCGGTATCTAGTATAGCGAAGCTATCATCATCATCAGCGCTGTATATAAACTGTCCCAATGCGAGGCACGGACCTCTTCTCACCATGAGAAGGGTAGCGAAGCTATACCAATCATTTATCTAAGGCTAAGCAAGCCCAACAATTTATCATTTCAATGGAATAACGCCAAATTTTGACGTTCGGCGTCGTATGCGTTCCATTACAAGAAAACGTCAAACGACACTTTTGAAACCGCATATATCGATAAAAAGTCGATCAATTGACATTTTAGTTTGCAATGACACGTATCTATGTACCGTTGCTCTCATTGGATTTGACATTATTTGTTTTTGATTGAACTGTCGCCAAGTCACTTAGCAGAAATACTTTGTCTACAAAAAGGCCATGTTCTCATGGCACGGACTATAGCTTAGTTATAATTGGTGTGAATTGGTATTTTATGTTTTTACGTTATGTAATTTTTTATTATGTATTTATAGTTGCTTGTAGAACATGGCGCCACGACAAGGAGACACACCATCTTGCAGATAATACTTCAACGCGACACAGCGATGACACCGAAGAGGAGGTCAAACACAAAATACATAGAGACGATAGTGTTAATATAAGTTCACGTAGTAATGTACAATCATATATATGTGATACGTGCAACAAGTGCTTTAGCGACAAGGATCTCATAATAACACACATTCGCCAACATTCTGCTGAGAAATCATTTAATTGTGATGTATGCTATAAACGTTTCCTTGATGAGTCTGCCTTAACTAAACATTCACGTGTACATACTGCTGCAAAGCTGTATCAATGCGATGTTTGTAAGAAGTTTTACCGTCACAAACGTAATATAATTCAACATCTACGTAAACATTATAATGAGATGTTATATAGTGGTGACGTATCAGATAAAATGTCAAACAGTGACGCAAGCCTAACTGCTATGCACACTAGCGACAAACAATACAAGTGCGATATCTGTATGAAAGGTTTTGCCCGAAGAAGTCATTTAAACACTCATATGCATATACACACCGGTGACAAGCTATACAAGTGTGATAGATGTATGAAATCTTTTGGCTATAAAATAAGTTTAAACAACCACATGCGACTGCACACCGGTGACAAGCCGTACAAGTGTAATGTATGCATGAAACATTTTGTCCTTAAAAGTAATTTAAACGAGCACATGCAAGTGCACATCAGTGACAAGCCATACAAGTGTGATGTGTGTATGAAATGTTTTGGCCGAAAAAGTGATTTAATCAGGCACATGCGAATGCACACCGGTGACAAGCCATACAAGTGTGATGTGTGTATGAAATGTTTTGGCCATAAAAGTACTTTAAACTACCACATGCGACTGCACACCGGTGACAAGCCATACAGTTGTGATATTTGTATGAAATGTTTTGGCCAAAAAAGGAATCTTATCATACACATGCGAATGCACACCGGTGACAAGCCATACAAGTGTAATGTATGCATGAAACGTTTTGTTCAAAAAAGTGATTTAAACAAGCACATGAGAGTGCACAACGGAGACAAGCCATACAAGTGTGATGTATGTATGAAATGTTTTAGCGGCAAAAGTGATTTAAACAAGCATATGCCTATGCACACCGGTGACAAGCTATACAAGTGTGATGTGTGTATGAAATGTTTTGGCCGAAAAAGTGATTTAATCAGGCACATGCGTATACACACCGGTGACAAGCCATACAAGTGTAATGTATGCATGAAACGTTTTGTTCAAAAAAGTAATTTAAACAAGCACATGAGAGTGCACAACGGAGACAAGCCATACAAGTGTGATGTATGTATGAAATGTTTTAGCGGCAAAAGTGATTTAAACAAGCATATGCCTATGCACACCGGTGACAAGCTATACAAGTGTGATGTGTGTATGAAATGTTTTGGCCGAAAAAGTGATTTAATCAGGCACATGCGTATACACACCGGTGACAAGCCATACAGGTGTGATGTATGTATGAAATGTTTTGGCCGAAAAAGTCATTTAATCAGGCACATGCGAATGCACACCGGTGACAAGCCATATAAGTGTGATGTGTGTATGAAATGTTTCGGCGACATAAGTTATTTAAACAAGCACATGCCTATGCACAGCGGTGACAAGCTATACAAGTGTGATGTGTGTATGAAATGTTTTGGCCGAAAAAGTCATTTAAACACTCATATGCATATACACACCGGTGACAAGCTATACAAGTGTGATAGATGTATGAAATCTTTTGGCTATAAAATAAGTTTAAACAACCACATGCGACTGCACACCGGTGACAAGCCGTACAAGTGTAATGTATGCATGAAACATTTTGTCCTTAAAAGTAATTTAAACGAGCACATGCAAGTGCACATCAGTGACAAGCCATACAAGTGTGATGTGTGTATGAAATGTTTTGGCCGAAAAAGTGATTTAATCAGGCACATGCGAATGCACACCGGTGACAAGCCATACAAGTGTGATGTGTGTATGAAATGTTTTGGCCATAAAAGTACTTTAAACTACCACATGCGACTGCACACTGGTGACAAGCCATACAGTTGTGATATTTGTATGAAATGTTTTGGCCAAAAAAGGAATCTTATCATACACATGCGAATGCACACCGGTGACAAGCCATACAAGTGTAATGTATGCATGAAACGTTTTGTTCAAAAAAGTGATTTAAACAAGCACATGAGAGTGCACAACGGAGACAAGCCATACAAGTGTGATGTATGTATGAAATGTTTTAGCGGCAAAAGTGATTTAAACAAGCATATGCCTATGCACACCGGTGACAAGCTATACAAGTGTGATGTGTGTATGAAATGTTTTGGCCGAAAAAGTCATTTAATCAGGCACATGCGAATGCACACCGGTGACAAGCCATACAAGTGTGATGTGTGTTTGAAATGTTTTGGCCAAAAATTTAATTTAAACAGACACATGCAAGTGCACACCGGTGACAAGCGCAAGCCACAAAAAGTGTGATGTGTGTTTGAAATGTTTTGGCCATAAAAGTAGTTAAAACAAGCACATGCGACTGCACACCGGTGACAAGCCATACAAGTGTGATGTATGTATGAAATGTTTTGGCTGGAAGAACAAATGCGTTTGCACTCCGGTGACGAGCCTTACAAATGTGATGTATGTTCTAAATATTTCCTGAAAGGCAGCTTAAGTAGTCATATCCGTACGCACACTGGTAATCAGCCGTCCCCTGCCTTAAAAGTTTTATAATTAACTAGTTTTGCCCGCCGCTTCGCGCGCGTTAAATTCGATGTAACACAAATCTACTTTCAGTCTCAAGTTGTCTGAAGATACCCATGATTGTTCTAAATACTTCAGATTCTCTATGTACAAAGTAACTCGGTCAGTATCCATAACAATATCTACCGTTATCTACCAAAAGCAAAGAGCTCAGATCCGAAAGGTACTTAATAACATCATCTTGCTTACAGTCAAATGTCAAAGCCATGTTTTAATACATGTTCAATATATCTCTATAAACATTTTCGTATCTTTAATATAAGTAGAGAAAATCGTTTCGGCCGTTTAAGCTTATTATATAATTATTAGTTCATATTATATGCGAACAATTTAATCAACGTGCACAATATGACATTATGTATGACGTGACAGATGGCACATGCGCAGCACTCGATTATTAGCGCATGCGTTCTTACTTCCAAGAGGTAAATTTGTGCCGTACAAACTTCTACCCCCCCTACAATCCCTCCCAGATTAATTTTTGCAACTTATGGTAGCCTATGTCCGTCTCCATGGTCCAATATATCTCTATATTAAATATCAACAAAATTGGTTAAGCCGTTTTAGCGTGAAAACGGAACATACATACATACATACAGACTTTCGAATTTATGATATTATTAGTAGGGATAATAGAAAATTACCTAAGAACATACTTATAGGAGTGTATGATAAACGAAGACCTTACTGACCGAAGAGCGCTCACTACATTTGTATCTGCGGAGCTCCGACCAGCCGCGTCGCGGGGACAGATGTTTTTTACCTCCTCTGTTACAGAATTAAATAAACTTTGCTTTATTAATATTGGCATGTAAATTATTTCAAAGACCATTTAACGATAACCCTAATAGTCAGCTGAGATACATTACCTTATGAGAAAGAGAAGAGGGTCCAGAATGCGTTCCTCAGGTACACCTAGTTTTTTTTAATTTGGAATTAGATTAAATTTTTAAAGAGATCTCTTCATGTTTTGGACAAGTCGTCGCAGTTCACTTTTATTGATTACTAACTTCTGCCCGCGGCTTGGACCGCGTGGAGTTATTATTTTAGGCTAACGCTAGCTTTAAAAGGTGATAATATAAAAAATACGTACGGCATCGTGGCTGCCTGCCGGCCTAAAACACCTTAAATACACGTGCAGTACTTGATCATTATCTTGCTGCGTGTTATTTTAAAACAGCGATATCTCCTAAGATGATGTAGATAATAAAGATTAAAACTAGGTTTAGAGAAAAACCTTTAAACGTAATGCATTATTTTAGAATACATTTGGAACAAAAGGGTTATAGTGAGTCACCTTAAAAAGATAGGCAAATGCTGTCCTGTCGTGGACTTTTTTTTTGATCTTTTATATATATATATATTTTGTGCCCCACAATTCTGCCGTACATGATTTTTGCGAAAATTTAACCTTAAGGGCAGCGTAAGCTCTCAAAAGGACTAAATAGACAATTTTGGATTATTATTCTAGCCTAGAGCCTTGCTTGATAAATGGGCTAGTGTAGTTCCTGAAATTAGCACGTTTAAACAAACAAGCAAACTCTTCAGCTTTATAATCTTAGTTTAGATACGGTGGCAATGTACTGACGCTGTTAATCAATAATTAAATCTACTATATTATAAAATATTATGTAAATATGTATTGTAGAATGTAAATAAAAGTTTGTTTACTGAGAGCAGCCGTTTATCTTTTCCTGCAGTTTCCTGTAGTCTGTTTCCCTAACACTTGCTGACAACTCAGATCAAGTAACTACAAGATAGCAAGCACAGCACGGTCTTTACTGCTAGTAAGAGCAGCTAACCAAGGAAAGCATCAAATATACAACGTGTAACGGAAATAATGCACATCTTCAAACACCCCAATTAGAATACCTTGTTACAATCTTAATGCATGCATTAAAATATTTTTTTATGTGCGTAAACATTGTGTTTTATAGAATTAAAAGTAAAAAGTGTAGTCCCTGCGCACGCGCACGCACACGCACACAATCACACGAAACGGTTGCTATGGTAAACAAACGACAACGAAATACGAATCATGCGATTTAAACAAAATGTTTCAAATTCACATTTTGTAAATCCCAATCTGATAGAATCTAATAAAGTTTGAATAATTTTGAATTATTCCCAGTAGTCCCCTCTAGCCCTGTCCCCCGGGGTGACAGCTGGGAATTGTCGGCGGCGGCCGATTTGTATGATGCTATCCTACTATTCTTTTTATACTATGATATTACACTGCGTTGAGGGAACTTTAAAGACGTTTATTTTAAGGAAATATTGAAAATTTTGTTTATGTTTACTTGGAAGAAAGTTTACATTTATCATTTAAAACACAATTTTCGAATAATTAGAAAAAAATGTCGTCACTTTGAGCCTCAATATCTCCGGAACCACCGGACAGGGCTAGAAGGGACTACTGGGAATAATTCCGAATTACGACTACGTTTCTGTTCTCGTAATCAGTAGACCGTACATACTTTATTGAATTTTGCTAAAATAATGAGTTCTACGTCGAGTTATGAAAGTGACAATGCTTTAACACCTGAAACCATAACTAAAGAAGCTAACAACGTCGTACAAAACTTATTACCCACGAAATCTTATTTATTTTCTCGAAAGGGGATGAAAAGTAGAGTATATATGACTCGAGAGCAAATCCCTCGGGCAATGTATTTTGAACCCCTCGCTGCGCTCAGGATTCTACGTTAGAATCCCTCGCTACGCTCGGAATTCTATTCTAGAATCCTTCGCTTCGCTCGTGGTTCATAATAGCGCCCTCGCCGTAAAAATACCATTTTGCTCCCTTGTAATACAATCTACTAGTTTATTCGTGTGTAATTAAATGTATTGGTAAAATAAAGTACAGTTTAAGTGGCATAGCGATTTTAATTTATCACCGTACAATATTTCCAGTGGCCCAAAATTATGAATTATTCGCAGTAGTCCCCTCTAGCCCTGTCCACCGGGGTGACAGCTGGGATTGTTTTCCCAGTTGTCACCAGGGTGACAATTTGTGCCGTCTGTTCCCTTTGAAAGTTGACTAGAGGGGACAAATGGGAAGTATTTTTCTCAGTTGTCACCGGGGGGTGTGACAATTGCTACGATTCCTTCCCAGAAAAAATGTTATTACCATAAATTTCATTTTTTTATTTGTTATGCTACACAGAATCAAATAAAAAAATAAAACAATGTCAACACGCATACAACAGTAGAAAAATAAACTATTAACACATTGACTGCTGGAAACGTATATGGTGTGTCCCAAGTGTCGGATCCTGCGATGCGGCTAGCCCACAATAGTCGTGTTTAGGGAAAAATATACAAGCGTGCTGCCGAAACACGCGACGCGTGAATCATACCCATACCACACATGTGCTGACGACCACTCATGTGTGTTTTTTTGTATAGCAACTCGTACGTCGCGTGTCGCGTCAGCACAGACACACGCTCGACCTGCACGCGCGTTGCGTGTCGTTAAGCACGAGAGGCTGGGCACGCTCTGCGGGTGCGGATACACGCAGGATATGCGTACTGGCCGCATAGCAAAAGGCCGTCTACGAATCTTAGGCCAGCAGTCAATGTGTTAAGTAAGTAAATAAAAATGTCATAAGAGTTATATAGAATCAAATAAAAAAATATCAACATTATGTTTCTTTTAAAAGGTACGATCAAGGATTATTAATTTATATTAACACCAATCGTTTTTTTAATTTTATATAATTTACGCGCGCTACATTACGCGCTTCAAAAAACCGAACTCGTGTAAATATTTCGGAATGTTCGCTCGAAATGGTAGTGAAATCGTGTCAGTGTCAACATGGACTCTGACGGATCAAGCAAATCTTTCTGAGAAGGAATCGTGTCACCCCTCCGGTGACAACTGAGAAAAAGACTTCCCATTTGTCCCCTCTAGACAGCTTTCAAAGGGAACAGTCATCACAAATTGTCACCCCGGTGACAACTGGGAAGACAATTCCCAGCTGTCACCCCGGGGGACAAGGCTAGAGGGGACTACTGGGAATAATTCCAAACACCGCTGGCTGGTACATACCAATCGGTTACGACAAATTTGTCACGTCAAGCTCTAGCCGAGCTCGGCTAAGACGACATTGTCTCAAAGCACTCGATTTTTCCGTTTTTGTATTGAAAGGCTAGTATCTAAAGTCTAGTATTGTCTTGTAATGTAGGTACGCGTAACTAACTTCGTTGTTGAACGAATGACGTTACCGACCGAATGATATTAGAATTTTTAAACTTGTCGCCTTTTTTGGTCACCATAGCACTACGGCGCACACAGTACTCGCTGTTGATTTTTGATAATTTTTTCTCACAATTATACATAAATACTTTTTATGTAGGTACTATAAAGAGCATTTAACCTTTTAAGCGCTTGGCTAAATATCTTGCCGTGCCCCTAGCGCGCGGCTACAAATCGATAAAATAATACCTACAATAAATAAGGAGGAGCAATCGTTGTATCGATAAAAAAAGTCACAAAGATTTTTATGTTTTTATTTTAAATCAGCCTTATGGTTCCTACAAACAGGCGCGACACAAAGGAACCGCTCGTGTCTTTATGTCAAAATATTCATTGTCCTCATGATCATGAAATGACAAATTAAAATTTATTACGTATATTATTTTGTATATTCATTAGGTCAAAATTACATTTCGTAACAAATGGTAGGTAGGTATATATAACTTTAACAAAAAGGAACCTAAAGGACCATGCCCATCTGTGCCCCAGAAATGTCCAGAGAAAGTAAATTACAAGATCGTCCTAATAAATTAAAACTAGAATTAAGTTGTTAATTTTGAAACCTATCAAGCACTGGATAAAAACACGAAAAATAAAGACTTGTTTACTTTGCAGTACCTATGATAAATAATGTTTCATTCATTCATGCACTAAAAGTGCAGTTTATTGCGGTCTATAACCACGTTCTTTAGCCGATTTATTAATTCCTTGTGATAGTATCGCGGTTTTACGGAGTACTCTTTCCATGTTATTATTTATTCAAGTACCTACTTAAGTTTTGTATCTAACCAAATTGTTTTCACATTTATATAGATGGAGATACTATGGAGACAGACTATATAATTCCAAATAACTGAAATGTTTACAGACATATTAGTATATAAATGAACACTGATTTGGCCTAGCTTATGTGATGATTATGAAGTGCCTAGTGGAAAACTAATAGCAATGCTGTTTGTAAACGATAAAATGTATAAACAATAGGCGTTAGGCAGTTATCATGTCTTGTTTAACGTCCAATAACTTTTCAACCAGTGCTTTATATGACATTAATACTAGATATCATAGAAATACTGTTAATAAGTTATCGTATGACATAGAGTTGCAATTTGGGAAATGCCTAGCATTGACGGCATTGCTGGGTTTCGCCTCCATACTAATATGGGCATGGTCCTTTAAAACGCCCCGCCAGAGCACAGTATGAGACAATGCCATATGGGACTCCGTTCGTTATAAAGAGACAAACGCGAGTGTGACTGCCTGTCCCACTTGGTAGGTACTGTCACAGTACCTTTTTAATGGTATGGACAACATACTACATGGTTCCAAATTTGAACAATCAATATGATATGTAGATAAGTAGGTAATATAATAACAGAATTACATCACAATGTTTAAAATACTATTTCAATTCATCAAGGAGTTACCTAAACCCAACGGAAGTCTTATTTATACCTATACCTATACTTCTTCGTCGTCACCTTCTAATATTCTTATTAATTCCTCAGTAGTCGTCATTATTGAAATGTGACTATTTTATCGACAATGCGAAAATACCCACGAACAACATTAATGGAACTTTCCATTCGTTTGATGCGCTTGTGACGTAGGCAGCGGTCGTATTAAAGTGACAGCCGCGTTAGACTAACTAGAGAAATATGTTGCAAGCATAGGCGTCTAGGGATGGGAACTAACGTCAAATGTTGGCATTATACAAAGATCCTTAGGTATATTTTTCTTATGAATAATAAGGAAAATAATTAATAATACAAGGCAATATGTTAAATTTAACTTTATTTCGCATGACACTGTTTATTTTATGCTGAATGATGCATTATGCCTGACTATTTAGCTGTTATTTCGTTTTTAAAATGCGCATTGCATTGTATCCCATCCCTATGGTCATATTTATGCGACACGCGCGATAGACAACGAAGAAAAGTCCAAGCTGCCAGTTACTGTTTCTGGTTTAAGTTTTTTCAACGCTTAGAACTATGACACATAATTTTAAGTAGTTGTTATAAATAATAGCTCTATTTAATAATAGTTTTAGTTGTACCACGCAGTAAATAGGACGAAAATAGAACGAAAAAATCAAGCATGTTCTCTGTCACAGAAATACGACACGAGCGGTAGGGACACGGAAATATGTGTCGCATATATGCGACACAAGTAGAGATGGGCATATACCCGGTAAAAACCCAGACTTTGGGTAAATACCCATTTATACCCATTTTGACCTACCCATTTTTAATTTATACCGGGTAAAAATTAAAATCAGTTTAATTTAAAATAATTGTTGTATTTTTTAATAAATACTGACCTGTATGTAAGTATTTATTAAAAAATACAACAATCATTTTATAATTTATTTTATTTGCGACCGTCGCGACGTCAATTGTCCGCAAACAATGTCCGCGTATGTTGCTCTGACGACGCGTCGTCAGAACAACATAGGCGGACATTGTTTTCTCATTAGAACAAGAGAAGAATTATAGCACTATAACTGTCCAATGAGGGATTCAAACGAATTATGCAGTTTTAATATTTTATTTTTACTGTCTAGGTTGCATTGTAATTATTGAACTGAAATAGGCGGGTCCACACAGACCGAGCAGCCTCGCGAGGAATTGGCGCGCGAGGCTGCGCGCTCTGTGTGGACGTGTCTCGGCCGAGGCAAGCGCGTGTGCCGCCGCGGGCGAGCGACCGAGCGGCCGAGCCATCGAGTTTGGTTTTTTGTTTTGCCGCGGTCTGTACGCTGTTTCGTGCCTCGCTCGAACATAATAATCCTTACTAATAATATAAATTCGCAAGTGTGTTAGTATGTTGCACATTTTTTTATAGACTCACGTCTGTATCCGCGTAAGGATAGGCAGAGTTATAATATTATTACATCCACATTTCACCATGAAATGTTTAGGTCCCACGTAATAGGGGACGAGCCTATTGCCGTTAACGGGCACATCAGCAGACTCCATGCTGCTCCTGAGAATTCGGGAAAACCCAGTAACACTTTTGCCCGACCCGGGAATCGAACCCGGGATCTCCGCTCAGCAGTCGCAAACCCTATCCACTGGTCACTGAATGACGTAGGATACATTCATCATAACATTCTCATCTTTGACGCTATTTATTTTATTGTACGAATAATGATCCTTCAGTCTGTGCTTCGGTTACAGTATCCTTGCCTACAGATATTCATTTCCTATAATTCATTCTATATTTTTTTCCATGTCTACCTATTCCATCCTTTAGGTATAACAATAATCGACGACCGGTTGGCAAAGCGGGAGTGTAAGCGACTACAACGCCGAAGGTCGCGGGTTCGATTCCCGCTCATGTCAAACATTTGTGTGCATGAACATGAATGTTTGTCTTGGTCTGGGTGTTTCTATGTATATATTTACAAAAAAAGTAAGTATAAGTAAATATGTATATTATGGCCCATTATTACCATTGTCTAGTACCCAAAGTAGGTACAGCAATTGGCGTCAGTCATGCAGCCGGCTAGTAAAAACACATGCCACAACCCTATTGCAGTATGACCATTTCCAAGTACTATATTTATAAACAAAATTTAAAAATAATAGAGAGGAGAGACCAACAATCTCACATTGATACGTAGACCGATAGATGGCAAATGTACTATTTCACTCTAATTCACAAGTCGACAATTTGATACATGCGCAATACATAATAGTTTTCAACTATAGTCCGTTCACAGTTATTTTACCTCTAGCTGTTAGATTGGCCAACCTGGGCGTTGTGTTGCTATATTTGGTATATAATACTCCCATTTTAAATATACATTATTGCTAAAATGTACTTATTTTTTTATTGCCTAAGCGATCGTATTAAATATTTGGAAGTAATGTTTGTAACAAAACCTCTTGATATTGGCACGGCTATATGCATGTACATTTATTTTCTTACTAAATAACAAATTTCCTATGAAGATAAGTAGTTATAATAAAAATGTTGTCTATTTAATATATAAAGGTAAACGCATCATAATTACGCCAACGTGAGGTTCTAATTATCAAATACAAAAACTGTAAATTTAATTTTCATATTTATTTTGAATAAGAATGATGTGGGTGTCATATTACACCTCTGCCTACCCCTGCATGGAAACAGGCGTGAGTCTATAAGAATGATCCATGTGGACTGCCAATGTTATGATGATTCGTAACTACTGTCATATTCTGTATCAGACTCAGAATTTAATTCTATTATGAACCTGTCCATTTCAGCATCCGTAGACCCATCTGTTTCACGAAGCTTGTCTTCAATGTGGCGCTCATGTTTGCATTGTTTTTGTCAGTCTTCTGCAGTGATAGATTGAAAAGCTTCTTCAGCTAAATTCACAATGCTGGTTGCCTCTTGTCCTAAATTTTTGCTTGTGACTCGCCTTTTAATGAGACTCCACATAAGTTCAACTGCGTTTAGCTCGCAGTGGTATGGTGGTAATCTAACCACTTTGCGGCCATGAGCTTCAAGCATTTGAATTTTTGAAGCATTTCCACTAATATTGGGTAAAATGTTATGCGCGGGTAACCCTATTTTACTTTCCTGTCATCACAGAGTACAATTCCAACATAAAGAAAATAAACACCGACATCTGTCAGAGGTAAAATAACTGTGAACGGACTGTATATTTTCATGTTCTGAATTCAAACGTTATGACAACTACAATTTTGTTTTTTCCTACGGTGCCGAGGCTGCCGCGCTCTAGGCCGCGTTCACATTTGTCTGATGTAATCTGTCGTGACGTCGTCTGTCGTGTCGCGACAGACTATGTCCCGGTCTGCGACAGAGAGCGGGGAGGGGTGTGGGGACGGTACAGCGCGAATTAAGAGATTGGACTCAGATTAATTGTAAAAAAACATTTATTAAATTATAACAGTATATTTAAAATATAAAATAGTAATCGCTAATGTTAGATCTACAAAGGTATTTATAATAAATTAATGCTAAGATGACAATAGGATTATCTAGATAATTTGGTGGGGAGAGATGTGCTGACGAAGCTAACATTGTTGGGTTCCGTACAGTTAACTCGCGCGACACAACTCGTCAGACTAATGTGGACGCGCCACTGTCTGTCGTAAAGCGTCAGGCGCGCGTTTGCAATTGTGCGCAATGGACGACGAACTAATTGACTTCCTTTTTATAATATTATTCGTATACAGTACCAATAGATGAGCTAATTGAATACGAAATAATATAATCCTATGTAAATAATTTATGGATATAATTGGATATCTACTTAATCTGAATCGGATAATTCATCAAAAACATTTCGAAAGTGTGAACTCCACGAGAGTATACAAATACTACGGTGAACTCCACGAGAGTCAAGACAGAACTGATTTAAAATTGTGTCAGATCGCGACAGACGGCGACAGACAAATGTGAACGGTAAGTAATTACGACAGAGACCGTCACGAGAGATCACGTCAGATAAATGTGAACGCAGCTTTATTCTATGGCCTCGCTCGTTCAGGGACTGTTTCCTCGCGCGGCAAATGCCTCGCGAGGCTGCTCGCTCTGTGTGGACCCACCTAATGAAAAATCTAAGTAATTGTTAGTCATTTATTGGTTTTGAAATGTTTTCAAGATATACCTATGTGTCATCATGTCAGCCTAGAGACGTCCACTGCTGGACATAGGCCTCTCCCAAGGTTCTCCACACAGACCGATGTTGAGCCGCCCGCATTCAACCGCGCACCGCGATCTTAACCAGATCGTCGGTCCACGTTGCGGGAGGCCTACCCCTGCTGCCTGCTCCGGTACGTGGTCGCCACTCTAGGACCCGCCTGCTCCAACGGCCATCGGTTCTTCGTGCTATATGCCCTGCCCACTGCCACTTCAGCCTGGCTTTTCGGAGACCTATGTCGGTGACTTTGATTCTCCTGTGGATCTCCCCATTTCTGATTCGATCTCGCAGGGAAACTCCGAGCATAGCTCTCTCCATCACCCTCTGAGTGACCCTGAGCTTTGGGATAAGGCCCATAATTAGCGACCACGTCTCAGCGCCGTAGATTATAACGTATTATTCGTAACTTCCCGAACGCCGCCCAACCGAGTTGGATTCGACGAATGGCCTCTTTCTCGAAGTTGGACCTACCTAATTGGATCATTTGTCCAAGGTAGACGTACTAGTCGACAACTTCGTGTGTGGAGTTCCCAACCTGGATAGGAGCAGGTAAGACATGGACGTTAGACATGATTTTCGTCTTTTCCATGTTCATCTTAAGACCTACTTGTTGGGAGACTCTACAGAGGCCATCGAGCGTTGTGCTGACGTCTTCCATGGTCTCAGCCATGACTACGATATCATCAGCAAATCGAAGGTGAGTGATGTACTTGCCATCAATGTTAATGCCGAGTCCTTCCCAGTCCAGAAGCTTGGAAACGTCTTCCAGCGCAGCGGTGAAGAGTTTCGGAGATATAACATCTCCTTGCCTCACCCCTCACTGTAGCCGAATAGGTTTTGAGCTCTGATCCTGGAGGCGGACTGACATGGTGGCGTTTTCGTACAAACACTTCAGTACTTCGAAATATCGATAGTCAATTTGGCACCGTTGGAGAGACTGCAGCACTGCCCAGGTTTCGATCAAATCAAAGGCTTTCTCATAGTCCACAAACGCTAAGCATAGAGGCTGGTTATACTCTTCGGACTTCTGTATAACCTGCCGCAGCGTATGTATGTGGTATATGGTACTATAGCCTTTACGGAATTCGGCTTGTTCGGGAGGCTGGAAGTCGTCTAGCTTGCTCTCGAGACGATTTTTGATGACCATAGGAAACAACTTATAGACGTCACTTAGAGGTGTAGTTTAGTCTGGGACTGGGTTTGTAGTTCTTCAAAAGGGTTTTGTCGCCCTTTTTAAAGAAAAGCACCACCACCCTTCTGTGCCATGTCTGTGGCGTTTTGCTCTCGAGTATGATGGAATTGAATAGCTTCCGAAGCTTTTCCACGGCAGGTGTGCCGCCAGCTTTTTGAAGCTCGGTAGTTATGCTGTCATCACCCGGTGCCTTGTTGTTTTTTAGTTGTTCTAGGGCTACACTAATCTGGTGCATGCTGACGTCCGGGATATCTTCGGTATAGTGTCGGATCAATCCAGCTCTAGGGTCTGTGGCTAGAGTAGTAACAGGTGTTCGTGTATAGCTGTCCATAGAACTGTTCGATCTCCTCCAGGAGCTGAGGTTTGGACGAGACAATTCCGCCATACTCCGTCTTCAGCTTTGCTGACTCTGCCCGAAAGAAAGATCTCTTTGGAACACTTTGGAACCCTTATTCCGCTCGATCGCCTCTCGAATACATTTAGTGTCTGAGACTTAGAGATCCGCCTATTGAGACGCCGATATTTTGGCATGTCGTCGGAGGATAGCAAAAGCATCCTACGCCTTTCCTCTATGAGCTCGAGGGTAGGACCCGAGATTTTATTGGCTCTTTTCTTCGTTTTGGGCTTAAAGAACTTCAAGCCCGTTGTATGGACAGCATCCACGAACCTGTCACTGAAGTCGTCCACATCCCATGTGTATAATTATGTTACTTATTTATATATTCTATAAGGTACTGTGCAGCATTCATTTAACTTTCAGTCATGTGCAATCTATTATATTTATTTCTATTCAAAACAGTTTATTTTAATAGAAAATGTATTTTGATTAAAGATTTAAAAGATATTTAACTTCGTTTTACTTAAAATCAATATTTTATCTGCAATGTTCAAGGTCAAAATTAACAAGGTAGATCGTAGTATTGATGACGAAGCCAATTACATTGCATAACAGTATTCATTTCATGGCGAAGGAATTTAAATAATATAAAGATATAACTAATTTTTACCCGGTATTTTTTATGAATACGCGGTAAAAAAGGGTATTTTTTATTTTTTACCTATTTTACCCTTTCCTTCCAATTTTTACCTTCCCAATTTTTACCCACCCGCCCATCTCTAGACACAAGCGGTTAAAGGGTTAACTAGAAAATCACTCGGCACTTGTTAGCGCTCACGTTTGAGTAAGTTTCGGCAAGATTGATTTAGCCATCGTTAGTCAGTTGTAAAAACTTAGAAAGCAGACAAGTGTGACTTTAGAATTTATAATATACAATTACTTATTTCATGCAAAAATTATGAATTTACCCTATTTTTAGGGGAAAGACGTTGTAACTGGCAACTCTATAATGGCGTCTGTGTGCGTGATGCAGCAAGTAAACACAGCACAGTTCCGCACACATAGCGAATTTTCGGCTTAACTTCTGAGCTCGCGTTGTTTGAATACTGACTTTCTGTAGGTAATAATTCAATGAATTAACATAATATTGTTTCCGACTTATGTGTCTTGATTTTATTCTACCTCTTATTAAAATAGCGTCCTCATCACTGCCTCTGAGATTACATTCAGTTGTTTCTATATTATGTTCCCTACGGACTTCAACTGCCGTGGCCACGACCACGAACACTCATTTTGGCTGTAGAAACCGGGTACAAAACAATATCCAAGAAACAGGCCAGTATCGGAATCCTTAAGCACGCACAAGTCACAAAGAGGCAATATCAGATATAACAAGAAGCGAAAACAGAGTCCTTGGGCAATCCGGGTCAAAAAGAATACTGAAAACAGGGGAAAAGCAGCGAAACACTCAGAACACAAACAAACAAGCGCGGGCGACAGCGATATGATGTGAAAAAAATCGAAATGTCAAATGTCATGTTGTATTTTTTTTATAGCTCTGAATCATAGATGTGTGAATAACATGGATTGGACGTACCTACGAAGTTAGCGTGCATACCTACGAAACGTATGCAAATAAAATGGCGTCCATTAGGGTTGGGCGCATATTAGGCAACGCAAAGCATATATCGACAAGTTTTTTTGTTATCGACAAAGTTTAGCACCTTTAGGCATCATTCGCACGAGGATTTAAAAAACGATTGCGTTGAACTCTGGCGTAAGCACTTTTAAAAGCTTGCGATGAGAGCGTTCATACCAGCACTAAAATCACTGTTGTCTCGGTTCAGTAAGAAGTCGAAATTATTAAAGCTAACGTACTAGCGAATGCGATTTGTGTTGCTAAAAGATGAAAAAGAAAACTATATTTTTTAAGTTTTTGAAGGGTTCTTACTTTTTCTAGTAATAAACCACAGATCTGTGAATAACACGGATTGGACGTACCTACGAAATTATGTGGAAAATAAAATGACTGCCGTTGGGTTAGACCATAGAGATATTAACAATAGAGTGGCAGAGTGGGGCCTATTCGTGTCCGCCGGTGGGAGAGAGAACGCAACATTAAAGGCCCCCTGCATTTCTCTCTAACAATACATGCACAACATCAACATTACGCAGTGGCGTGCTACCTGTAACTATTATTTAAATCAGTTTATTAGTAATCAATAGTTTTAAAATTGTTTTTATTGATACACGAACGGGTGCATGATGAAGAACGACAAATACAAACTGATCTGTCGAAGAGAAAACAATTCTGGATACATTATTTATGAGAACAAGATTTACTAACGGTGAATTCAGGAACTTATTTACCTACTGATTACGTCGTGGCACACTGCAAGACGCCATGGCATGCCGCGGCGTCCAAGTGTGCCGCCGATGCCGCGACGTGCCGCGACGCGCCCCAAACGTCCCACGGCGGGCTGCGATACGATTGTATCGAAATAAAGTAATATGAATTCTAAACTCATTGAAATAAGAATGAAAATTACTTAATCAGTAATAAAATCCTTTGCCATGTCGCGACGTCAGTGCGCGCCGGCCTTATGTCGGCGATTTCTGATTTGCACCATACATACCGTAATGAAACACACAGCTACACTGAAATATCATAAGGGGGTAAGAAAAATCATAATTGATTAATACATGTTATTTATTTGTTTTTTATCTGTATAATATATAAAATCCTTGCGTTACTGATTGCCTGACAGATAAGCTACAGCCAAAATTATAAGGTGCAGGAAGCTGAAATTTGGCATGAATGTTCTTTGGGGATCGCAGGAGTGCACTAAGGACTTTCTTGAAATTCCCACGGGATCAGACAGTAACAGTTGAAAATATGTGCAGGTGTAGCAGCGGGCGTCCTCTTGTTTATAAATAAAATTATTTTCTTCAACGTTTTATTGCTAGGAATTCTCGCATACAGTTGCTGTTCATGTTATCTGTTGGCAAAAAACATAATATAATTATTTTAACTGCTTATTTTCCTCAACGTAGAGCAGGATGCAGCGGTTTTGGGTTTTATGTAATCAGGTCTAAGTAAAGTAAGTTTGTCAAATATCGCTTTTCCTTTACTAGGTACAGACAAAATTGGTTCAATGTTTAATTTATTTCCATTTACAGACACGAGGTAGTTTTAACAATGTTATCGTTTGTGGAAGTCTCTATACATTATCCATATATCGATAACCCATATCGACATTAGCAGTAACATCACTACTAACCTCTAATACGTAAATATGGAAAATTCCAAATTACGAAAATAACAACATTTAGGCCATAACGAAGCTAAAACCTGTTAAATTAACTATAAAAAGAACCTCTTGTAACCATATTTTGTACAAATACTAATCCTTTTCAACAATATAAATCATGACTTGTTACTTACTTGTGAAGAGTACATTTGTGTTGATTATAGCTTTATCTTGCACTGCACAGTTCAAATCAACACTTAGGCATGATTTTACGATCCCTAGGAAAGCCTGAAGCACTGATTCATCTGGTTTTTAGACATATTTATGCACAAAATCAAAATTATTATGTTCGATACACAACGATTTGACAGCAGATGTACCAAAAACACTTGGCAAGCAATATGGCGACACTGGCACGATTGACATTTCTGATAGAAAATCACTATGATCAGTGTATTCAGTAACATATGGCTATCTCTTTTTTCTAACAGAGATATCGCTAAGTAAAAACGAGACAACACTATGTTTGGTGGCTTTATGTCGATTTCATTTGAATCGGTCATTTCAAAAACCTCATAAGTCACAAAATTATAATTTTTCAGAAATCAATAAAAACTGTTTTATACACAAACAAATGAGTTTTAAAGGACTTTTTTGTGTTTAATTTAGTATTTGAGTGGTAAAAAAATAAAATAGCGTATAACCTTTACAGTTTATTAATAGAAATAATAAAAAAAACCTGAAAAACAGTTCTTGACTTATGTTGTTTTAGCGAGAAATAGGGTTTGTGGTTTATAATTTAACCAAAACAATCGTAGTAATCATATTTTTTTATTGCTTATAATTAAGAATTACACTTAAAAATAATCTTATTAACATTTCCCATGTATGAATTTGTCATGTTTTAATATCTTTATGGTACATAGTCATATTCTCCATCATTCTCATCTGGATTATTTCCATTATTTGCATTTGGCCAGCTAAAAATGTTGTTATAAAATGGCATATGCTCTTCCAGAATGCTATCTTGAACTTGTTTTAAATCGTATTTTTTTTTTATTTATGGGCAATTTTAAATCATAGGTGTTGATTGATGGAAGTGAAACAGGAGATGTTATTTTCTTTATTAATGAGAATGAATGTTTAATCAATCCATTTATATATTCCTCCGCTATGATAGTTCCTTTTTGATCTGAATCATACTGAAAACTCATGTATGTGGAAGGTGCAAAAGACTTTTTCTGGTTCTTTGCGACTTTTTTCCATAAGATTCAGTTGACAAACATGTTTTTTGTACAAATTTGGCCAGAATTTGTTAAATTCGAATACATCTTCAGTTTTAGCTATGACTGTAAATGTTGAGCTGGAGTTCGAAACCAAATCAATGTATTCTCCTAGGACGTAGATACGATCATGCTTTCGAATTTTTTTTTTATAACTTCGAAGTCACGGTCATTTGATAAAAAGGAATGACCACGTATGGGAAAATACTGATAAACTTTTTCAAATCTTTTAGAGTCAGTCAAAGCCAACTTAAATCTCAACAATGTATTATTTTTATTTTGACCAGGGCAGCCGTCGGAAAAAAAATATAAATACTTAATATTTGCCCCATTTTTATATTTTATATAATGCATCAACATTGAACAAACCTCATTGGCTCCTTTGTTAGCAATGCCAATCTAGTGGTGCATGCAAAAACCTCTTTAAGTCACTGACTAATGTTTATGCAATGAACGTCTTTCACGCGGTAATATTAAAAGAGGAAGGAATGTATTGACTAAAGTTGTTTTCACCCAGAATACGCATCTACCTTTGAGGAGCCATTTTCAGCAAAAAAAGCATGTTGGAAAAAAATGTGACTTAAGTGGTTTTTGAAATGACCAATTCATTTATATTTCTATAACGTAAAGTATCCATATGTATTATTTGTCCACTCCATATTATATTCTTTTCTCAAAGCTCTGAATGGCCATCTTTTAGCCAGCGCCCAGGTTTACTTTAAATGTCGAAAGAAGTTATTAATACTGTACTATATTCCGCATAGAAATAAACGTAACAAGCAAAAAAAATTGTATTATTAATATTAATTAACTATTTAAATCTCTTAATCTATAAAAAAACATTCATGATTCTGTCTTAGAAAAATAATTATTTACTCTGGCAACCTTGTGGCTTCCTGACAAACCAAATGCTCCCTCTACACTACTCGCGAAGTTCCTCGGCGAAGTACTCGAGAAACTTTGGCCGAAGTCCGAAGTGCGTCACTACACACTCGTTCAACTTCGCGAGGAGCTCATTCGCTCTGTAGTGCCGATAGCCTGCGCACGTTTGTGATGGATGATAAATTATTTTCTTATGACATTATCTCTATGATTATCTTTATGACATTTGTCATTGGGGTCCCAAATAACTGTCTCGGTTTGCAGAATTTCGAGGCAACAAAATTTGCTCCTATGAGCACTTTATATTGCTCATAATCGTGTTACACGCACTGTCCTAACGAAGTCGACCGAGTAGTGTAGAGGGACACCTCGTAAACGCACTTCGTGCAACTTCGGGCCCTTTGACTCGGGCGCAAAAACCGACAACAAATGGAAGTTGGCCGAGGCGAGGAAAAGTTTGACGAGGTAAGCCGAAGTGCCTGTCTACACTATCGTATTCGTCTAACTTCGTTCAACTTCGCGAGTAGTGTAGAGGAGGCAAAAGAAATGGCCATTACGAAAAGCCGGCAATCAATTAACATAATAGCTGTTTTTAATTTTATACTTTTTTACCCAGCCTTATCTAAATTAGACTAAAATATAGAAAATCTTTTAAAATATTTCATGAATTTTGGTTGTAATGAGTTTTTAAGATGCTTTTAGTGCACTGAACTAAAAATCTGCCATAGCTCTTTGGTAGTTCCAAGTAATTGCTTGGCATCTCGCCACAGTTGATGGTGTGGAGACAGCTTTTTGACAGGTCCTTTATATATTTTGCCATTAGGTACATGTAAATTACTTACATTAAGGCTGTCAAACAGTTTATCTAATAGAAGAGTAATTTTAATTAATTTTTTGCACTCAGCTGGAAGATCGCCGCGAGCGGTTAAATGTTCGGTTGCCACAGCTACGCTATGACTAAATAATTGTGTCGCCGACTTCACACGCATTTTACTTATGTTGTCGGGATTAATATGCTCTTCCGTAAGTTTTTCAAGTAGTCTAGTCGAAAATGACTTAGAAATTAACTTAAATAAGACTCAAATAATGAATTTTAAACAACAAATCAAATCAGAGAATAAGCTGAACATTTACCAAGGGGATATAAACATTCAAGAGATAGATTTCACAAAATTCTTAGGAGTCTACATAGACAATAAATTGAATTGGAAAGCACAGGTCGAACATGTATGTAATAAGCTCAATCAGTTTTCGTACGCATTATATAGGTTAAGCAAACTAGTAAACCAAACAGCTCTGATGACAGCCTATCATGGGTATGTTGCCTCTACGCTCCGTTATGGCATAATTTTTTGGGGCAACTCAACTGGTCACGACCGTGCATTCCGAGCTCAAAAGCGTTGTATAAAGAGTATGTGCAATCTGCAACAAACAGATTCCAGCAAACCACACCTTGTAAAATTAAATGTAATGTCACTGCCATCTCTGTATATTTTTGAAACTGCACTTTTTGTGAAAGCAAATCTTAATTTATTTGAATTCCGCACCAGAGCACGTAATAATGACAAATTATGTATAATAGCTAGTAAAACTCATTTGTTACATGAAAGTATATTCTGCACAGCTCCAAGAATATTTAATAAAATACCGCCAGAAATTAGAAACATAACTGATTACAATTCCTTTAAAAATAAATTGTCAAAACTGCTAATTAGCAAATGCTACTATTCTGTTAAAGAATTTCTAGATGATAAGACTTTGTAATAAGGAGAATGGATTTATATGAATTAGATTGGAATAGTAATTGTTATAATAATTTATTATTGTAATTGGTTTTATTATACTGACATTATTTGACAATGACTACATACTTATAATTTTGCATGACATTGTTAATTGTATTTTTAAATTTAATATTATATTGACATTTTTAATTGTATTTTTGAATATTTTATCATCATTTGACTGTATTAAATTATTTTTTGTGACCATAATATTGTATGCCTTGCAGGCGGAACATAGCTGAACACAAACATTTTTGTCAAACATCCTCTAGACCTATGATTCACAATAAAATGATTATTATTATTATTCCTCTTTATTTATTTTCATTCTCATTAATCTTATTTTATATAATTAAATCACTTAACAAAAAAAAAATTAACTATATAAAACAGGACCACGGAGACCCACCGGCATCGGGCACAGGCACCAAGCTACCGGTGGTTAGGGCTCCAGAGAGAGGAACCTCCGAACGATGCGTGTCGTGTCCAGCAATACTGCCTTCTGTATAGAGGACTTGATCCAGCCGTCTAACGAGAGCCTCGTGAGGTGGTGGTCGAGGCTCTTGGCAATAAGACCATTTACGGTCACGACTATCGGTACAATGATCGCCGAGTCAACATCCCACATGTCGACAATCTCGTGAGCCAGGTCCAAATACTTAATTTGTTTATCTTTTTCGGCTTTCACGAGATTCTCATCATGGGGTATGGTTACGTCGATGATCATTGCAAGGCGCTCTAATCGGTCTATCACCACTATGTCCGGCTTGTTAGCTGCAATAGTTCTGTCAGTAATGATAGACCGATCCCAGTACAGAGTAGCACGACCATTTTCAAGAACTGGGTCGGGCACATACCTGTAGTACGGTACTTCGGAGTCGACAAGTTGGTACTTTAAGGCAAGTTGCTGATGGACAATCCTGGCTACTTGGTTGTGTCTATGCAAATATTCACCGTTGGCAAGACGAGAACAACCAGATACTATATGTCTGAGCGATTCACCAGGCTGGTGACATGCCCGACATATGTCGACCGTCCCATCCCTCAGAATATACTTCCGGTAGTTGTTCGTCATGATAACTTCGTCCATAATTGCAAATACAAAACCTTCTGTTTCGGCGAAAAGATCGCCGAAACGCAGCCAGGACACCGAAGCTGGAAAATCTACATCGGGCCCATGCAAAGCCCGGTAAAACCGTCCATGCAGCTCTTTGCCCCTCCATACCTCCCTGCGCTCCTCTATACCAAGTACGGCAGGTTTGCGCCAGTTCTCTTTGGCCAGACCCAGCGGGGTAAGTCCGTTGTCCACAGCAACCACATCTCGGTGCACACCCGCGGCAGTGTGGAGAAAGTATTCTCTGAGATTGCACACCTCGCGATTGTGGAGGGTCTTGGCACTTAAGAAGCCCCGACCCCCGCACTTCCGCGGGATGTACAATCTCATCACTGACGAACGCGGGTGATGCATCCGGTATGTGGTGAGTAGACAACGAACTTTCCTATCCAAGGCGTCCAATTCCGTCTGAGTCCATCTGAGTATGCCGAAGGAGTACATTAAGGCCGGCATGGCCCAACCGTTACAGGCACGCACCTTATTTCCGCCCGAAAGAAAGCTTTTTAAAACTTTCTTCAGGCGGCCAAAGAAACGCGCCTGCAACGATTGTTTCATGCCAGCCTCATCAATGCATAATGCCTGCGACATACCCAGATATTTATAGGTTTCGGTTGCAGAGAGTGATCTAAGTTGTGTGAAATCTGAAAGTTCTATACCATCAGATTCCACACTCCTGCCCCGCCTTACATGCATGACCGCACATTTATCCACACCGAACCCCATCTTAATTGAATTACTAAAGCTTTCAGTTATCTTTAGTAACTCAGTTAATTGGGGGTCAGTGGAGGCAAATATTTTGAGGTCATCCATGAAAAGGAGGTGGGAAATAACTAGACCTCTACTTATAGCCTAGCCCTGAACTTTCGAGCAAAGTGCTCAGTGGGTTCAGTGCTAGGCAAAACCATAGTGGACTCAAACTGTCGCCTTGGAAAATACCCCGCTTGATCCTTATAGGTACGCCATACCCGCAAGGCTGTCGACACCCTGGATAGCGAAGCACCGTACTCCACTGCCCCAAACATAGAGACCATGGGACAAGAGGGCGCATAGAGTTGCATCAACTTTGTACAACTCCAGCACCCTCAAGAGCCACGTATGTGGCACAGAGTCATAGGCCTTCTTATAGTCTATCCAGCATGTCGCCAGATTCTTTCGACTACGGCGAACCTGTTGGCTTATGGTCATGTCAATAAGGAGTAGCTCTTTAGTACCACGGGCCCCGCTTCTACATCCATTTTGAGATACAGATAAGATGTTATTTCTAAATATATGCGCTTCTAATTTCGTTCTCAAAATGGATGTAAAAACTTTATACATTGTAGGCAGGCAAGTTATAGGCCTATAGTTCGTAGGCTCCGTGGTACTACCAGCCTTAAAGAGCAGATGAGTTACGCCAGTTGTCATAAAAATAGGCAGCGACCCTGAATCCAGAGATGACTGAAATTGAGAAGCCAAACGAGCATGTGCACTGCGTAGCCATTTTAACCAGAAATTGTGCAGCCCGTCCGGTCCTGCCGATTTCCAGTTGGCTAACTGACGGACTGCACAATATACATCTGTGCTGTCAATGGCTACGGGCTCCATGTGAGGTATTGCCTCACATGAGCGTTTAACATCTCTAATCCAGTCATCTTCCGTATGGCTGATGGGAGTCGACCATATGCTGCGCCAAAATTCAATCGTATTCGCATCATCTGGCCGACTTCCATCATCCACACGTGGGTCAGGTCGCTCCCAATTTCTATAAACCAACTTCTCATCTCTTTGGAATGCGCGATTTTGGGAGTATCGGGCTACCCTTTTCTTGTATCGTTTGATACGATTTGCCCACGCATAAACTTTCTGCTTCAGGAGGTCGATGCGTTCTGTGACCCGTGACACATACTCTTGAGGACGGAGTCCCGTTCCTTTAAACGCCCGGTTCACAAAACGCATCACTCTCGGGCGGGTATTGCCCGACCTGAAGCAGATTAGTTTGCCTATGAGTGCCCTGGTCTCAGCAATACGCCGCTCAATTCTACGCTGCCAAGCCGGGACGGCATCTCGAGGAGCAATATCAAAACTGTTTCCTATTTTAATATTAGCTACTCGACATGCCGCTACAGCCGCACAGTACAGAATTGAGTGCGTATCGCTAAGATTTTCACTATTGTCTAAGTAAATAGGCAATAGTGAATCCAGGGCACACACAAGCGCCATATTCTTTTTATGCGTGGGCAAACGCGGCAGCCGAGGTCTGTCTTGCAATTCAACGTACCGATATTCCCCAATGGCACACTCCAAAGCACTCCTTATCTTATCAATGCACTGGGTACTTACTTGTGTATCCCTGTCTACCACCTCTTCACCTCCTTCTTGTTGTCTGTGCAATATGTTTGGCACTGAAGCTACATTGCGTGTAGGAGGTTGGTTGGCAGGGATAACTGGCAAGTCTGAGCGTAGCCTCTCAAGTGCGTCGTCATCAAGCAGGCGGCAGCGCTGGATGGCTCGCACTTGATCGGACAGTCGCTGTGCCGAAACGTTGACAACCGGTTCCAAGCCCTGAAACAGAGACAGCATGCGATCACGGTACGCCGTAAGGTTGGTACCTCCCTCTGTAGCCACAAAATATGCCCGCATGACATTTTCGTTCATGGATTGTGTCCATCTCATGCGGTGCACATTACCACCGGCAGCGGGGGCCCTGTTCGAAACCGGTGGGTCTCGGGGTCCCAAGCGTAAGGGTGGCCGGCCTCTTCCCCGGCGACGTGCTGGTGGTGGCGAGTTGGCGACGACGGCGGGAGCTCGACGCCTCAACACTCGGCGATGCTGGCGCTGGTGCCGGCGGCTGGGAGGCGATGCTGGCGCTGGTGCCGGCGGCTGGGAGGCGATGCTGGCGCTGGTGCCGGCGGCTGGGAGGCGATGCTGGCGCTGGTGCCGGCGGCTGGGAGGCGGAGCTGAGCGACGAGTCCGGGGGTCTAAGGCGTGCTACTGCTGCTCTGGCTCTCGTCAACATATATATTTCTTGATATTATCATTATTTATTATTGTTTACAATTTTTCATTTGACACAAGGTGTCATCTTCGCTATGTTTTTCTAAATACTATTTCTTCTGATTTTATGGTTTTCATAAATTATGTCTGTATATTTATCGGATATTGTATCTTCTTTTAGTTGTTTTACTATATAAATTGTACCGCAAAACTGTTATACAAAATAAAATGTAAATTTGCAAGAAAATATGTATTCATGTTGATTCCAAGGTGTTGCCAGTTTCAATTATATTATTATTATTCTCTTTATTTTAACATTCTCTCATAAATTATATTTTACATTTTTATGTGATTTAGAAAAAAACGATATAAATATTATTATAATAATAATATTTATATTATAGTCTCAGCTCCCCAAACGATTTGTCTGCTGCATACACTTTCTGGTAATACTCCCACTTGACAATTTGTTTTTCTCTGTTCGAGCCAGTTCCAAAATAAAAGATGGTATGCAGTGGACTGTATAATTATTATAATTGGTAGTATACTGGTTCGTTATACAAAAGTAAATGCCCGACAATTCAGCGCAAGCACCGCAAGCGAAAGAGATGTAAACGTGTGTTTCGTTGGGCTTCTGATCGCTCAGATCGCTGACAGATGACGGCGCGCGCTCCCGTGCGCAGGCGCCGCGCGCCGTAGTGTTGTGACACGATTTTAGTGATGTGAAAAAGGTTGTTACTAATTAATATTAGTAACGTGTCTACGATGTGTCGTAGACATTCTGCCGGGCCGCAAACGAGTGGGTTGCTTCTTGCTCTTCTGATCGGTTCTGTGTTGGTCTTGATGCCGACCACTTCTGTGGCTCCGCCAGGCCCCAGTTGGAGCTGTGTTGCTCGTCCCAGGACGCAACGGACTGGTGGACGCGCATCATGGCAGCTGTCCCAATGACTCATGCCATCTGGTCTGGATCTGTGAAATTTGGCTTCTTGTGCATAATGTTCATATGCATTGCAGTTTGCCGGTGGTGGCTCAGGATACAGACAATGGTTGACCAATTAAGAAGTGAAATGGAGTGAGGGCAGAGAGTGAATCAGACGGGCTGGAAGAGAGGCGTCTAAGACCTAGAAAGTGAGAAGTATGTAGGGAAATGCCTCATGTGTGTGGTGTGCTAAGCCTTAGACCTTCCTAAGTTGACGTCCGTTGACTGTTGCTCACCATAACCCACCATAGTATTGAGAATATGGGGGAATGCAGTGAAAGTGATGCCTTGTTCTGCTGCACTGCCGCTGATTAAGCTGTGATTCTCTGCCAGAAACCTGTGACAACATTTGACGCCACTACAAGTGAAGCCATTGCCTGAATTTGCATGTCTGTGGACTGTGAACAGTCTGAAAGTGAAAGTCTGAAACTGAACAGTCTGAAAATGAATGTCTGAAAGTGTGAATGAATGTCAGGTTCCTCGGCAGCTGATGAATGCATTTAGTAATGCTAAGTAAGATTCTTTCGTCAAGTCGGTAACTGATCCAGATTGACAGCTAGAACTGGCATACATAAATGCATATGTATGACTCAATATTGACTACCACGCCCCCTATGGTTACTGATCATGACTAAGGGACTGGTAGCAACTTTGAAGAAGCATGAAAAATGTTCTGTGAAATGTGAAGTACTTAATGAGTTTGCAAATTAATGTGATGATTGCAAACTATTTGTTTTTTTTTGTAATCGCGGGTTAGCGAGCCTGCCGCCCACGCGAATGAGAGCACCAGCCTGATAATAAATGAATTAATGTTATGAAATTAATGATTTTTATTTTGTAAAGATTTGTTAGAAATGAGTTTTTATGTTTTACTGAATTTAATTGTCTGAAAATAGTTCTGATGTTAATAAAATGAAATTGTTTGAAGCTGAATTACTGTGTTTTATTTTACAATAGGGTATTTGACTAAAAAAATTGAATTAGTCCGTCAGTTAGATTATCGAAAAATATTGAATACGTATTTTTTGTTTTATCAAACCAGTTAAAAATTACGAAGATAAAACGCATCAAAGATAGAGAAACGCCTAAGAGTGGGGGCTTGTAACGTCACTTGCCAGTAAAAAGTGTACTGGCAAGTGACGTCACACGAGTTTTCAGCGAAGCTTGTCGTCTTCATTTTTTGTTTACGGGACTAAAGAAAATATACGTGTCCAATATTTTTTGGAAATCTATCTGACGGACTAATTCGATTTTTTTAGTCAAATACCCTATTGTATATGAACTGCAATATGTTATGTCAGTTATGTCTGTTAATTTGTGAAGTTGTAAATTAATGAATTGTCTGTGTGTAATTTTGAATGTTGTTTCTGAGATTGTGAAGTATTATTTCTGAAAGTTCTGAGTAATGTCTGATTGTGTGTAACACTTGATTAGTGTTTCAGTGATTCTGAAATACTGATTCTGAAAGGTATGTAATATGGTAATATCTGTATCTGAATTGTTGTCTGATTTGAATCGTTTTCTATGTTAAGAAAACAATTCTGTCTGACCACTTAAACACTCTGATGATTGTTTAAGTGGTGTGGTTCTTAAAACCAATTCCTAAAACATGATGAATGTGTAAGGAATTCTGAATTTGAAAGTTCTGATTTGAATTGTTCTTCTATGAGAAGAAAAAACAATTCTTTGTCTGTCCAGCTTAAACAATCTGATGATTGCTAAGCGGTGTGGTTCTTAAAACCAATTCCTAAAACTTTTAGTGTTTTAGGAATTCTGAAATTCTGATTATGAAAGTTCTGATTTGAATTGTTCTTCTATGTGAAGAAAAAACAATTCTGTTTGTCTGTCCGACTTAAACAATCTGATGATTGCTAAGCGGTGTGGTTCTTAAAACCAATTCCTAAAACTTTTAGTGTTTTAGGAATTCTGAAATTCTGATTATGAAAGTTCTGATTTGAATTGTTCTTCTATGTGAAGAAAAAACAATTCTGTTTGTCTGTCCGACTTAAACAATCTGATGATTGCTAAGCGGTGTGGTTCTTAAAACCATTTCCTAACACTTGTTAGTGTTATTGGAAGTTCTGAATTGTCTGTAAATGTATGAGTTGTCTGAGTGTGTGTGAAAGTGATGATTGTCTTTTTGTTTGTGGTTCTGAGGCAGTTCTTGGAGTTTTGAGTTGAAGGAGTCACTGATTGATTTTGTGTTTATGCTTGTGGTTGTGTATGTGGTTGTGGGTCTGTGGCAGTTCTTGAAGATCTGAGTAGTTGTAAATGTATGAATTTTTTGAGTGTGTGTATGACTGAATGATTTTGTGTTTATGCTTGTGTTTATGTGTGTGGTTCTGTGGCAGTTCTTGAAGGTCAGAACAATTGCTGATATGCCCAGGTGATGTTGGCCAGCAGCTGCTATCATCATCCCTGAGAAAGCCTGGACCAGAGAGCCACAATTGTGGATGTTTGTGTGATGATGTTGTGACAACCCTAGATATGATATCTGGGGGTTTCTGTATAGTGTGTTGCTGTGTTTGCTTGTGTGTATGTGTTTTTGGGTGTGATTTGAATTGTTTTCCTTGTTTCAGAAAACAATTATTTTTCTGTTTGTCTGATTGGCTTAAACAATCTTGTGATTGTTTAAGTGGTGTGGTTAATGTAACCATTTCCTCACATGACTGTTGAGGAGTCTGAGGTATGTCTGAAGGAGTAGAAATGTTTTCCACTTCCCTAAATCTGTGTGTGTTTCTGATGTGTGAAATCTGATTAAAATATGAAGTCTGTGTTTTGTTCTGATTAGTCAGCGTGTCTGAGATGCAGCCTGTTGTCAACCAGCCTAATTTTGTTTCAATTAGAACTGGTTGCTGTTCCCCTAATTCCAATCTTCCAGTACCCATGACTTGCCAGAATATGTCTGCGCCCAACAACAAGTCAATAGGGGCTGGAATGTTAAAGTCTGGGGTCTGCCAGTTGTATGCAACTAGGTAATTTAATGTAATCTGTGTTTATGAATGTCTGTGGTACTGCGTTTGAAATCTGATTAATTACAAGACACAATGTGTTTGTGCTGTAATTGTTGTGTGCTGATTTTATGTGAATGTTAGTGTTTTTTGTTATGTGTGTGGACTGATTGTTAATACTAGTGACTGTGGTGTCCATAGTATTTAAGGGAAAACCTAACTTTGAGCACAAGTGCCTAGTAATGTAGCTAGTTGTGCTGCCATTGTCTAGGAGTGCTCGTACTGTGTGTGGTTTTCCATGTTTGTCCAAGATTATGACTTGTGCAGTTGATAGTGGTGTTGTTTTGTTCTGTGTGTAGCTACTGAATGTGACTGA
Source organism: Euclidia mi (assembly GCA_944739405.2). NCBI lineage: Eukaryota > Metazoa > Arthropoda > Insecta > Lepidoptera > Erebidae > Euclidia > Euclidia mi. The sequence continues at coordinate 29,522,019 of OX123208.2, read as the reverse complement.
TATTGAATTTGGTGTGTCTAAGTGTAAAAGTGTATTATGTTTTTTTTTGCAGTACTTACATGTCCCTCCTCGGCAAGTTTTGTTATCATGCCCAGGGTGTAAACAGTTGGAACAGATATTTAATTTCTGAACCTCTGTGATCCTTTGTTGTATGGGCTTCTGTCTAAACTTTTCACAGGAAAATATTAGATGATGCTGTTTACAAATTGGACATGTGGGTACTTTTGATGTGTTCATTTTTGTGAATGACTTTGTGTTTTGTCCTACTTGAGTATCTGATCTGTTGTTGTTTTTACTATTTGATTGTTCTAAAACTTCTAATACATCAGCACGATTTTTTAGAAACTTATTCAGGCACTCAAGTGTGGGCATGTCTGTGAGTGTGTTTTTGTGTTCTTCCCAATATCTTAGTGTGTTTGGGTTGAATTTACTGGACACTATTAATGTACCTATCCCAGTATTCTGTTTTTTCACCTAATGTGGCTAATGCACTGAGGTTTTTCTTAACTGTGTCAAGTAGTTGTCTCAAACACAGGGAGGATTCTGTATGAATGTGATTTATGTTGAATAATGCATGAATGTGATTTCCTATCAACTGTCGTTTGTTGTCATATCTTTCACACAACAATCTCCATGCCACCTCAAAGTTGTCACCTGTCATTTCTAATGATTTAATAACTAGTAATGCTCTGCCCGATAGTGAGGAACGCAAGTAATGAAACTTCTGAATGTTGTCTAGTGTATTGTGACTAGTAATGAGTGATTGAAATGTGTGTCTGTACTCAAGCCAATCATGATGATCACCTGAGAAGTGTGGCAAGTCAATTGTGGGTAGTTTAATAAATTATTTGGTCCCACCTGAGTTATCCTTGTCTGATTCTGGATTAGTTACTGGCCTGTCGTTCAACTGAATCAGCTGGGAAGCCTGTGCCACTAGCAGATGGTATTCATTTTCAAACTGCTCACTTTCTGGGTCCGGGTCATCGTTCAATTCTGAAATGTCAGTGTTTAATTCAATTACTGTCTGAATTTCCTGAAATTGTTTGTGTATACACTTGAATTCTGACAATCGGTTTTTCAATTCAATGACTTGGATATCTGATAGTGATTGATTGGGCAAAATGAAGTTTAGGTATTTTTTAAACAGTGTGAGTTTCCTCTTCACAATGACACGTTGTTTGATTAATTCTGTATTATCAGATTTGTGACCTTTGGTGGCCATTGCTGTGAATAAAGGACACACAATGTTCCACAAGAGATGAAAATGATAGGCAGGCAAATGTTGTCACAAAGTTTTTGAAAAGAAATGTGCAATACTTATATTAGCGTGCAGTGCAGTAAGCGGCAGAAAGCAGGGCTGTGCAAAGCGTGGGTGCACAGATAACACGTGGAGGGCGAAGGCCTAGGGCGCATGCACATGCGACCACGTGGTGCCTCCCTTCTGAGACTGGCGGCTGGCAATTCAAGCACGTCACGGCTGCACGGCAAGCAATTGAGATGCTGTAAATGATAAGGCGACGTTAAAGTTTGAAAAAGAAAAACATGAAATGTTAGTCGAGAGGTTGACAGGTGACGTTTGAAATTAATTTGTGCTTTTCTGAATATTTGTGATTAATTCTGATTGAAATGGATATATACTTAGTTGGAGAACATAAGTATTACGAAGAGGTGGGTCTGTGATGTCTGATTCAAATTGCTGATGCAATTTTGAAAAGTCTGATGTAAAATTAGGGAAAAAATTAACACATACATACATACATATACTCACGCCTTTTTCCCGTCGGGGTGGGCAGAGACAACAGATCGCCACTTGCTTCTATCCTTACAAACCTCACGCGAAAAAATTAATTGGTCTGATTATCTGTTATCCTGAGGCTGCGATGCGCCGCGCTGACACCGTCGTGGCACGTCGACCGTCGTTGTCCTCGCCGTGAAGATTTTTCTAGAAGCCCGCCGCTGAGCTGAGTCCGTTGATTTTCGTAATGGCTGATATGGCGGCGGTCTTGATCACGACGCGTACGCAGATTGACGATCCCGGCGAAGATGGACCATGTTCGAGCCAGTTCCAAAATAAAAGATGGTATGCAGTGGACTGTATAATTATTATAATTGGTAGTATACTGGTTCGTTATACAAAAGTAAATGCCCGACAATTCAGCGCAAGCGCCGCAAGCGAAAGAGATGTAAAGCTGTGCGTCCACCGGATCGGAATCGGAGCGTACGGAGCGGAAGGATTTGTTGCTTTGTATTAATTTCTATGAAACTGCGTGCACTGGATCGGCATTTCTGCGCCAGAGACCGGTATTTGTGCTGATGACGTCATCCGCAGTGAACGCATCATTCGGATTCCGAGCGTTTCAAGTTCTGACGTGTTTGCGGCATTAAACTGTAGGCAAAAATACTTATTCACGATGAACGACGATGTTTTAATTACTTTAGTAGAGTCATATGAATGTACCCAAAAATCTATGATATTCATTATTTATGATATTCATCAAATGTATAATATTCTCCGAAAATTAATCTACAACAATATCCTCGTCACTATCCTCCTGCTTTAAAAATACCTAAATTGCCGATGCTGAATCCGAATGCAGTGGACGCACCCCATCGGCATTTTGTAAATGACGACGCTCCGTCCGCTCCGTACGCTCCGATTCCGATCCGGTGGACGCGCAGCTTAAACGTGTGTTTCGTTGGGCTTCTGATCGCTCAGATCGCTGACAGATGACGGCGCGCGCTCCCGTGCGCAGGCGCCGTAGTGTTGTGACACGATTTTAGTGATGTGAAAAAGGTTGTTACTAATTAATATTAGTAACGTGTCTACGATGTGTCGTAGACATTCTCCGTCTACCAAGTAAACCATATCTTTGGTTAAGAGCGTTTATTCCGTCGGAGGCGATTTAGCGGGTTTTTATTGTTCTATTACGTTACGGATAAATAACAATTAATATTAAAGATATAGAATATACGAAAGTTCAGTTCTTTATTAAGAGAGTGTTAAAGAAAAATATATGGGTTACTATAGTAAATATTTTAAAACGGATGAATTAAACTCATTTTCGTCATTTCTGTAGTTGAGGCCAACATTAATGGTCGCTAGTGCTATGAAAACTTATCGTTCTATAATTCTGTAAATGTAAACTGTACAAGCAGAAGTATTACAAGCGAGTGCTTAAAATAAAAATTGTACTTTCATTCATAATTTCAATAAAATCGGAGATCAAAACAGTGCATTTTGCTTAATTTTAGCCCACAAATTTGCATTTATTTCTAAAAAGCTACTGTAATTATTAAACAGATAAATACATATTTAGAAACCATAAGATTAATTTTAAGTCATATAATAATATTGGAATCTAAACTTTTTGTTTGTAATTAATATGATTTTTTTAAAAAGACCTATAAAGCTCGAAGCGCGATGCTGCGTCCGCCATTCAGCGCTGAGCGCTCTCAGAGGACGGACCTGTCGCTCGCGTCCGCGTCCGCGATTTTACGTAAAAATTGCATTCCAAAACGTTTATAGCGCGGCTAAAGCCTCTTGATCCGTATTTTTTTTCTCAACGTATTTGTTTATAAATATGTAAAGTTGATGTATCCTTATTTATGTATTACGCACATATTAATATGATATGATATGATATTAATAAGATAATGATACAATCTATATGGGTATCGTTTTCGAGATTTTAGGGACGCTGATTAATAATAAGAAATTTATTACGTCAAAATGGCGGCGGGGAAATCAAAGATGGCGGATGGGAAATCAAAGATGGCCGACGGGATTTTTTAAGGAATGGGGAAATCAAAAACACCATCTATTTCGTGATCAAAGATGGCAGATAGGATTTTTTTTTTTTAAATAAATATGGGTATCGTCTCCGATGTTTAAAGGGATGGGGAATCTGAATACAACATCTATTTCGTGATTCAAGATGGCGGTTGGGAAATCAAAGATGGCGGATGGGATTTTTTTTTAAAGTCGATATGGGTATCGTCTCCGATATTTTAAGGAATGGGCAATTCAATATTATATAAAAATCTATGTTTGTTTGTTCATCATTAAAAGATTGAAATGATATGAGATTAAGCGCTAAGCCAATGGTAGCTTTGGAAAAGGAGCTTGGAAAAAATGGAATTAAATAAAAACTCTTAAAAAGGCGATACGGAGTTCGCTGGGTCAGCTGGTATATTATAATATGTTAATACATATTTTTTATGGGTTTAAGGAATCTAAGAAAACAAGAATATATTTATCTGTTTTACTTAGAGATAGGGAGACATGAGTTCGAGGATACGTCATAAGCTGTATCCACGAACTCCCGAGTCTCTCGATAGATATAATACCTTGCTGCAAAAATCAAGTGGCATTAATATTACGGTTTAAACAGGTACGGTAGTTAGACGCATTTGATCTTGGATGGGTGATTTAATGGATGGGTGACCATGGGACTGGCTTGCAGAGCCTATTTTGCAGGTTTATTTTCGTACAAACTACATAAGTTAAGTTAAAGTAATTGACATCACGGTCATTGTATGGATGGCCGGGTAACCGACCGATGAATTTACAGAGCCCATATATGAGGTTCTTAAGGGGGGCTAAATTATGGTTATTTTTGAGCTAGGACGCGCCGTTAGCATGATACTAATGTAATAGGTATTTAACTAATACGTACTATGCAATGGAATTAAAAGCACACTTGAATCGAATATTATCTTACAACGCACATTTTTTTACGTCTGCCATTTTGTTTACGTACAGTTAGTATGTGATTTAGCCACACATGAGATATTGTGTACGTTAAATGTTTATACATTGTAAAATAATATATATAGTTAATAAAAAAATCTTGTTGGATATGCGGAAAATGAAGAGATCGCGTATCCTTATTTATGCAAGATAAAAATTTGCAATGTCTCACAGCACACGTCGCATACGTTTTTATGTATATTATATAAAGCGAATAAAAAGGTAGCAAACAAAAAATAACCACGCGCCAGCCCCCAAAAACATGTCTAGAATAACTGAACACGGCGACACGGTTATCCGCTCCGTTGTTTCAAGGGACAAAACACCCTTTTTTCCAAATCCGTTGCTTGCTCCAAGGGACAAAAGTCCCTGCCGTAGACTGCGCACAAGTAACCAATGTTCGTTTTATTAAAACTTAACGGATTGCGCTATATTATATATCAATAGACGCGTAATGAAATGAGCTTTCGAATGATACCAAATAACACCAAATAATATACATGTAAACCACGCAAGGGCAGTATAAAGTGAAAATTAGAAATATTTTCCCGCCATTTTTAAAGCGCAAATTTATATTTCTGACATATTCCTTTTTCTCGTCGTTTTTTATATAAGTATTATATACGGTTAGAAAGGTTATTTAATTTACTTTTAGAGGAAATACATATAATTAAAAGAAACATTTTAATTTTAAACATAAAAAAATAAAACAAAGAATTGATTGTTAATTGCCGCCTATTTCCGTATTTTATTTTTTTAAATACCTTTTTATGTTATACATCTGATTCAAACCTACATAAGTTTCTTACCAATTAGATTTCCAAGCAAAAGAACCATTTCCGATAAGAATCCGATAAGAATTACTCTTACTGGAATGTGCACACTTGTTTACTTTTTCCCGCTAAAATTAACCTGAATATCCGCAAAATTTTTCGATAATCAATATCTCATGAATAATATGAGTATTATACATCATATGATAGGTTTATTTATATACTCATAATAAAAAAATAACACAGAGCATAAATGTAACCTTATCAACATACATATGTATTTACATTCAATAAAAAAGAAATGCCGTTTTTTCGACAATTGTATGTAAAAATCTCTTAAATTAAAGTAATACACAATATTTATTAATTCTTTTGCTGTAACTTCATAATTAATTAGTTTATTCACAATAAAAACATAAAAGTATCTTATATAATTATAATATTTGTTTACAATGATGTTTTTAATCCATAATTACGCCCTGCGCGTGATAGATTTGTTGAAATATATTGTAAAGATATTCAAAAATATATCAAAGTAAATACGTCTAAAGTATGTGTGTCCCGTTTGTAAGTACCTATTTATCATCCCAGCAAAAGCTCTGATATCAAACTGTTATAAATCTGGCTAGAATTTATATCATTGTTATTTCTACGTCGAGTTTTAGGTTAAGTTACAATAAGATCGATTTTATAATTATTCACATATCGATATAACCATATATGTTTCTATAAAATGTTAAAACAATTATATTTTAAGTATAAAATGTATTATGAATTATTTTTGTAATAAAACATTGTATTTCAATCTGCACGTGGCGACAAAACGTCATATCCCCACTTGGTGAGTTGTTTGTTCACTAGAATAAAAGTCAGATCGCTACGGAGCGACACTCAGTTGTCTCCCGGCAGTCGAAGTGTGAATATCAGACGAACAAGTGTTGCCAATTCTAAAATAGACAAATTGGTTTGACGTTTTGGCATTTGACACTGTCAAACGGGTAAATAGAGTATAAAGTGTGAACAGACTCTGTTCAGTTTCGCTCCGGCAACGGCTAACTAAGGTACGATATAATTCTGACTATTATATTATTGTGTTTCACGATTCTATATTGCTTCTGTGGTTTTATTTAGGGTATTGTCAATAGAAATAATGCAGAAGCAATGTAATAGAGATATTGTATATGTATAATTGATATTGATTGATTTGATAAATAAATCATGCAGTCTAAAGTATTGGAAACTCAAACAGCAGGACATCCCTGAAGAGAATTTAATAAAATTTAAAAAATATTTGCAATGTATATCATTTAATGAAATTTTCAATGCCACGGATGCAAATACAGCATATGATAGTTTTATGGATGAATTCTGCTTGCTTTATAAGCTCTGCTTTCCAGACAAGATTATTATTATGAGAACCAATAAAAAAACGAAATGGATATCTCATGGTATAAAGCTGTGCAGTAAAAAACAACGGCTATTACTTTGGAACTACCGCCTTAAACCAACTCCAAAAAATAAATTAGAATTTAAAAATTATTCCAAGCTGTATAAAAAGATAATGAGATTAACACAAAAAGCACAAAATAACAATTATATAAGATCTTCTCAGAATAAAGCTAAAGCTACCTGGAAAATAATCAATAAATATAAGCAAAGTTTTCCACAAGATCAAATATTTACCGTAAGAAAAAATAATTCAATCGTTACCAACCCCAAGGACATTGCAAATGAATTTAATAATTATTTCATTGATGACATTGAAAATAATATTAAAACTGACATGCATGCTAATAATGATAATAATAATACTTTGACATTACAACCTTATAAAAATTTGACATTACGATCTCTTTTTCTTTTACCGGTTTTAAATCATGACATTTTGCGTGTAATAAATGGCCTAAAAAATACAACTACTACTGGATATGATGGAGTCTGTACCAAAGTTATTAAATATGTTAAAGATATAATCGCACCATTATTGACGCACATTATTAATTTAAGCATTACTGAAGGTGTATATCCAGAGAGTTTAAAAAAGGTTATTGTAAAGCCTCTTTATAAAAAGAATGACAAAACAGATACAAGGAACTACAGACCCATTGCTAAAATCCCAATACTCTCGAAGATCTTTGAGAAAATAATTTATAATTCTATATATAGTTTCTTTGACAAACATGCATTATTTTGTACAGAGCAAAAAGGATTTCGTAAAAACACAACAATAAACATGGCTATATTTGATCTACTATTAAGTGTTATGAATGCCGTTGATAAGAAAACACCTGTTTGCGCTATATACACAGATATGACGAAAGCATTTGATTATGTAAATCATAACACATTGCTCAGAAAACTACGTGGCTACGGTATAAGGGGAAATGCCTACAAACTTCTAGAATCGTATTTAAGCAATCGAGTTCAATACACAGAAATACGTAGAATTTGTCCAAAGAGTAAATTAGAAAAAAATACATTTCAGGACCTTGTTGTATTCAATTTGGAGTGCCACAAGGTAGCGTGTTGGGCCCCTTACTGTTTCTCATCTATATTAATGATCTCCCCAAGTGTACCAAACAAAACATGATCCTATTTGTAGATGACAGTACAACAATAGTAAAGTGTTCAGAGCTGAGTGAATATCAAAGGGATATCAATAATTCTTTAGCTGATATAGTTAAATGGCTAGATAGTAATAATTTAATGATTAATTTTATAAAAACAAAAATTATGCAATTTCACCAACGATGTGAGGTACCTAACATAAATATTACTTATAAAAACCATACAATTGAACAAATAAATGACGCTAAGTTTTTGGGCATTACTATAGATGATAAACTCACATGGAAACCTCATGTTCAAAAACTATGCAAACGACTAAGTACGTCTGCCTTTGCACTCCTTCAACTATCTCATAAAGTTGACAATAAAACACTTTTGACGGCTTATCACGCTCTAGTGGCGTCACTTCTGAGATTTGGAGTCATTTTCTGGGGTCACTCGACGGATCGTGATATGGTATTCAGGATGCAGAAGAGATGTGTCAGGTGTATGTATGGTCTAAAATCAACTGATAGCTGTGTAACATATTTTAAAACACATAAGATATTAACATTACCATCCTTATACATTCTGGAAACAGCACTATTTGTCAAAAAAAATACACATTTATTTACAAGCATATCTGCAGTTCGAAAAGCCCCGATGCGAGCTCAATATGTGAATAAACTATGCCTAATAAAATGTAAAACTGCTCTGATGCAGAAGAGCTTCTTCGGTATGGCACCTAGGATATTTAATAATATACCCGACACTTTAAAAAGTCTGCCATTTATGAAATTTAAATATCAATTAAGCAAGATACTTATAGATAAATGCTACTATTCTATTGACGATTTTCTCAAAGATAAATTATTGTAAATGTTTTGTTCGTATGGTTTTGGTATATTGTGTATTTTTTTTTTTAATGACATTGTATAAATTCAATTACTATTATAATTTTTTTTTTAATTTGACAATTGATTTCTTTGTTGTTTTAAAAGCACGATATTTCGCATTTTTTTTTTATTATTTGTATGTCATGATGACAAAACATAGCGCACTTTATATATATTTTTTAAGACCACCACAATTTATGTATACCTATGTTTAACAAATAAAAAATTCTGATTCTGATTCTGATATTGTGGGTGGTTTTGTCAGTTGTGAGATGTTATAAGTTTAGAACTTGGAATATCATATACTAGAATCGATTCATATGCTGTGAAACAAGCCATATTAATTATATATGTACCTATGGTGAATATTAAAGTGGTAAATATTGAATATATATACATAGTAAATATACCTAGAGTAATATCAATGATATACCTGTGGCCAATATTACTAAATGAATTATATTGTTGCTAATCCATTGTATTAATGTTATATTTGATATATTGAATTACCCACAACTTTGCTACCCAATATTATAAATATGATATAGTTTGTACTGCTTTTATAAACAATTACTATTAAAAGAATGGCCAAGAGTGGCGGTAAATGTAAATGTATCTTTATCTAAGATATATTCTTGTGACAAACTGAATAAATGAAAGTAAGAATTAATAGTTGTCTATTTTATTTTTCAAACCATTGACAAATATGACTAAAATACTATTTATAGGCCATATACCTTGTATCTATACATATATACATAATAACCCTTCTATTATCAGAAGTGGGATGTGTCCACCTCACATTACTAATACATCCAATTGTCAGTTTCAGAGCATCCTTGTCGAAATCCCATGACGCTGACTAAAAGACATCATCGCCGTTTTGCTGACGACGGAGCACGATCTGTCTTCGACGCAGTGGCTGTGGTGCTGGAAAGAGGCTAATGGATATGTTTTGTTGGGTGAGGTGATTTTGCAATAATATGTAAGACTGATTGAAGAGAATGAGAATAGTTGACGACGTTCAACAAGTAAATACGTATTATGTAAAAGGATTGTAACACTATTTTTTTAACAACAGTGTATAATTACCTCCATTAGAAACATATATACTGCTAAGTAATGTAATCTGTATTACCGCTAAGCGAAAGTTGGCTATTTATACTCTTTCCTGTAAGAATTGTTGGGAACTATACCATGAACCAAATGCTAACCAGTCATTGCTATGGCAGTTATGGTCTTACAACGGTTAAAATAATCTATAATAATTTATATTTAAGTTTCTTATGAAATAATTTATAATAATATATTTTATAATGTAATTACTTACTGAAGGTTTCGTAGCAAAGATGTGTCATTTTAAATAAAGGATTATATTCTATAAATTTATCTCTAAAATGTGATAACTACCTACATAAGATTATCTTGCAAAATTTGTATACTCTTGGTTAAAACTAATTTGAATACTCTATACTATTTGATATAATTAACAACAAATTTCAAGTATATGAAGTATGTAGTGAAAAGAAAAACAAATAGCAACTGATATTTACTATTTTCAAATTTACTCCAAATATAACGGATTACTTTTTTTATAGTTAATTCCCATTAACCTAATTTAAAGCGTTTAGCCTTGGAATAACAAAAAGAAAACTGGTGTATGGGGTGAATAAATGTTGGAACAAGTTCTTAAAAAAAAAAACTCGTTTGTATTACCGTACAGAATAGACGATTTTAAAATCTTCAGCACCCTAGTCGGATGAGAGTTACAAAAGTTACATTAAATATCTATTAAAGTCAATAATTACTTTCATTACTTTAAACTATTCTTATTTATCCTGATGTTGCGGAATCCTATTCTATTATTTATTAAGTATAGGCTGAATTACATTAGTTACTTTACTTTTAAATAAAAATTTGATGTGATGGTTTGGAGTAGCTCCTTTCGTATCATATAAATTGTTCTTGTTAATCCATGGATGATGTAGTGGTTTACAATATCGGAAAACGTTATCATACAGTTTCTATATTATATAACATTTACATTAGAATAGTTTATTGTACTTTAGAAAGAGAATGGATAAATAAGCACAGCCTGATTTCTTGCTAAAGAATTATTTTCTTCACTTACCCACACCGGCATAGTCTAAAGTATATTCTTATCGTGGTAACGATGACTTTTAAATCACTGCTAAATAATATGTGTATAAGTGTTTTGATTATTAAAATAGCAATACTTATTACTTGATAAAGGAACATAAAAAATGTTTAGGTACCTTGCTGAAATGGTGATCTGAAATGGTGAATACACATACTTTATTCCTCCACTTGATATTGCTATCAGGTTGGCCGAGCTATCGTACAGCAGTTAAGACTGGCTCTTACATTTATTAGTATATGTTACTGGTAGAAACTCCAACAACTCAAATCTGATACCCGATTAGATGAGATAATACATGATTGTTCTGATTACTGCTGATCAACTATCAGAATATCGACGTATTAAAATTATTTCTGCTATTGACCGAACATGTAGTTAAAACATTAATACATCTATTCGAACATTTGAAGAATGTCCTGTAGGGAATCGGATCAAGTAGTTATCGTAGACTGGCAAAAGCTGCCTAGGGCATCAGATAGCCTTTATACATTTTGTGTATATTATTAAAGATTAATAATGGAATAACATAGATAATATTTTGTACCTGTGTGAAAATCAAAACCATATTATGATACATGGGCTACAGAATAATCTGTATTTATAACACCAAAGTACAACCCATTTTTGTAAATACATAAATGAAATGAAAGAATACCGCAACCTTATAAGTAAAAATAAAAACTGTGTTTTCAAATATTATATGCCAATATCGTCCATATCTATATTTGAACGGTCTCACATACCTATAAGGATAACAACCATTTATAAATAAGAGTTATCAGTAAAATATTTTCATGATCCAAATTGTTATGTGGAACACCGTGTAGGTGCACATTTATATTGAAAATGTTACAGATAAATGATAAATGAAAAGCTTATCGGACTTTGCGAGGTTCTGGAATTGAATATAGTTTATAAAAAAAAATCGCCTCTTCAGAGTGGACAAAGCAAAAAAAAAAGAACCGTCGTGAAAAAAAGAAATTAGTTTTAAAATCGTATAAAAACTGCAGGTTGCTGCAGGTCCTAAATAAAACTGCAGGTTGCTGCAGGTCCTAAATAAAAACTGCAGGTTGCTGCAGGTCCCGAATAAAAACTGCAGGTTGCTGCAGGTCCCGAATAAAAACTGCAGGTTGCTGGAGGTCCCGAATAAAAACTGCAGGTTGCTGCAGGTCCCGAATAAAAACTGCAGGTTGCTGCAGGTCCCAAATAAAAACTGCAGGTTGCTGCAGGTCCCAAATAAAAACTGCAGGTTGCTGCAGGTCCCAAATTAAAACTGCAGGTTGCTGCAGGGGGTTAAAATAAAGAGGGTACTTCGAGAGCGAAGTACAGGTCAGTATGGCCGTGATAGATTTGTTGAAATATATTGTAAAGATATTCAAAAATATATCAAAGTAAATACGTCTAAAGTATGTGTGTCCCGTTTGTAAGTACCTATTTATCATCCCAGCAAAAGCTCTGATATCAAACTGTTATAAATCTGGCTAGAATTTATATCATTGTTATTTCTACGTCGAGTTTTAGGTTAAGTTACAATAAGATCGATTTTATAATTATTCACATATCGATATAACCATATATGTTTCTATAAAATGTTAAAACAATTATATTTTAAGTATAAAATGTATTATGAATTATTTTTGTAATAAAACATTGTATTTCAATCTGCACGTGGCGACGAAACGTCATATCCCCACTTGGTGAGTTGTTTGTTCACTAGAATAAAAGTCAGATCGCTACGGAGCGACACTCAGTTGTCTCCCGGCAGTCGAAGTGTGAATATCAGACGAACAAGTGTTGCCAATTCTAAAATAGACAAATTGGTTTGACGTTTTGGCATTTGACACTGTCAAACGGGTAAATAGAGTATAAAGTGTGAACAGACTCTGTTCAGTTTCGCTCCGGCAACGGCTAACTAAGGTACGATATAATTCTGACTATTATATTATTGTGTTTCACGATTCTATATTGCTTCTGTGGTTTTATTTAGGGTATTGTCAATAGAAATAATGCAGAAGCAATGTAATATAGCGTAGATATTGTATATGTATAATTGATATTGTGGGTGGTTTTGTCAGTTGTGAGATGTTATAAGTTTAGAACTTGGAATATCATATACTAGAATCGATTCATATGCTGTGAAACAAGCCATATTAATTATATATGTACCTATGGTGAATATTAAAGTGGTAAATATTGAATATATATACATAGTAAATATACCTAGAGTAATATCAATGATATACCTGTGGCCAATATTACTAAATGAATTATATTGTTGCTAATCCATTGTATTAATGTTATATTTGATATATTGAATTACCCACAACTTTGCTACCCAATATTATAAATATGATATAGTTTGTACTGCTTTTATAAACAATTACTATTAAAAGAATGGCCAAGAGTGGCGGTAAATGTAAATGTATCTTTATCTAAGATATATTCTTGTGACAAACTGAATAAATGAAAGTAAGAATTAATAGTTGTCTATTTTATTTTTCAAAACATTGACAAATATGACTAAAATACTATTTATAGGCCATATACCTTGTATCTATACATATATACATAATAACCCTTCTATTACGCGCAAAATGCAAAGTCAGCGAAATATATTTTTTTTTCACATGCTAATATCTAAATAATTTTTCAAGCAAGTATTGCTATAATTTTATATATTTGTTATAATAATATTACCAGGTATATAACAAAGCAAAAGGAACCAAGGTAAAACTCGTATTGTTATCACGATAATCAATTTTTTTCGACTAAGTCGTAATTGTTTACATAGCATCCGGTTCGGCCCCTCGCATAAAGTACACACTTCATTCAAACGTAGTGTATTTGGGATCACATGAAAGAATAATTCATTTACTTGAACAAAACATAACTTCAACACCCTCACGCAACAAACGAATAAACAATGACTGATTTATTGAGCTCGCCCGTCAAGTGCTCGCGACGCGTTGAGCCGTAAGCACTTGGGATTTTTTAGGTACTTACGCGAAACGACGGAGCGGTTATTCGGGCTTGCTCTTCCCGTACGATAGACCTGTCTAGATACGTTCGTCTAAGGACTATGGATTATTAGACCGTGATAATTATAAAGCTGAAGACTTTATTAGTTTGGTTTAATACAATAATCCCTGGAACTACCAGTCCGATTGCCATCATTAGTTTTGCACTGTAAATAATTATAGTGTTTGTATTCATCGTGTTGGGCTGTGAAACATTATGAGATATGACCTACAGGACCAGCGCACTAACTGTGATGGTGCAAAATTAATATTGTAGATTCCCAAAGGCGCGGTCAATGCCTCTAAGAGATATAGTTTATTGAGCGTGTTTAGCGTTTGAGACTTTACAAATATTCATAATTATATACATACATACATATATATCGTCACGCTTTTTGTCCCCGAAGGGGTAGGCAGAGGTGTATTTCTACACCCACTTTTCGCCAGATATACTTTAGTCCCACGTAATAAGGGGCGAGCCTATTGCCGTACCGGGCACATTTCTAGACTCCGTGCTGCTACTGTGCTACTGAGAATTTTGTGACAGAAAAACCCAATAACACTGCCCGACCCAGGAATCGAACCCGGGACCTCCCAATCCCACGCGCACATTTATGCCGCGAGACCAACGAGGCAGTCGTATAGGGTTTGATGTCGAGTTTTCCGTCTCTACGCAAAGATGGTATTTGCATCGTGTTATCCCTTAGTCGCCTCTTACGACACCCTCGGGAAGATAGGGGGTGGTGACACATGTATTCTATGCCGTCAACCACACGGCCTCATAATTATATTTAAGTACACAATCAGACTCGAAGAAGCTATTTTTGTATCACAAAGAAGTGTTGTATCATGTTGGGGTCGCACCATTCGCACCCACAATTTACAGGGTGTTGAAATGCATTTGGAAAATATTTTCAGTGGTGAATATAATACTGTAACTGAATACACATGCATGAAAACATAACTCACCAAATCGTTATTATTTTCAAATCGTAATCATGCACTTTAAAAATCAGCTCGGTGTACTGATCGCCGCAGCTAAGCTGATCCCCACGAGCTCGCATTGCAGGTGTACCTAACACACACAAGCACACGTACCTACCGTGCAGTCTTATTCTGCACCAGTTAACAGTTTATTTTGAGACTCAATTCTTCTAACTATATTTGTTCAAAATGCAGTTTCGATCTAATGTCAGTGTCATACTTATGTCACAAATGGTATTCTCCTAAATAAACTGATATTGGAATGTTATCGTGACTAGATCGTTAATTGAGCAATGTCATCATCATCATCGTTCTAGCATACCGTGGATTCGAACTCGATACCCTCTGCATAGCAGTCCGTTGGTATCTCCAGTAGGCTATCGCTGCCTGTTGTCAATTAAACAATGTGTCAACGTCGAACAATAGAAGTCAAATTAGATGATAATAACATTTAAATTAGAAGAATACCAATTCTGAGTCAATTAAAAATCTAATCTCATTTCGTTCAAAATATAATTTCAATGTCATATAAAATACGAGAATTGGCGTTCTTATTTACAATCTAAGTAACATTTTATAAAAAGAGGGATTTATATCATCGCACACTGTATGAAATAATTTTAGGTGAATATATATTGTATAATTACAATATTTTGTAAATGCAAATCAACGTATTGTATATTTTTTTCTTTCTTTTAATTAATTAATTATTTTCTTTTATCCGATTCTTTTGGTTTTGTATTTAGTGTTATTCGTGGGTTTTCATGCATTAATATCGAAATAGATGTATATTTGAAATGTGACAATTATGTAGATGACAATTATAAATTATTTCTATCATATAATAAAACTGCGCCAAATTATTATAAATAGTCGTTGTTATCCTGAGAAACATCATCCTACTAAACAAATATGTAATATATATCTTTATTTGATACCTTTAAATGCATGTTCATTGAAAATAATTAAATTGAATACTTTCATATCAATATGATACGGCGTATTACATAAACGAATACTGTTCATGTATGGCAAGAAGGATCAAGATTATTATTCCACACGATACCGTCATAGTGCGCCGGGTTTCGCATGCGCGGTGCGCGGGCGACCGCGGTACTATAAAACTAAACTCGAGCCGCCGCTCGAGGCGTATACGCTCTTAAGAGATTATTTCGTATCCCTTTAATTAAATGGGGCGCATCAAAAATCGGGGTAATGTTTTGCCCATTAAGGCGTATAATATCATGACGCCATTCTCGACCATGTCGTAAAAACAATGCCTTTAAGTCACTTATAAGTTCTGCGACTGCACCCACATTCACTGTGCACTGGTCACAAACCATATTTATAATAATGAGACGCATCTTGTGCATGTTTCACCACAGTTTGAATCATATTTTTCAACTGCATCTTAAGTCTATTCGTGAAGTAATATGCAATTGGCTGTTTATAACTTTGTTTCATACCCTTCACCATAAAAACGAGGACATGGTCAGCAAAATTTGCCTCTTCATTTGATGCAAATCCTTCCAAGCGATCTTCATGGATGTTATAAAAAAATTGCGGTTGCAGTGCCATCTCGTCGAACATCAGACTGCACAGCCTATCCGACATCGGTTTTTCTTTTATTGTGTATTTAAGCTTAGCGAATATAACAGGATTTATGCCAGGTGATAGCTTAATTTTGCCTAAAAGACGTTTCATCGCTTTTGATGATGGTAAAGTAAAATACTTACTTAGAAGCGAGTAGCATTTTGGACTCTTCTTGTACAGTGATAGAGCAAGTACCTTTTCTTCTACGGTATATCTTCGTCCTTTCGCTATTTTAGGTGTTTGCAATTGCATATGCACGAATAACTGGGCTGGTTTTCTCATATTTTTTATGACTCGTTGAAAGGCAACATTATCCGAAATTATTTCAGCATTTCTTAGCCTGGATTTATAAGCTTGTCCCTTCTTGCGCAAACGTGAAACCTCAGAACGCAGTTGCTTGATTTTAGTCAGATGAGGCTGAAGTATGTTCAGTCCAGCTTTCGAGTTAAATACCCCTGTAAAAAATAAATAATTAAATTAGAACTGTTGAGACCAGTAGCGCCATCTAGTAGTCGTCCATAGAACTACAGTCGCGACGTCATTAAATCGACATCCAATCATCGTTGAGTAGGCTCACCACTGGCGCCATCATTAGTCTACATCCGTATCCGGTTTTAGTAGCGGTCACCTGCGACTGTTCGTATTTTTAATTCATTCAATTACCAAAATTCGTTAGTTGAGTTCACACGTTCACCGAAATTATAATTACTTAGTACAAATTGTAATATTGTTTTTGAAGAAATAAAACGTATTTGTAAAACTATAATCAAGAGCCAATCATTGAAGAAGCCCTGTCTGCCCCAGTCTTCGTTAACCCCCACATTGGTCCTTCGAGCCGGATATTTTGAAGAAATCAGCCACGCCCAAGGGACGAACTGAGAGCGAGCGTGAGGAAGCGAGTGGAACTTCGAAGTAGAAGTACGTTACGGAGATCCAGGAGTCCAGCCACAACTGAGCAAAAGCCATTGGTGCACCAGCCAGCAACGGTCAGGCCTGATCGATATTAGATCTACCATTCCTGGGGCCGTCTTCTGGTGAGAAAACGACTGAACACGTACCTACATAAATCTGTGAGTACCTACCTCCTTTGTTAACCGCAAAAATGACGATGAAACTATTTCTCGTTTAGATACTCAAATATCTGATCTTAAAAAGCAGCGTGGTGTAATTAAAGGTAGATTAACATTATTCGCAAATTATATTAATAAATTAGATGTGCAATCTAAGTTAGAAAGAATTGTAGATGAAAGGGAATTACTGTCACATTTAGATTACAGTGATTCGTTTGAGTGCCAATATTATTCAATTGTAGCTTTAGCCAAACACATGATCGGCGACTGTGATCAAAACGAATTGAATAATTCTCAGTGCACCGGTAAGTCTGTATCTATTAAATTACCGCAAATTAAGTAACCTGCCTTTGACGGTTCCTTCGATAAATGGTTAGAGTTTAGGAATTCATATGTGTCTATGATACACGAGCTTAACGACTTGAGTCCTATTCAGAAATTTCAATACCTAAAATCGTCACTTAGTGGATCCGCGTTACATGTTATAAGTTCGTTAGAGTTTACAGCGCTTAACTATTGCAACGCGTGGGACCTACTTGAAGCTAGGTATCAAAATAATAGGCTACTGATACACAACCATGTGAAGGCCTTGTTTGAAGCACCGTCATTAGGTAAAGAGTGCCCGGCACAGATTAGAACGTTAGTCGATTGCGTTTTACGTAATTTGAGAGCCCTGAATTCTCTTAGAGAACCCGATTCTTCACTCGAGGATATGCTTATAATTTATTTAGTAGTCAGTAAACTCGATTCTGCTACTGAACGCGAGTGGGAGAATTACAGAAGCTCACTTATCTCTGAATTTAACAAAACCTCTAAACCCATTACACTAGAAGACTTATTAACGTTTTTAAATAAGCGATCATATATGTTAGACATGATTAATTCGGGTAAGAGTAAAAATAATCAGTCACATTCACAAAGTAAAAATGAGGGTAAGCGGTCAGCTGATCATAAACGGCAGAATAATTCAGACAAACTACACTTAGTTATGCGAGTGCGAGTAATAATAACAAGGTCTCATCAGGTAGCAAAGGTAAAATAAATAAACATACCTTGACATGTTCGTTATGTAGTGGTAACCATGCATTATATTCATGTGTTAAGTTTTTAAATATGTTGGTACAAGAAAGATTAAAGTTTGTTCAGTTAAAGGGCATTTGTCAAAACTGTTTACGTTCAAACACTCACACAATAGATAATTGTAATTTCGGTCCTTGTAAATTATGTCAACAAAAACATAATGCGTTAATTCATGTTGACACAAATAGCGTTATTCCAAATACGTCACAACGTTCCGTTGTCAATAATACGTTGCCACAGACATCTGTATAAAGCTGCGCGTCCACCGGATCGGAATCGGAGCGTACGGAGCGGAAGGATTTGTTGCTTTGTATTAATTTCTATGAAACTGCGTGCACTGGATCGGCATTTCTGCGCCAGAGACCGGTATTTGTGCTGATGACGTCATCCGCAGTGAACGCATCATTCGGATTCCGAGCGTGTCAAGTTCTGACGTGTTTGCGGCATTAAACTGTAGGCAAAAATACTTATTCACATTGAACGACGATGTTTTAATTACTTTAGTAGAGTCATATGAATGTACCCAAAAATCTATGATATTCATTATTTATGATATTCATCAAATGTATAATATTCTCCGAAAATTAATCTACAACAATATCCTCGTCACCATCCTCCTGCTTTAAAAATACCTAAATTGCCGATGCTGAATCCGAATGCAGTGGACGCACCCCATCGGCATTTTGTAAATGACGACGCTCCGTCCGCTCCGTACGCTCCGATTCCGATCCGGTGGACGCGCAGCTTTACACTGCGTTAGTAAAACAGCTGACAATATTGATAATCGTAGTTGTGACACGTTCACGGATAATGCTAAATCGTTACAGACTGTTTTGCTGTCTACGGCGTTAGTCGAGATTGCTGATATTGATAATAGGTATCACACAGTGCGCGCTTTGCTTGACAGCGGCGGTCAAAATTGTTTTATAGCTCAAAGCTTATGTAAACGTTTGAAAATACCTATTATACAGTCCACTATACGTGTTTGTGGCGTTGGACAAACCGTTTCCCAGTCCAGTCACAAGTGCAATGTTAATATTCGTTCTAAGGTGTATAATTTTAATGCAACCTTGCATTGTTTAGTTTTACCTAGTATCATTTCGAAGTTACCTTCGACACACGTTAATAGTGATGCTATATGTATACCTAGCAATATTCTACTTGCAGATCCTACATTTTATGTACCGAGTGACATAGAATTATTAATAGGCGCGGATGTCTTTTGGGATTTATTAAGAGAAAATAAAATAAAACTTCCCACCGGTCCATCCCTTCAAGATTCTATGGTAGGTTGGATTATATCCGGTCCAGTTTATAATAATAATTATCGTTTGTTAGCGAATAGCATGACCGATGTTCAGTGTAATTTGACAACTGTTGATTCTCAATTACGTAAGTTTTGGGAAATCGAGGAAGTACACGTCCCTCCCGTTATTACGGAGGAAGACCGTTTTTGTGAAGAGCTGTTCTTGCGGACAACTGAACGTGATCAGCACGGTAGGTTTTCTGTAAGAATGCCTTTAAAACGATCACCTGATTGCTTAGGTGACTCATATAACTCTGCATTGAAGCGTTTTTTATCGTTAGAAAGGAAACTAAATCGTTTACCACAGTATAAAGATATGTATTGTGAATTTAGGTCATATGACGCTTATTGATGAATTTAAAAATTTTGATAAGCCATATTATTTTTCACCTCAGGAGCTCAAACATGCCGCTTTTGCTGTGAGACAATAGTGACCAAAACGCGATTTTGATTCGAGCGTGAGTAAAAGTAGCTTTTTAATTTTTCAATCTTCAGTGTCACGAATTGACATTGTTCAGCCATAAATTTGAAACATTCGAATTTTACTGTGCTCTGTCTCTTTCACATGCATATAAAATGTGAGTGAAAAACAAACCCCTTCGAATTCGAAATTCGATTTTGGAATTCGACCTCAAAGAAAACACCTACGGCAACGCAAAAAAAAAGATATTTGTAATAAAGAAATTACTTTTTTTTATATGTTATTGTTTATATGTTTAATTTATTATTGGATTTTAATAAAAATAAGTCTAATTAATAGTATAAAATTAGTATTTAACCAATACATTTTTATTTAGAATTACAACAATGATACATTTGAAAAATAAACATCAGGGACGCGGTATTAAAACGCGATTTAAAAAAGTAGCGGGAATAAAAATTTCGCTGATGCTGATACAGTACATAGGTATAGCGTAACGTGTTAAATTATATTAATATATAAAATAATCTAAAAATATGAGTGAAACTAGCGATGATGACTGTACTTTAACACCAGAAGAGTTAAATCAACAAGTGATTACGCAGAATTCAATCTATTCCTGTTCATTTCTATGTCTCCTAAGTAATATGTGTTCTCACTGCTGTGGTGAAAAGTTATGTGTGCTACACGAGAGCAAAGTTTTTTGTGTCTCGTGCTGTTGAGTCCCTCACCACGCTCAGGATTCTAACTTTGATTCACTCGCTACGCTCGTGAATCAATAATAGAATCCTTCGCTTGCTCGGGACTCAAAATCAGCACTCGAAACAAAAAACAACTTTGCTCTCTTGTTGCACAAATAACTATTATCCCACACCATGGCGTATACCGTGAAAACAGCGTAACAACCAAATTACGTGTGGTTTTCGATGCAAGCGCGACAACGACTAATAATAATTCGTTAAATGATATTCAATACGTAGGCCCTAGGTTACAAAATGATATCTTTTCAATATTGCTTCGTTTCCGGCAAGGTCAATATGTCGCCTGCGCGGATATTGAAAAATTCTTTAGACAAATAATACATTCTGAACAACGTAACTTACAATTAATATTGTGGCGAAATGATGCGAGCAAACCAATACAAGTTTATCGTCTCAATACAGTAACTTACGGCGAGAGTTGTTCACCGTACATTAGCAACCGATGCTTGAAACAGCTGGCAAAGGAATGTGACGATGACGTCATCGCTACCGCTATCAATGACGATTTTTACGTTGATGACATGCTTATTAGTCATGATAGCCGTGATATTTTATTAGATATTTGTAGCAAAACGGCCGCCGTCCTACAAAGCGGTTGCTTTCCCTTAAGGAAATGAACTTTTAATTTTGATGTAACTTCAGAAAGCACTAAGGATTTTTGTAAAGGTGAATATTGTCAGTCTAAAACCTTAGGTGTCGGTTGGTCTAATAAAAATGATTTATTTAATTTTTCAACTAGTTTGGATAAATGTTATATGAATACTAAGATAACGAAGCTTTTAATTATGTCAGTCATTGCTCAGATTTATGACTCACTAGGATTATTAGCACCTGCTGTTACTACGGCAAAGGTTCTATTACAAAAATTATGGCTTGCAAAAATAGGCTGGGATGATGAAGTCTCAAGTCAAATTTCATGTGTCTGGTATAATTTTATAAATTCGTTACAATATTTGCCTGAAATATTAGTCCCTCGTTATGTCATGTGTACTAATGTTGTAAAAAAAGAGTTACATATTTTTACCGATGCTTCGCAGTGTGCGTACGGTGCATGTGCGTACCTACGTTCATATAGTAATATTGATGAGTCACAAGTTACTAGCCGTTTATTGTGTGCCAAAAGCAAGGTCGCGCCAATTAAAGCGTTAAGTATTCCACGCCTTGAGCTGTGTGGAGCTTTAGTTGGAGCTAAACTTTATAATAAAATCATAAATTCCCTTAGACTAAAATTTGATAAGGTCTATTTCTGGACTGACTCCACTATAGTTCAAGGCTGGCTTCGCACATCCCCTCATTTGTTAAAAACATTTGTACAGAATAGGGTTGTGCAAATTCACGAATTAACTAGCAATGCTACATGGCTGCATGTCAAAGGTAAGGATAATCCTGCTGATATGTTATCCAGAGGGGTTCTTTTTGATTCGTTAATAGAAAACAACACTTGTTTGTGGTGGTGCGGACCACCTTTTCTTAGTGAACCTACTACAAGTTGGTTGATAACAAATACTAGTGAACTCGAGTTTGATAAGTTACCGGAAATAAAATGTGCTAAAACTTTAAATTGTTTAAATGTAGAAACTAATAGTCCTTTAATTGATTTCGAAAGGTTTTCTTGTTTTAATCGTTTGCAGAGAACGGTCGCATACGTTTTGCGTTACGTTTTTAATTTACGTGCATCGCGTATCGGTCAAGGTCGTAAAACCGGTCCATTGACAGTGAGCGAGATTAATAGTTCACTACTTGTTTTGACACGTTTAGTGCAATCACATTCATTCAGTAAAGGATATCATAACCTTAAAGAAAGTGTACATTTAAATAATAAACTTAGTAATAAAACGAGAGGTTTAAGTATATTTTTAGATAAGGATAACGTGATTCGAGTTGGTGGCAGACTTAGTAACTCAAAATTTGATTACGATAAGAAACATCCAGTGCTGTTGTGTCGTAAACATCGTTTTACATGGTTATTGTGTTCATATGAACACAAGCGTTTACTTCATGCTGGACCTCAGCTTCTCGTAGCTACCATGCGTGATAGATGGTGGGTGCTAGGAGCACGTAATTTAGCGAGGCAAGTGGTTCATAAATGTGTGACCTGCATTCGCATGAAAGGAAATACTTTAACTCCACATATGTGTGATCTCCCTGCCGAACGTTGAGAATCTGGATTTCCATTCATGCGATGTGGTGTAGATTATGCCGGCCCCATTTCTATCTTGAATCGCAAAGGTAGAGGTTCGCATCTAATTAAAGGTTATATTTGTTTATTTGTTTGCTTTGCTACCCGAGCTGTGCACTTGGAGTTAGTTGGTTCATTGTCAACTCGGGATTTTATATTGGCATTCAAACGATTTATATCTCGGCGCGGTAAGCCGTGTCAAGTTTTTTCAGATAACGGTAGGAATTTTGTTGGTGCTGAAAAGGAGCTGTCAGCCATATTTGACAAATCCAATGAAATAATTGATTTTGCTTGTAGTAATAATATTAAATTTAGTTTCATTCCGCCTTATGCACCTCATTTTGGTGGTTTATGCGAGGCTGGTGTGAAGTCGTGTAAGTATTACCTGAGACGCGTCGTAGGTAATGCTAAATTAACTTACGAGGAGTTTGGTACGGTATTGACACAGGTTGAGGCCGTCCTGAACTCCCGTCCCATGTCACCTATGTCCGCAGATCCGGATGATTACCTTCCACTTACACCTGCCCATTTCCTAATTGGCCGGCCGTTGACTGCGCCTGCCACTGAGGACTTCATGATGACATCTACGCCTGCCTGTCGCTATAATCGGCTGGAACAGCTGCGACAGCATTTTTGGGAGCGATGGTCAAAGGAATATGTATCTGAGCTACAACACCGAACGAAGTGGACACAAGTAGGGTAAAATTGGGGCTTCTGCATCACTTGCCCTCGCGTCGCCGCTCGAGCTGCGTGATACAGAAGCCCCAATTTTACAATCGAGGTCGATTCATATTAATGTGTTCTGCATAACTCAGAGTGCCCAGTAATACCATACTGTTATAGTTAACGTAATTTTTTAAGTTTAGCAATTATTTAGTGATCAATGGTAGCGTTACTTTTAGTGAGTTTTTATTATGAATGTGTGTACCTAATGAATTCCTCACTCCATGTAATATCAATGTATCAATTTAAAAAATAAATGGATATGTTAATGAGTCTAGGAAACTATTAAGTAAAATAAAACAATGTATATTATCAATTTCAAAAAGGTTTATTATCAATGCACCATTTTTTTAAACAAAAAACATTTTTTAAAGCACATATTGAGTCATGATAAATACAATTGTACAAATCTTCAGAACACTTATAGCGATCATATAAACATTACAAATTAGGACAACATTTATCTTCTAAATTAATTAAATTATTAGTATTTAAAATATTCTTCAACCATAACATTTTTTCAAGACCTTTAACGTAAATACACATCCTTTAAAACATCTGCAATTAAATATTGATAATTTGAGTAAGGTATAAATCCTTCACCCCAGTATATTTTTCTGTTACGTTCAATCCAGCAAACCTGCCGTCTTTCTGATTTAGTCAAATCGTAAAAAGGAAATGGTGGTTTGATTAAAAACACTTGTAGGTTTTTATTACACCATACAGCTATTTCTTTAAGTATAAATTCATTTGCTTCTGTTTTAAAGCCTTGAACGTCAACAATGGCCGTCATGATAGCCTACGCCCGATGTTGCTTAGAGGTTTGTATTCCACAATTCGGTACTGAGCTACTAAATTCAGCCACAACATTTATTTAATTTTTACATAAATATAAAGCATGCATACAAACATTGACTCATAACAATTACACATTTTTAAAAAGATAACATTTATTTATTTTTAGAAATACAACTAAACTTAAATAAAAACATTATCTTAAGACTACTCAGTATCACACAATTTCTTACTTATTTTTTTTATTAATGTCTCTGTGATATCCATTACATCATCATAAGGCTCCTCAACCACATATTGTGCACTTAAGCAAGCCTCGTTTTTTTTATTTTTGTCTACATAATCTAATTCACGAATATCTATCTTAATTAGAAGACGTCCTTGCTTAGGACGATTTCTTCGAACAATGTACGAATTTGCCGATGACGTTAATAAACTTTGACGCTTTTTAGACGGTGACAATTTTTTTGACTTTGTAGAAAAGTTTGGTTCAATGTATGTTATGCCATCGTCTTGAGTGGAGAAATATGGGCTAGTAACCTGTAAAAAAATAAATCACACATAAATATATAAAAATGTGGACGCGCACAATAAATGTTTATAAACATAAATACATTTTATGTAGTGCTTACCTGATCAGAGGATTTGTTCCGATGCTTTTCAAAACATTCAAAAAAATGGCTTGTTTTTTAACTGTCTACCATTCTCTGCCAAAGCATTGTCCTGCAATATAATAACATAAAAAATATAAATGAAAAGTTCATAACTATATGAATTTTACTATGAGGAATAAAATAATATTTACTAACCTCTTGTATTTCTGTCTGGTCAACTTCGTCCAAAGGACTTGGGATTTCAGAATCAACATTATCAAATACAAATCTGTTAAGTCCTCCAATGTTGAGAATGCTGGGGCTGTATGACATGGTTCTGAAAATAAAACTAAAGTAAGATATCTAATTATTCATATAATAATATAATATTGTAATAACTAATAACATTTAAAACGTACTTACCAATAAAACTTGATTTCTCTGCTAGCAACAGGTCCTGTTTCGGCTGACTATGACAGCATAATGAAATAAGGAATGCAATTTTAAATCTGTATGATATTCAATACCAAATGAAATCAATTATTAAAAATATAATATTGTAATACGAGAATACAAAATTCCTAACTTTCTAGACCTGTTCAAACATGTTAAATGCTGTTATTTATACTTTATGATATGTATATCTAATTTAGTGTTAAAGTTATAGCTACCTATAAATATGTGTGTTAGACATTCATTACAGTAATTGTCAAAATGAAGTTGATCAAGCAACCCATATCTTTGAAAATTAATAATATAGATTTAAATGAAACTTCTCACCAGATCAGACATAGTCCTTTATTACCGAATACGATTCGATGTATAATGTGCGGTCCATCGAACTGTGGTAAAACAAACGTTATGATTAGTTTGTTGTTACATGAAAATGGTCTAAAATTTAAAAATCTTTATCTTTATTCCAAAACTTCATTTCAACCAAAGTATCGTTTCTTGAGTGAAGTATTAGGAAGAGTCTCGCAGATTAACTTCTACAAATTTAGCGATGATAAAGAGGTAATTTCTCCGAGTGAAGCTTTAACAAATTCTGTGTTTAGTTTTGATGATGTTGCGTGTGAAAATCAAGTTAATATTCGCAATTATTTTTGTATGGGTAGACATAAAAAAATAGATTGTTTCTATTTATCTCAAACCTATTCCAAAATTCCAAAACAACTGTTGCGTGACAATGTGAATTTTTATTTTTTTATTTTTTTTATTTGGGTATACAAACAGTGACAGCAATACATATTGACAACAAAGAGTAATATTTATAAGGTGCTGACAATTGTGTCACCAACACCGTTTACCGCAGCTTATATATAATATGTTTTAAGCGTTAATAAACTCGTCAAAAAACTATGTTAGGAGCTTCATGATATTACAAATTTACATTTAAAGGCGCTAGGACGAATTACATATTATAATAGATTTTTTTTTTTTTAAGCGTTAATAAACATGATAAAAACTATGTAAGCTCCCAACATAGTCCCCATCATGCTCATTAACGCTCATGATATTACATTTAAAGGCGCTAGGACGTATAACATAATTATAATAATTGTTTTTAAGGCGCTGTTATACCTCAGAAGCCGTGAAACACCTAATTTTTCGTCGCGCATCTAGCCATAACGGTACATATTACAAACTAGCAAAAATTAGAGCTTAAAGTCAAAAGTCTGAACAAAAGACTTTTGAAAGAATTTTTCATGTACGTACAATAGAATCACGGTAAAAAAATCACAAAATCGAGGCAGAAAATAATCTTTCGTCTCACTGTTTGCAATATTTTGATCGTAAGCTGTCATATTTTTTTTTAAATTACCCTATTTATTTTCATATTATACGTGTATATTTTGTAAAATTAAATAAAATCTGCCAAACGTCTATGATTTTGACGCTCGGTAGATCCCATCGATATCAAACGCTTCAGCAATTTAAACCTTATTTGCATAAGCGGTGTACTGAGTGTCAGTTGCTAGTTTACGCCCCGCCCAGACCTCATCATTCGGCTATGAGCCCTGTGAGAGATAGGTCATGTCGCTTGCGTCTCCGCTGCACGAAATTTTACGTAAACCTGTTTGTTATTATAATACGC
Source organism: Euclidia mi (assembly GCA_944739405.2). NCBI lineage: Eukaryota > Metazoa > Arthropoda > Insecta > Lepidoptera > Erebidae > Euclidia > Euclidia mi. The sequence continues at coordinate 29,494,275 of OX123208.2, read as the reverse complement.
CGATTTGAGTTCGTAATTTCATGTTTTATGTTATATACTGAATACTTTGAATCAAATAGGCTTTTCATGTAACTATGGGCACATATAATTAGGACCTAAGTTTATACTCTTGTTGCGTTTAATGTGTTATTGTTTATGTGCTTATAAATATTATATAATTAGAAGAATAAAATATGGACAGTTAGAGAAATGAAGTTCTACGAAGGATTTGTACAAGAAAGCGTCGTAATAAAATAGAAATTCATCCATGGCCAAGTGATTATGAAATATGTAACATTTTTACACAAATTATTTTCATAAGAGTCTTTTATGACTAACTATGTTACTTATATATTATCGATTATACATAATATAATTATATAAATTATTCTCACATTACATAGCTGCCACAGTTTTCAATTTTTGAAAGAGTAATAACATAAAATCGAATCATTTTATGTACCTATATTTCAAATTCATTAGCTTGTCAGAGCGCCTGGAGCGCTAAGATGCCGCCACGGCGAACAATAATGATGACAGCGCTAATATGGCGCTCCGCAATCCGCACACAAGCGGTAACGAATGTTGTATTATTGTGTTTTGAACATAAACCTTTTTAGGTACATCGGGTAAAACTTTGATTATTCATAAACTATTAGGTATGTCTCACTGAGACATACCTAATAGTTTATGAATAATCAAAGTTTTACCGAGAGACTGAGATGTACTGACATCTAATATCTTTTTAATTTCTAAAATCAATCATTTATAAGTAAGAAGGTGACTTTTCTGACTAACACAAGATATAGTATTTTTTTAATAAAAAAGTACGTAACTAATTATCATTATTGTAATTACAGTGAAGTTAAAAATAACAGTTCTGCAACGTCTTACACACATTTGACTTCAGTCATTCCTAACACGATCTGTTCAAGAGCTAGCCAAGAAATGCCAAACAATTTTTTTAACAAATTTGACTCAAATTCCGTAGTGATAAGCAAAAATTACAAGAGGGATAGCAGTGACTGGTTCGAATTGCGTAAGAATATGTTGACAGATTGAAATTTTTGTATCGTGGTAAAAAGAAGAGATAACAGCAGTAAAGCCAACTAAGTAAAAAATATTTTGTACAAATAAAATATTTGCAATGTAAAATCAGTTGCGCATGGAATCTAAAATGAACAACTGGCTTTGCAACAACTGGCGAAGCAAGAAAATGTAACAATCGAGCCTTGTGGACTATTCGATTATTGGTGCCACGCCAGATGGATTAATAGGTCCAAACACGATTGTGGAAATTTAATGTTCTAAAGTTGCCTATAAGAATGGCCTGGAGAATAGTATAAGAGCAAATAAAATACAAATATGGAAACATGATAAAAAAGTGAACTGACTAGTCTAAACAAATATTGTAATTGTTATTACCAAATTCAGGGGCAACGCCACGTTACACGCAAACAAAAATGTTTATTTGCTGTGTGGAGTGGCGAAAGTATACCACTAAAAATAGAAATTATAGAAAGAGATGATGTTTTCTGGGAGAAGCTTGTGGCGTTTTATATGAATTGGCAGTTGCCTGAAATGGTTGATTCTCGTCAAGCTCAAGGGATGGCATTGCGAGATCACGGAGAGGAAAATGTTTCATCAGTGCTTGAAATTTCTACAATACCAAGCCGTAAAAGGAAAGTAAATGAAACTGTGCCTCGTGAACAACAGCAAATAATAAGTCTTATCACCTCACACACTGCCTTTAACATTCGATGAGAATAAAGAAAACCTGCCGGGTTGTAGCAGACAGCTAACTTTTGATGAGCGGTAAACTCTGTATTTCGTTAATAAATTATAAATGAATATAAATAAATAGCTTTTAATATTTATTTTCTTTGAAACAACACATATTTGAAGCGAAAGAATTTTTTTATATTTTTCCATACAAACATGTATGACGAGAGCTAACGAAAAAGCAGTAACTCAAATTCTAATTCTATAATTTTCTAAGCGACATATCTCTTGAATAAGGTATATCCACATATATTTTTGATGTTTCATCTATTTTGAAAAATAATAATATATGGGTTGGGTTTCGAAACGAGTCGCCTGAATTTGAGGGTATTGGTAGTGTAGGGGGCTTAAGGTAGTTCGTCTTAATCCCCTAAAAGTAATTGTGGCTGCCGGAGTTGCGTCTAAATATTTTTAAACAATTTCCAAAATTTCATAAATACTTCGGCAATAGGGTATTTGACAAAAAAAATCGAATTAGTCCGTCAGTTAGATTATCGAAAAATATTGGATACGTATTTTTGTTTTATCAAATCAGTAAAAAATTACGAAGATATAACGCTTCAAAGATGGAGAAACGCCTAAGAGTGGGGGGATGTAACGTCACTTGCCAGTAAAAAGTGTACTGGCAAGTGACGTCACACGAGTTTTCAGCGAAGTTTGTCGTCTTTATATTTTGTTTACGTGACTAAAGAAAATATACGTGTCCAATATTTTTTTGAAATCTATCTGACGGACTAATTCGATTTTTTTAGTCAAATACCCTATTATGCAAAACGAAACATAGTTTTTATACTTTAGTACAGTTTTACAAATGTAATTTTTAGGTTTTATGTGAAAAACGTGAAACGAAACGCAAAACTGCCATCTTGGAATGATCATATTGACAGCTAATGTCAAATTTGTGCGTCATTGCTTTCGAGTGCCTTGGGTTAGGTGCGACTGTAATAAGTAAATACATAGGTTATGTTAGGTTCTCTTTTGACCCTTAATCCGAAAATAGGAGCCCATCGCAGGCCTCCGACAACCTTAGTTTATTAAACTAGTGTGATGAATGTGGAAGTTGGCAGTGCCATACACACCGATGTTTGGAGAGTTTTTTTCCAGAGGAAACCAAGTATTTCCGGCAAGTGAAAATGGTGAGGGGGGTTTCAAGACCTCCCCTGCTCCCTCTCCAATCACTCACAACCCCTAAAAACGGCGACGTATTTCGAAACCTTTGCCATAATAATTATACCTATAATAACAATAAACATCCATAAATAAATAAAAGAAATCAACTTTTACTAAACTTCAATTATCTCGTAACTCGCTTTAGTTGAGATACGGCTTTTACGCTTAGTAGAGCAGTATTGTGTTTTTAGGGTACCGTAGCCAAAAATTGTAAAAACGGAACCCTTATAGATTCGCAATGTCTGTCAGTCTGTCCGCCCGTATGTCACAGCCAATTTATTGCAAAACAGATTTGAAAACTGGCAGGAATGGAATTAGATGTAGGTATTCTATGAACTGCTTCACTATTTTTATACAAAAACAAAACAAACATAATAATGGCCTCTCCATACATGGAACTGACTTAATTATTTTTATCATCTTACGGCACGTAGGTATTTACCTACTTTCGTCAACATTTAATACCTATAACGTCTAATGTAAACCAGTTTTTCTCATGGCTGCACTGAGAACAAAAATTGCGCTATGCCTATATTGTACAAACAGATTGATGTATGTAATATAAATTTTAATATCAGTATCTTAATTCAATATGCTAAAACGTTTTGCTTGCGATTTTGAAATATTGGAATACGGATGTCGCCAGAATACGGCCGCACGCGACGAGAATGAAGGGGGGCGCCCCGCAGTAGACGGAGCTAAGCTCCCTTCACCTCCCCTGCTTCACCCCCTCATTTACCAAAACAGTCGCTTAGGACAGCGCCTTAAGCGTTAATAAACATGATAAAAACCACTGTTAGGAGCTTGATGATATTACATTTAAAGGCGCTAGGACGAATTACATTATGATAATTTTTTAAGCGTTAATAAACATGATAAAACCATGTTAGGAACCTCATGATATTGCATTTAAAGGCGCTAGGATTAACAAACATGATAAAAACTACTGTTAGGAGCTTCATGATATTACATTTAACGGCGCTAGGACGAATTACATATAATAATTTTTTAAGCGTTAATAAACATGATAAAATCTGTGTTGCGAGCCACATGATATTACATTTAAAGGCGCTAGGACGAATCGCCGCAATGTCTACAGAGTTGAAATTAATATTATAAGAATTAACTATACGATATAGTGGAGAACGTTTACCTGCATTAGTACGACAGCGAGCTGTTGCAAATAGCTTACAGGGGTTACGGCAATGCGTCCTAGTAGGTATTCTATAACAGATTTGATTAACTAGAGAGGGACAATCATATCTATTATTACATATGTCGTAGAGCAACATTGATTCGAGCAGTTTACGTCTATTTTCAAGTGTTAAGATATTATATTTTTCTAGTAGTTGTTCGTATGACAGATAATTATGGTAGCATTTGTATTGTATAGTACGCATAAACTTTTTCTGAACGGACTCCACTTCTTGCCTGTATTTTTCATAAAAAGGATTCCAAATTGGCACAGCATATTCTAACTGGGACCTTACCAAGGCCTTGTAAAGATGGAGAAAAGTAGTTGGCCTTGTAAATTTTGTGGAGGATCTCATAATGAACCCGTACATCTTGTACGCCTTAGTTATTATAGTATCGATATGCATATCTAAGTGTAACTTACTATCCAATGTGACGCCTAGATCTCTTATTGTCTGAACAGTTTCTATTTGCACATCACACAGTCTATATTTAAATTTAAATATTTGTATTTTTTAGTGAAAGTTATCGCTTTGCATTTATTTATGTTTAATTCTAATTTATTATTCATGCAGTAAGTTGAAAATCGATCGAGATCACCTTGAAAACTGTCTTGATCGCTATTATTGTTAATGGTTTGATATATTTTAAGGTCATCTGCGTAGAGCAAGAAATTACAGAATCTAAAGCAATCAGAAATGTCGTTGATAAATATTACAAATAATAATGGCCCTAGGATTGAGCCCTGGGGTACGCCAGAGCTTACAGGCACAAACTGAGATTCATAACCATTTAATACTACCTTTTGAGTGCGATTACCAATGTATGATCTAAACCAACGCCATAAATTGCCACGTATGCCATTAAAGGCAAGTTTATCTAAAAGAATCCTATGGTCTACTCTATCGAAAGCTTTCCTAAAGTCCGTGTATATGCAGTCTGTTTGTTTGTTGTTATCTATATTTTCAAAAAGGTTACTTGTATAAATTAATAAGTTAGTGTTAGTGGATCTCCGTTTCACGAAACCATGCTGTTGAGGTATAATAATAGTGTGTATTGATGGATATATACTGTTATGCACGAGTCTTTCAAAAAGCTTCGACAGAGCTGGTAAAATCGAAATAGGCCGATAATTCTCAACCTGAGACTTGTCACCTCCTTTGAACACCGGTACGATACGAACCGATTTCCAGACGTTTGGGAAAACACCGTTTTGTAAGCACAAGTTGTAGATATACTGTAGAGGTTGACATATTGCGTCAGCAGTCGATTTAAGAAAGAAGGGAGAAATGTTATCTAAGCCGGAGCCCTTTGTAACATCCATTGCTCGTAACTCCTTATAAACCGCTTCTTTTGTTATTTTAATATTGCATAGAATAAGGTCAGATTTGATATTAGTGTCGGGTATATTATTGATATTATAGTCGTCCGGAACACCAGAGGTCTCGAAAACGGATTCAAAAAACGAGGAGAAGAAATTACATATGTCTTGTGGATTGTCTGCTGTTGCATTTTTATATGTTACATTACTGGGTATGTCAGGTCTAGTTTTAAGGTTGTTTATATATGTCCAAAAGTGTTTAGTATTATTTTTAATACCATCTTCAACAGAGTTAATATAATTTTTATAACATTTTTGTGATTCAGTACTAAATCTTTCTCTAAACATTGAAAAGACTCGATAATCGGACATGTTACGGTATTTCTTCCATTTGATCCAAGATTTATTTTTATTCTTAAATATATGAATGAGAGCCGGCGTGAACCATATCGGGAATTTAGATGCTTTGATAACTTTCATTGGTACATGTTTCTTTATTACTGAAAATATGTTTTCATAAAATAGAGAGACCACACTTTCTGAATTTAACTTGAAAAATAGATTCTCCCAATCAATATTTAATATTTCGCTATTTATTACTGAATAATCTGCCTTTTTGAAATCAAATACGGTTCTAGGTTTAGTAGAAAGAGGGGTGAAATTGTCATTAATAGGTAAGAGCGTACAAAAAGGGGGATGGTTTACGTCCGGTGGTACAAGGGGTACCGATGCAACAGTTGACTTACTATCGGGTATGTTACTAATAAATAGATCCAAAATTCTACCACTAATGTTACTATGTTTATTGGTTTGATAACCATTAGAAAGGCTAATAAAGTTAATTAAATATTTATTGGATAAGCAGTAGTTACTACGCAATATCGGTTCCAAGTGTGTGTCGCGGTCACGCCATTCAATGGTTGGCAAATTATAATCACCGACTATAATAAACTTATTTACATCACCGGATAGAAACATCCGAGTTCAAATTTGGTGGGATATATGCCGCGCTAATAACAAAGACATGATCGCGAGTGCGTATATCGATGAGGACGTGGTCTACCAAGGCCGAAGCCGGCGTGGACGCAGGTGCAGGGCGACAGGACGGCGCCGGCGCATGGCAACAGGCGGGCACTGATGGAAGCAGTCGTAGTCTCGCATCGAGCTCGCGCCGCACCGCCACCAGCACGCCACCGCCGTCCAGCCGCCCGCTCGCTAGGCGATCTCGATCGCAACGAAACACTTGGTACCTTGTGTCTATAAATTCAGTATCGCTGATATCACCGTGCAGCCAAGTCTCTGTTATAATAATTACATCATAACTATGTGCCAGTATATTCATATAGAGTGTGTGCAACTTTGTCCTCAAGCCGCGACAATTCTGATAATACACTGACAAGTTGTATTTATCCATATTTGTATATAAAATAATAAAGCAATGTCAACATAGATGTAGTGATACGATAACAATAAGAACAAGCCACATTGGGTTCTCCAGTATACGAGATATATGATATAAATATACCATACACTATGTCAATACAATTCTCCATCCCTACAAAGCCGTGACCTACTGAAATTAAATATAAATGGTCGATACTTATAATTGTTTCGAAATGTATCCATTCACACAGTGTAATACAAATAAAAATACAATCTAAGCACAGTAACCGCAACATGTTTACGTAGTAATTTGAAGAAGCGGTATCTTTACTATTATGTAAATTAAGATATATTAAGGTCTTTAAGTTTATTAAAGTAACAGAAAAGTTATGATTCTGATTAAACGCACACTTTCTCAGATAAACATAACCTAGGTCCGTTCCCATAACTATATCTTGGCACATGATTTTTACAGATAAAACCAGTACATTATGAATCATAAATGATTGATATTTACGCTTACATACAGTCCTAATTTGATAATTATAAATATACTTATGTATGTCCGCACCAAAAATAAGGTTAAATGGTTCCATTCAAACGTTTTATTTTTATAATTATTATTGGTAATACCCACAGACTACATAGAGATATCAATACATTTAAAACGAGAGGTTTGTCACAGATCGACACACAAAACACTATTACGTAGTTATTTGAATAAGCGTTACCTACCTTTATATTATGTAAATTGAGATATATAAAGGTAATTAAGTTTATTAAAGTAACAGAAAAGTTATGACTCCAATTAAACACACACTTTTTCAAACAAACATAACCTAGGTCCGTTCCCATAACTAGATCATGACACATGATTTTAACAAATAAAGCTAGCACATTATGATTGATATTACACTTACCTACAGTCCTTATTTGATAATGATAATTATAAATAAACTTTTGTAAGCACCAAACATAAGGTTTAATGATTCCCTTCACACGTTTCATTTTTACAATTGTTACTAGTAATACCCACAGACTACATAAAGATACCAATACCTTTAAATCGAGAGGTTCGTTACAGATCGACACATATAACGTTATTACGTATTGTTCATTTGATTTTTGCGATGTCCAGGGATGATCTGATGGCAATAGCAGGTGATGTATCCGTTTTGCGAACCAGCACAGTTCCGTGTTTGATCCAAACATACTTGTAATCCTTTGCTTTGGCGGCCTCCCGGGACTGACGAAAAATTAGCTTGTTGTTGAGCGTAAGGTGTTCGTTGACGTATATATTTGTCGGGGATCCAGAGATTGACAATTTAGTAGTGTTCAAGTCTCTAGTGGCACGGCATGCAGCAATCACGTTGTCACGCAGCATTCTATTACTGAATTTAACGATAATATTTTTGGGTCGACGGTCCTTTTGATCAGCATGGGGAACGCGATGCACGGCGACAACGTCAGATGCTTGTATTGGTTGTTTAATTGTGTTACCTAAACATTCCATCAAGCTAAGAAGGTTTTCCCCACGGCGGTCAGGAATGCCAGACACCTCAATGTTACACTGTCTGGCTTGCTGCTCCATGGAAAGTATTTTTTGCTCTAGTGATTGAATATGTGTTGCAGTGGCGCTGGTTTGTGGAACACAATCTTCAATTTTTTTCAACCGGCATTCAAAGTCATCCTGTCTGTCTAGGGCAAAACGGAGACTCTTTTCCATCTCAGTAACAGATTTTTGAAGACTATTGCAGTCTGCTGTGAGCCGTATCATGTTTGTTTTTATGGAACTCAACTCCTCGGTTATCTTCGATAGTTCTCGGGGAATGGCTGCACTTATCTCAGTTGCTATAATTTTTGTGGCACATTCTTGTTCTGTTCTAAACGTAACTGTTCCAAATTGACATCTGCTTTTCAAATCTATTTTCAAAAAGTCTTATTATCTCGTCGTGTTGATTTCTTTTCCTCGTATTAACGTAGGTACCTTCATTATCTACTTCCATCGACAGCGGGGTATTGCTATCGGATAGATACTTGTTTGGTGGTGTGCGTAGTGGATCCATGTTATTATATTGTATGTGTGAAGGTGTCCGTATAGGCGATGCAGCGTGAAAAGGATAAAAATATAGTCTTGTCCCTTATCGCACCGGTGGAGTGGTGAGGTCCCGCCGCTGTCACGACCGCGAGATGCTACGCGAGAGCGGGACGGTGATAGACCTAGTCACTGTGTTTCACTCACGCTTCCAGATATTTAACTCGCTTATTGCATGTAACTTTAACTTCACTGATTATTAGCAGTAAGATCGATAATTGACTGGTTAGTATTAATTATTTTTTTAGAACAACTGATAGCACTTCCACTCTTGACGCTTTCCCAACGAAGAATGATTTTCTTATTATATTCAAACAAGATGATGTGAATTTAAAACATATTTATGAAGAGCATGTTACTTCTGATTTACAGTGGAAAGAGTTTAGAAATATTTGTCAAACTGTTTGGAGTAAACCTTATAATTTTCTACTTATTAATAAAGAATCATCATTAAATAATGGAAGGTACAGACAGAACTTTGATATGTTTTTTAAATTTGACTGACTGTTTATATGTATATATATATTAGTAATTAACATGGCAAATCAAATTCAGTATAATTTGTTCTTTAGCTGAATACAGTTGTTAATAAGTATAACATGGAGAAAAATATTAAAATAGAATTAATGAAGTCTGTAGACTCCATAAAGAATAAAATAAAACAAATGAAAAACCAGGAACACTCTGCGAACTTATCACTTGAAAAAATGCTAAAACCTGTCACAGATCCCCTTAAAACTCTAGTTGATTCAAATAAAACATTAGAAAAAATACAAAATTTTGAGAATACACACTCTAATTTTGAAGACGTGGAATTAGGTGACATTAATACTAGCTCATCTACTTAGTTTGAAGAATGCTATGACCCAGAACTAAATTCTGTACTGAACGTTAAAAAGCCTCCCCAAACGGAATTACCGGATGATTTAGAAATATCATTAGAGGGTCGTGATATCCATGATATTTATGACCTAAACATACCATTTGGAATAAGGAGTGAAAACAAAAAAATATTAATGGATAATTCAATAGTTTCGTTTTCTAAAATAGATAGTGCAAATAATGATAATACCATTTTAATTAAAGTTGGTGACAAAAGCTTCAATTTAACCCCTGGTTTAAAAGAACTTTTACTTCGAAGAAAACCTGATTTGAAACAAATATCGAGCAAAGATAAACTTGTCTATAAAGATATGTTGCATTATACAAATGCACATAAGAGAGATTTCAATCCTAATGGGCAAATAAGAGGCGATAAAGGTATAAAATATCGTGAAATAATCAAACCATTGTTTTCTGAATCGTCAAACAATAATATTGTCACTAAATTTGGAGGAAGCTTACCAACGTTAAAGAAATACAAAAATAACACTGACTTGGTATATTGGGACGATCCTAACGAACTGGTTGAAAGATTGAAACTATTAATTGCTTCCCGAGATGCTGGTAATACAAATCATGATAATGAAATTTTATCAATAATCGAAGAGTTAAAAGAAGCTGACATAATTAAATAATAAATAGTCCTAATAATATGCTTTTTATTCAGTATTATAGCAGAATTCGAGACAAACATGACTGCACGGTTGGCGTAGTGGTTTAAGCGGCCGCCTCGTCGCTTGACACTGCGCCGAGTGTTGTGGGTTCGATTCCCACACGAGACAACACTTTGTGTGATTCATAAATTGTTGTTTCGAGTCTGGGTGTTCATTGTGTCCGTTAGTTGTATGTTTGTAAAGTCCCCCGCGACACAGGATTTAGTCCTAATACGGGAGTTGTCTTCGAAGAAAAAAAAAAAAAAACATACCTACTGAGTTGTGAACATGAGCAAAGCTGACGTGGTAAACGAAATTCATAAAAATGCGAGAGTGAACTATCCGCGAAGACATGTTGTAATGAGAGATATAGATGACTTGTGGCAAGCAGACTTAATTGATTTGCAATCAATTTCAAAAGAAAATAAAAATTATAGATATATTCTTACCGTTATTGATTCATTTTCGAAATATGCTTGGGCCTTTCCTATGAGAAGTAAAAGCAAAGAAGATGTGTATAACTCTTTCAAAACTTTGTTGGATAAAGGGCGTGTTCCTAAAAATCTGCAAACCGATAATGGAACAGAATTTTATAATAACAAATTTCAGAAGCTTATGAAATCGTTTCATATTAACCATTATTCAACCTTCTCAACAAAAAAAGCTTCAATAGTCGAACGATTTATCAGAACATTGAAATCTATAAGGAATTTAGTTTAAAAGGCAATTACAATTGGGTAAATAATACCCTCAATGATGTTATTTACAAATACAATCGCACTCACCATCGCACTATTAATGAAATCCCTGCTAATGTGAACAATATGAATAAAAAACTGATATTAGAAACAGAGGCGGCTCGTGAAAGATCATATTGGGTGTTCACAAAAAAAAAGAGGAAACTGCTTACCATTTATTTTGTGAATGCGTTTGCAATTAACAGTAAGATGTGCTAAATCATCGATACCTAGGTACCTGAACCGTCCACGCAGTATCAACCCCGGCGCCACTAAACAAAATACACGAAAAACAAAACAGCTTCTTACTTCCTTCGCATTTTCGCAACCACATTACCACACTTAACCAAAGCGTTTTATCAAATTGGTCGTTTTTTTAAGGATTGCACAGTTTTTTATAAAGTTTGCGCTGTTATATTCCATATTAGTTACACAACTTAATAGGGTATTTGACTAAAAAAGTCGAATTCGTCCGTCAGATAGATTTCAAAAAAATATTGGATACGTATATTTTCTTTAGTCGCGTAAACAAAAAATGAAGACGACAAACTTCGCTGAAAACTCGTGTGACGTCACTTGCTAGTACACTTTTTACTGGCAAGTGACGTTACAAGCCCCCACTCTTATACGTTTCTCCATCTTTGATGCGTTTTATCTTCGCCATTTTTTACTGATTCGATAGAACAAAAAATACGTACCTATCCAATATTTTTCGATAATTTAACTGATGGACTAATTCGATTTTTTTAGTCAAATACCCTATTGTCTTTCTTAAACATATATACACACGATCACACATACAATTAACTATATTTTAAACACCAATCCTTTTCTAATTACCAACGCACTTGCAGAGAAATGTTTTGCAGTTTGCTTTTGTTTACATTCAAATGATACCGGCAAAACACTATTAAAAAAAACGGCGCACACGTTTTAATTTTTCTTCGTGACAAATGGTCATATCATTATTCGGGTAATATATTCGCGCATGCGCACCTCGTCAAGCTAGCCAGGAGCGCCGCTCCGTATTTGACTTATTTCTCATACAAATCTTTTGTCTCACGCGCCCAGCGCATAGAACGCTCTCTCTTTCGCACTCATTACATTTCAGTATTAAGCGTTGTACTAAGCTTTCGTCAACAAAGAGCGCTGTTATGGGCGCTCCACTCCACAAAAATACCTATGTTTGTTTCAAGGGTGTTGACAAAATTATGATAGACAGCTTAGTATATAGTCAAATACTTATTTGTGGACATGTATTATAGAAAAGAGAATAGATGTGTGTTAAAATATTGAGTACTTATGTTTATAGAAAAGTTTATATGAGTTGTATAAGTATATTTTATAATTTTGGGAGTTCACTGCTCCAGCGCTCCTTTAAACGAGCCGCCACTGATTAGAAAGGTATTTAAAGGTGCCAAAAAATGATAATTTAAAAAGCAAGTACAAAGTAGGTGATTATGTGCGTATCAGTAAATACAAAGGTACATTTGAAAAAGGTTATACTCCCAACTGGTCAACAGAAATATTTAAAATTCGTAGAATACAAAATACAACTTCTATAACTTACTTAATTGAAGACACTATCAGAGGTCTGCCTATTTTAGGAGCATTTTATACACAAGAACTTCAAAAAACAAAACATCCCAATATATATCTAGTCGAGAAAGTTCTTAGAAGAAAAGGTAACAGGGTTTTAGTAAAATGGTTAGGTTTGTCTTCAGCTGAAAGCAGTTGGATTGATAAATCGAATGTAATATTATAAATAAAATAACGTTAACAAACTCGAATCACATAACTATTTAATAAAGTATTCAAACCGGAATCATCAGTCTTATAATGTGTTTTGGAGAGAGTAGTCTTCTCAATTGGCTTATTAATAATTTACCATTTGAATTACACTTACCAGGATATAATTACTGTGGCCCAGGTACTAAATTAATAAAAAGACTAACAAAAGGAGATAACGGCGTAAATAAGTTGGACGAATACTGCAAAGATCACGATATTGCATATCACAAGTCATCAAACTTAAAGGATCGACATAAGGCTGATTTAATTTTGTTAAAAATAGCGAAAGAGCGAGCGGTTGCTTCCGATGCCAGTATAGCTGAAAAACTCGCGGCACGCTTAGTAAGTAAGGCTATGTCAACAAAAATTAAAACTGGTTCTGGTTTGGACAAAAAGCATTCTCCAAAAATTACACCTGGAAAAGGGTTAAAAAGTAAATTAAAATCTGTTATTACAAAAGCAAAAAGGCATATCAAAAAATTAAAACCTAAGAGCAAGAAAATGGCAATAGAATTAGCTATTGCCGCTACTAGAGAATTGGCTGATGATTCATCGATTAAGCTCCCTCGGGTTATTACTATTCCAAAAACTTGGGGAGCATTACCTTTGATTCCTATTTTTGCCCGATTATCAGCTGCGGGAGCTTTAGCAGGCGGTGCAGCTGGTATTGCTAAAACCATAAATGAATTCAAAATGGCTAAAAAGCTGTATGAAGAATCGAGAAGACATAATGAAAAAATGGAAGCTCTATATATTGGGAAAGGACTACACCTTAAACCACATAAAGGCGGCCTTGGAATTTTCGTATCAAAAGAAAAAACTAAGATATCGGCTACCCAAACGGGCCTTAACTAACTTTGACATTATAAAGTACGGGAATAGAATTCCTTATTTTAGAGGTGTCTTTATGAGAGATGAGCTCCCTAAATGTCCTTATAAAAAAGAATGTGGAGTTATTAATTTGGATAGTTCAAAAAATCCTGGTTCTCATTGGGTAGCCTATGCAAAATATAATGATTATGTTGAGTATTTTGACAGTTATGGAAATCTTAAACCTCCGAAGGAATTTATAAAATATGTAGGTTCTAACATTCAATATAATTATGAAAATATACAACGTGATCAACCCTTCAATTGTGGACATTTATGTTTAAATTTCTTAAAGAATTTTTGGTATAATCATGAAATAAAATAAAAAGGATCATCTAAAAGAGTTCAGTATGCAAGCATGTCTACTACGGTTACCATCTCTGGAAATAAATCGGAACTGATTTCGTATTTTCAACCACCTCTTCATTTATCTGATTAGTAAGAGTGCAGTTTACTATACTTTTCAGTATTAGGGGCGGAACATATCTGACCGAAGATACGTCGAACGTATCTTCGGTCGCGTCTATTCCGTCAAATGAATCGGTACACATCTGACGGAAAATGCGTCGAGCGTATCTGCACACATTCGCTGAAAGCGTGGCTATTATGCACACATATAAGTTTGTTCGTGCAGGGCCGTACTCAGGGCAGCTCAATATTTTACTGTCATATTCTTTTACCTAATCATTTTTCGTGTTCCCTGATGTTATGTAGTCACTGAAGTCCTGTAGTTATTTATATTGCAATTCGAGTTTGACTATTAAAAATATGTCGGAGTTCGAAGATTTTTTATAGTAGCCAACAAGCGTTATACAAATATATATCCTATTTAGGTATGGAGGTTCAAAAATAAAAGACGATAATACGATTTGGTTACGGTTTTTCACAAAACTTATACAAATGATATAGAAGCGGTTACAGACTACAGTTGCAGAGCAAGACACAAAATGTTTTCTATATAGGTATGTATGGAAATTGTTTCCGTGGACCTTTAGCACCTCATACCCAAAAATTGGCCCTCGATCCAAGCTAGCAAATATGCGTACACTCATAGCACATACTAACACTACATTATTCTACACATTTGGTTTCTGAAAAAATAAGTAAGGTCTGGCGGCCCTGGAATGTTACGATCTTATAATCACCGATCTGGGAATGACATGGATATGGTATGTCCAATACCTACGAATTTAGCGTGCTCACCTACGAAATTAGCGTGCACACCTACGAAACGTTGGGCAAATAAAATGGCTGCCATTTGGGTTGTTCTCCAGAATGTAATCGATAACGATATGGAGCCGGTTAGAGGAGAATAATACATTTTTGTAGTAAGTTACCTTTGTTAGTTTAAATCGTTTGCTAGATTAGTTTATTCCATAATGCAAATGTGGGCAAACATGGCAAAGCGAAAGACGACCCTTGTATGAAACATGTAACAAAATATTCTCTGAGAGCCAATATCGGTTTTTTAGACATATTTATGCACTAAAACAAAATTATTATGTTCGATAGACAACGATTTCACAGCAGATGTACCACAAAACTTGGCGAAAAATATGGCGATAGTGGCACGAATGACATTTCTAATAAAATATCGTCATGATTAATTTATTCAATAAACTATGGCTATCTCTTTTTTCTGACAGAAATATCCCTAAGACAAAACGAGACAACACTATGTTTGGTGGCTTTATGTCGATTTCGTATATATGTGTATAAAAAAATCATGGCGAAATGTGGGTGTAATATTACACCTCTGCCTACCCCTCCAGGGATACAGCTGTGAGTCTATAAAAATATAATAATTTATGTGAATAATGTAATTTTTCTATATGTACCTACTTTTGCCCTCTCCATTTATATTCCTTACTCAACGGTCAAAATTCACGTGGTGCGTGGTGCGCGCGACGTCGACGGATAATCCGTCAGTACGCTCGACGTACTAACGGATTATCGGTCAGGTGTGAATGGTTGAACGTTTTTCTATACATTTGTATGTATTGGCGTTACGCGACCGATAAAACGCGACGGATCTTCCGTCAGGTATGTGCCGGCCCTTAAAAACAAGACCGAATGTGCCCGTTAATAACAGCAGTTTAACAGCTGTTATCAGAATTGAATGTGATCTTGTACACGGTTCATACTGCAACGGATTACCGACTCATTTTATTCATGAATTTATATCTGATACTGCTCCAAGTCACGGCTACATAGAAATACCTCAGAACGTTATTTACTTTCCAGTTAACAAAAATATAATTTCATCCATATCTGTTAGGATTGTAGATCAGTTTGGTTACCGTATTGACTTTGGTGAAGAAAATATTCAATTACGTCTTCATTTAAGAAAAGCAAAATGATAGTATATTATAAAAACCCTTCAGTGAAAATAAAACGTCCTATTCCGTCAACGACCATAAAGGTGCACAGACGTAAGAAAAACGTGAAGAAATTGACTAAATCAAATAAAGATTTTCTTAAAGCTTTACAGTCTTATTAATAAACTAGGATTAGCGTCAGAACAACTTTACTCCAAGACTTAAGCCAAGCTTAGGCAATTATGGTATTAATAAACTAGGAGTAAGGACGGAGTTAACTATTCATAATTTACTCCGGGAATAAAAGTTACTCCGCGGAGACCCATGGTTTAACGCTGGAGTAAGCAAGGAGTGAGCATCTATTTGTCACGGGGTACGGTAGACTAGATCGAAACTTTACCTGAATACTAAAACATAAAAAATAAAGATTTCGAGTCGACAACATATATCCGCAAAATTCGGATTGTCGAGTATTTTGTTAATTTCTAATGCTTCTGACAGTATTAGAAATTATAATAATAAAAAAAGACAGAAAAGTCACTGTCACCGAATAAGTCATGTTGAGTATCTCCTATGTAGTTTGTATACCATGTGTAAATACTTCTTGCAGTTAGATATATTTCTTATCGGTATAAACAGTTTGTTTAAACGACAATGATTGTTAAAGTATCCGTCTATTATGAGAGAATTGTGTTACTTCGAATTTACGCGAGCGAAGCCGCGGGCAAATGCTCGTAGGTTTATATTGTATTTCCAACTTTCATTGAGATTTATATACATAACCCAAATATATTTTCACATTTGTTTGGTGTTCGTTAGAGTACTTACTAGTATCTGATTTTGTAATTTTATTATTGTGGGTTAAAATTAATAGAGATTATTTCATTGAAGATTGCCAACCAACACAAACGCTTGCCCTTGCAAAGGGTAGAAGTTTGTACGGCACAAATTTTCCTCTTGGAAGTAACAACGCATGCGCTATGATAATTGAGTGCGCTGTGCGTCAGTACTGACACATCATACAATATAATGTCATATTGTGCTAGGTGATTACATTATTCGCATATATAAACTAATAATTATATAAGTACTACGCTTAAACGGCTGAAACAGTTTTCTCTACTAATATTATAAACGCGAAAATGTTAATAGATATTATTTATTAGATATTATATTGGACATATATTGGAACATGGCTTTGACATTTGACTGTATGCAAGGCGATGTTATTATTTCTTAGATATAATACTAGGTATATAGTGTCATGAATACCTACTGACCGAGCTACTTTACCACCAATAGTTTCTGAAGTCTTTAGAATAATCAGGAGTGTCTTCCCACAACTTGAGACTAAAAGTAGATTTGTGTTACCCCGAATTTAACGCGCGCGAAGCCGCGGGCAAAAGCTAGTTGTCAAATAAAAGTGTTTAATAAAAAGTTTTTATTCGACCAGGTCATTTTGTTCATTCTTTTTACTTTTAATATCAGTGGGTT
Organism: Euclidia mi; assembly: GCA_944739405.2. Taxonomy (NCBI): domain Eukaryota; kingdom Metazoa; phylum Arthropoda; class Insecta; order Lepidoptera; family Erebidae; genus Euclidia; species Euclidia mi. The sequence goes on along the minus strand of OX123208.2, from coordinate 29,476,606 downwards.
GCCATAACGTATACCTTAATCTCAGGGTAAGAATAGTATTGTTACTCCGTACTTACCTCGTATTTATTAATACCGTTATGAAGACGTAGCTATTCCATAACTAATCTAGAATTAACTGCCCCCGGTGTTACTTTGGAGTAAGAGAAGAATAAGCATTTTTTATTAATAAGACCGAGGGTTTAAAGTATGAGTATACTACAGATTACCGATTTACCACACTTTGATAGTTCGATCGAAAGTTATGAAATCCATTCATACAATCCCTACAATAACAGTTTTAGAGAAAACGATGAAATCAGAATCCCCATACACCAGCAAGATATATACGTGCTACCATCAGCCAGTTCCATCTACATCGAAGGTCAAGCAAAGCTGTTCGGTAAGGATTGGCATCAGATCAAGAAAGCTGTTACGTTTACTAATAACCCTGTTATGTACTTGTTCCAAGACATCAGGTACGAAATGAATGGAATTGAAATAGATCGTATAAAAAATTCTGGAATAACATCTATACTATAATAAAGCTGTAGAGGTGGAAAAGTCTGTACATTAAAGATATTTTGACGAAAATTTGCTAAAAAATCTAGGACAATGCTAAAAAGCAATACTTGATATATATCTATATTTTTAGAATTTATGTCTGTCTGTCTGTCCGACGTCTTTCCCTATGTTGCTAAAGATCTCTAAAATGGCGAAATTGATTTCAATAAAACTTACACTTATGTACATAGGATACTCAAACCTATAAAATAGTATATGTTACATCACAATCGGTTGAGTGGTTTTTGGTGTACAGCTTGACCTCTCCTTTGTACGTAGTCCGAAACAAAACAGGGATCATCCAAAACTGGTTATATATGTGGTGCCATCTATGATCATTATAAGTTTGTTAGTAAAAGTATAGTTAGTCTAAATGGTTACCTTCAAAGTGTTTTATGGCTATTTACCCGACTTTAAAAAAGGAGGCGATTCTTAATTTCGTCAGTATATTTTATGTATTTTTGATAAATAAATTACTGGAACCGAGCATAGCAGAGAACATAGCAGTTATCCTTCCGACCGATAGATGTCACTATTTTCAAATAATTTTCTAGCAAAATAAATGTTTATTGCAAAAAAGACAATAATATGAGTCGAGTATCTTTCTGTTATTAAACAATTAATAGAGTGTAATATTCGGCACTTTCATAAACAAAAAGTCTCTGTGACAAAAATTATTACAATGTCCACTTAATTTAAACGGTCAATCTCATTTATTTCAAATTATTATGTTTATATAATAGTTATATAATCATTTAATTTTATTTTAAATGATAAAAACAATTACTATAGATCCTTTTTTCACTAAATTGTCGATTAGTCCATATTATTTTCTATCTCGGTCGATTTGTATTTGTAAACATACATAGTGTTGAGCAAATGATGTCATTTTCTGAATGGCGGTGTTAAGATTCTCCGTGGATTAATGAGGTTCTCGGTTAATTTTCTTTTGTTTTCTTCGTATTGGTGTCTTTGTCAAGTCCGATCCGCGGCCGGTATCACAGCCAGATTTGATGTGGCCGTAGGCTTGCACCAGGAGTCGGCCTTTAGAATTAACAGGAAGAGATAGGGGATCTCTTCATGTTAATTATCGATGCTATATCATCGGATATACAGGAAGAGGCACCCTGGTGCATGCTGTTTGCCGATGACATCGTTCTGGTAGCAGAGAGTGGACAAAAAGGTGCAGAGCAAGCTGGAGGAGTGGCGGCAGAGATTGGAGAATGTAGGCCTGAGAATAAGCAGAACCAACACAGAGTATATGTTCTGTGACTTTGGCGGTCTCTCCAGTCCTATACCGGTTACGCTCGGCGGTACACCTCTACCAGTATGCTCCAATTTTCGCTACCTAGGTTCACTCGTGCAAGATGACGGCGAAATTGATCGTTTGGATTTTAGGCAACGAGTTAACGCAGGATGTATGAAATGGCGACAGGTCTCAGGCACAATATGCGATCACAAAATGCCTGTGAAGTTTAAAGGCCGCATGTATAAGACGGTTATAAGGCCTGTCATACTGTAAGGAGCTGAGTGTTGGGCTACAAAGAAGATGGATGAGAAACGATTGCATGTTGCTGAGATGAGAATGTTACGATGGATGTGTGGCGTGACAAGAATGAGACAGAATTAGGAATGATTACATTAGAGGTAGTATGAAAGTGGCGCCCATTGATGAAAAGGTAAAAGGGAGTCGATTGGCCTGGTATGGACATGTTATGCGAAGAGATGAGATGTACGTAGAGGTAAGAAAGTGATGAATATGCACGTAGAAGGACGAAAAGGGAGAGGGCAGCCAAGGAAAAGATGGATGGACTGTGTGAGGATGGATATGAAAGAGAAAGGGATATAAACGATTAAATTGGGTCCAGGGCAAGACAATGATGATGGTCTCCTTGTCGTTTCTTTTGAATAATGAATGTGGTTGCGTTTCTTTGATGTCTATCGTTCGTTGGTGTTCTGTACTTATACAGGTGTCTCTTTATTACCAAATTCCCACTCCTCACGTACGTGGGAATCCGTGGGTGGGAGACTGAGTAACTCAACGGGGCTATCTTACTTTCGGCAGTGCTGGATATTCGTAGCCCTGTGTGTATTATCTAAATAAATCGCAGGGACAGACTTGAAACAGCTGGAATCGACCCCCGAACATGTTGTTTTTCACATGGTCAGTTATATATGGCATGTTCACGAGTAAGCGGTAAAAAAAATTACATGTTCTATGTGAAGGTGGTAAAACAAGTAATGTTGTGTATAAAGAAATTCTCTAAGGATATGTTTTATATAATATACGTATGAAAGTTATAAATATTGTATACTTTTGGCATAAATGTCATGCTACCTAATTAAATTCCAACATTTACGCGAACGAAATCGCGGGCACAGCTAGTAATAAATAAAAATCAACACAATTATAGCAACACTTAGGGGCGGAACATATCTGACCGAAGATACGTCGAACGTATCTTCGGTCGCGTCTATTCCGTCAAATGAATCGGTACACATCTGACGGAAAATGCGTCGAGCGTATCTGCACACATTCGCTGAAAGCGTGGCTATTATGCACACATATAAGTTTGTTCGTGCAGGGCCGTACTCAGGGCAGCTCAATATTTTACTGTCATATTCTTTTACCTAATCATTTTTCGTGTTCCCTGATGTTATGTAGTCACTGAAGTCCTGTAGTTATTTATATTGCAATTCGAGTTTGACTATTAAAAATATGTCGGACTTCGAAGATTTTTTACAACAAGCGTTATTTAAATATATATCCTATTTAGGTATGGAGTTTCAAAAATAAAAGACGATAATACGATTTGGTTACGGTTTTTCACAAAAATTATACAAATGATATAGAAGCGGTTACAGACAACAGTTGCAGAGCAAGACCCAAAATGTTTTCTATATAGATATGTATGGAAATTGTTCCCGTGGACCTTTAGCACCTCATACCCAAAAATTGGCCCTCGATCCAAGCTAGCAAATATGCGTACACTCATAGCACATACTAACACTACATTATTCTACACATTTCATTTCTGGAAAAATAAGTAAGGTCTGGCGGCCCTGGAATCTTACGATCTTAAAATCACCGATCTGGGAATGACATGGATATGGTATGTCCAATACCTACGAATTTAGCGTGCTCACCTACGAAATTAGCGTGCACACCTACGAAACGTTGGGCAAATAAAATGGCTGCCATTTGGGTTGTTCTCCAGAATGTAATCGATAACGATATGGAGCCGGTTAGAGGAGAATAATACATTTTTGAAGTAAGTTACCTTTGTTAGTTTAAATCGTTTGCCAGATTAGTTTATTCCATAATGCAAATGTGGGCGAACATGGCAAAGCGAAAGACGACCCTTGTATGAAACATGTAACAAAATATTCTCTGAGAGCCAATATCGGTTTTTTAGACATATTTATGCACAAAAACAAAATTATTATGTTCGATAGACAACGATTTCACAGCAGATGTACCACAAACCATGGCGAAAAATATGGCGATAGTGGCACGAATGACATTTCTAATAAAATATCGTCATGATTAATTTATTCAGTAAACTATGGCTATCTCTTTTTTCTGACAGAAATATCCCTAAGACAAAACGAGACAACACTATGTTTGGTGGCTTTATGTCGATTTCGTATATATGTGTATAAAAAAATCATGGCGAAATGTGGGTGTAATATTACACCTCTGCCTACCCCTCCGGGGATACAGCCGTGAGTCTATAAAAATATAATAATTTATGTGAATAATGTAATTTTTCTATATGTACCTACTATTTGCCCTCTCCATTTATATTCCTTACTCAAAGGTCATAATTCACGTGGTGCGTGGTGCGCGCGACGTCGACGGATAATCCGTTAGTACGCTCGACGTACTAACGGATTATCGGTCAGGTGTGAATGGTTGAACGTTTTTCTATACATTTGTATGTATTGGCGTTACGCGACCGATAAAACGCGACGGATCTTCGGTCAGGTATGTGCCGGCCCTTAAGATAATTATCATTTTATGAGAACACATATTTGTTTCAATTTAACCAACCAGTAGGATTAATTGGACCACGCGGTTGGTAATTTGGACTTAGAGAAAACTTACCTATAAAACTAAACAAAAACACTTTTAGGAAAAATATCTCTTGTACTACAAACAACAACGACAGAGAATCTAACTTATAATCATGTATAGCGTTCGTAGATCTTCTGATTTCCATTTAAAATATTTTTGTTCAGTCATCAGGAACAAACAGGAACAAAAGTTCGATAAATTGGACCAGGTCCATTTCAAGCGACCATGTGTGGTCCATTTAAGCAAACTGTTTATTCGCACAAAAAAAAACGAATTTGACAAGAACATAACCTATCTAAGCAGGCTAATGTTTACCACCAGTTGATTGTTAATTAATAACGAATCTCAATTATAAATATAAACAGCTTACCTTTGCCTTAGTTGCACCACTAGCAAACAACACCAAAATTTACATTAAAAACAATGAAATTTGTTTTTCGTTAATGATAACTAGTCAACAATAAAGTCATACATCTCATTTAATGAAGCAGAAAGTAAAGTTTCTGCATTATGGGGTTGGAATTTAAACGGATTCCAAAGTGATGGACATTTTAGCGTTGTGGTGCCCTTAAATAAGATTTTAGGGTTTGCAGAGGATTACAATAAAATTGTGATAAATTGTAAACACGGACTTATATTGAATAGGAGTAATTCTAACTTAAATAGTATTATTCTTACTGATGAAGTCGTTCAGCTTCAAATAGATATACAGAGAATTCAATGGAGAGTACCACATATAAAAGTTTCCGATCGAGAACGTTTAATACTTTTAAAGCACTTAGAAAGAGATAAACCTATTCAGATGGCCTTTAGAAATTGGGATTTATATGAGTATCCTTTACTACCTAAAACCACAAAGCATTCATGGTCAGTAAAGGCTGCTTCTCAATTAGAAAAGCCTCGGTATGTAATTTTTTGCTTGCAAACTAATAGAAAAAATAATAGAACTAAAGACAGTTCGGTATTTGATCATTGTGAGGTGACAAATGTTACGCTCTTTTTAAATTCGCAATATTATCCTTATGAGCCTTTATCTTTAAAGTTTTGTGAGAACAAATATAGTATATTATATGAAATGTATGTGAAATTTCGCCAGTCGTATTACAACTCTCCGGTAGAACCGTTGCTTGATCTGCAGGATTTCAAAGAAAAGGCCCCAGTCTTCATCTTAGACTGCTCGAGGCAAAACGATAGTTTAAAAACTGGTCCAGTGGATGTAAGATTGGAATTTGAATGTTCAGCACAAATACCAGATAAGACAACTGCATATTGTTTGATTATAAACGACCGACTTGTGGAATACAAACCTCTGAGCAACATCGTGCGTAGATTATCATGACTGCTATTGTAGACATCCAAGGCTTTAAAACAGAAGCAAATGAATTTATAATAAAATAAATTGCTATATGGTGTAATCAAAGCCTGCAAGTGTTTTTAATCAAACCGCCATTTCCTTTTTACGATTTGACTAAATCGGAAAGACAACAAGTTTGCTGGATTGAGCGTAATAGAAAAATATACTGGAGCGAAGGATTTATACCTTACTCAAATTATCAATATTTAGTTTTAGATATCTTAGAAGATAAGTGTGTTTTCGTTAAAGGTCTTGAAAAAGTGTCATGGTTGAAAAATATTTTAAATAGTGTTAATGTAATTAATTTAGAAGATAAAGGTTGTCCTAATTTGTTAACCCCATATGATCGCTATAAATATTCCGGAGATTTGTACAATTGTATCTATCATGACTCAATATGTGCATTAAAAAATGTTATGTGCTTAAAAAAATGGTGCTTTGATAATAAACTTTTTTTAAAAGATACAATATGGATTGTTTCATTTTACTTAATCGTTTCCTATACTCACTAACATACCCATTTAGTTTTAATATATACTATGATTGGAATACCTATTACATGAATTGATACACATTCATAAGTACAATAAAAAACTCAGCAAAGAGAACAGTTACATTGGTCACTAAGACAAGGAGTTAAATTCCTAACCTGAAAACCTTAGAATAGGTGTTATTATTCTAAGCTGAAAACATAATGTTAATAATCTATATCTATACATATAAATAAAATTGAAGTGTCTGTCTGTGATTTCAAAATAACTATGGATTTTCAAGTGCATATAGTTAGTTACACGATTCTAAGTCCAAAACAACCCTTTTTAACATTTTTGTCTGTCTGTCTGTCTGTCTGTCTTTCTGTTTGTCCGGGGTAATCTCTGGAACGGCTAAACCGATTCAAATGAGACTTTTACTACCAGGTAGAGGACTTTATAGCGCTACATATAGGCTACAATTTGACCCGGTAGTTGGCGCTGTTATCGCGATAACAAGTCTTTACTTATTTAACTCATCTATACATCTATACATATAAATAAAATTGAAGTGTCTGTCTGTGATTTCAAAATAACTATGGATTTTCAAGTGCATATAGTTAGTTACACGATTCTAAGTCCAAAACAACCCTTTTTAACATTTTTGTCTGTCTGTCTGTCTGTCTTTCTGTTTGTCCGGGGTAATCTCTGGAACGGCTGAACCGATTCAAATGAGAATTTCACTACCAGGTAGAGGACTTTATAGCGCTACATATAGGCTACAATTTGACCCGGTAGTTGGCGCTGTTATTGCGATAACAAGTCTTTACTTATTCAACTCATCTATACATCTATACATATAAATAAAATTGAAGTGTCTGTCTGTGATTTCAAAATAACTATGGATTTTCAAGTGCATATAGTTAGTTACACGATTCTAAGTCCAAAACAACCCTTTTTAACATTTTTGTCTGTCTGTCTGTCTGTCTGTCTGTCTGTCTGTCTGTCTTTCTGTCTTTCTGTTTGTCCGGGGTAATCTCTGGAACGGCTAAACCGATTCAAATGAGACTTTTACTACCAGGTAGAGGACTTTATAGCGCTACATATAGGCTACAATTTGACCCGGTAGTTGGCGCTGTTATCGCGATAACAAGTCTTTACTTATTCAACTCATCTATACATATAAATAAAATTGAAGTGTCTGTCTGTGATTTCAAAATAACTATGGATTTTCAAGTGCATATAATTAGTTACACGATTCTACGTCCAAAACAACCCTTTTTAACATTTTTGTCTGTCTGTCTGTCTGTTTGTCCGGGGTAATCTCTGGAACGGCTGAACCGATTCAAATGAGACTTTCACTACCAGGTAGAGGATTTTATAGCGCTACATATAGGCTACAATTTGACCCGGTAGTTGGCGCTGTTATTGCGATAACAAGTCTTTACTTATTCAACTCATCTATACATATAAATAAAATTGAAGTGTCTGTCTGTGATTTCAAAATAACTATGGATTTTCAAGTGCATATAATTAGTTACACGATTCTACGTCCAAAACAACCCTTTTTAACATTTTTGTCTGTCTGTCTGTCTGTTGGTCCGGGGTAATCTCTGGAATAGCTGAACCGATTCAAATGAGACTTTAACTGGAAGTTAGAGCACTTTATAGCGCTACATATAGGCTCCAATTTGACCCGGTATGTTGCGCTGTTGTCATGACACTTATTGTTGTATAATTATATATAAAAGCAAAGAGTCATTCAACTTGAAATCTGGAAAGTCACCGGCTGTATAAAGATTAGATTTAGCAGAGAACTTTTTAAAACGTAACTTTTTTCCGCGTGCGAAGCCGCGGGTACCAGCTAGTCGTGAATAAAACGGATCGCAGATAACAAAAGTAGGTATTATTGAAGGCGTCTGCGTCGCGAAACGAGCGAAGCGAGTTGAGTGACGCAGAAGTCAGAACACATTTTATATTAATCGATCGAACACTACACGTGCAGTCAATCTGCTTTATCTCGATACGTCCGCATCACCTGGAATCCGAGTGACCGTGGGTTCAAGTTCCATCTAGACGAAGTCAGAGGCAAAAGCTAGTTGTGGATAAAACAATTATATAATTCATAAGTACATACATTCATAGTCTTATGCCTGAAACCCTGAAGAGGTAGGCAAAGGTGTACCTATTACTACACCCACTTTTCGCCAGATATATTTAAGTCTCACGTAATAGGGAGGCGAGCCTATTGCCGTACCGGGCACATTTCTAGACTTCATGCTGTTACTGAGAATTTCCTTACAGAAAAACCCAATAACACTTTGGCCGACCCGGGAATCGAACCCGGGAGCCACCCGATCCTACTTTCAACATTGTTAAGATTTTGCATTCATTCATTAAATTATCAACGGGCTGTGCAAAGATAACAGTATGTACATAAATAAATTATTATGAATGCATCGCTGTGCCCGAGCCGCACTGAGCGCGTCGAACGAACTTGAGAATGTTGTTTATATTATGTCATCCCAAGTAAAAACATTGTTACTATGCTACCAGTATTACGATGCATCGATGAATGAAATAATATTATACTTCTAATGCCAACCGTCCGTATCGCAGATCATGTTAATAGTTTGATTTTTGGGGCGCTCTGCATTGCGAACGGAGCGAAGCGAGGTGAGTGATGCAGTAAGCAAATGAATTTATACTAAAAGAAATAGCTGTATGGTGTAATAAAAACCTACAAGTGTTTTTAATCAAACCACCATTTCCTTTTTACGATTTGACTCAATCAGAAAGACGGCAGGTTGCTGGATTGAATGCCTGTAGTAGATGAAAATGAAATGCATAATTATTATTATTAAAAGAGTAATTAAATAATCTTATAAGAAATAAGTGATTCCTAATCTAACATTTATTGTATTTTAAAGTGCTATTTGTTTAAAGACTAAGATATATAAATCATCCATCAAGAATCCTAATTGTCTACTACTTAAATATATTATATATTAGAAGATTTTATTATCGTAATTATAAAAAATAAACGTTTGTACTGAGTTATTGATTATCTTGGATAATTCTATACACGTCATGTTAAGACAAAGTGGTCCAATATTTTATCACATCTTTGACGACACGTTTGGCGCATTAGCTAAGAGTATGACTCGCATCACAATGTAAATAGTAGGTTTAATAGACGCAGCAACTAATGCACCAACGTGTTGCGGGTTCGATTCCCGCACGGAACAAATGAGTATTGTTCCGGTTTGGATTTTGTTTTTATGTTTTTTTTTACTTTATTTTTTTTTGTATTATAATCAATTATTATGTTTCCATAATACCTACTGTTGGCTACTTACTAAGAAAGAAAGAAAGAGAAAAACTATTTATTTGTCACAGACACAGAAAAAGTATTACATATAAAAGAAAACATTGCAAGGCATAAGATTAGTCTGTGACAAATATGTGCACTTGATGTGCACACTCAGCTATATTGTTGCATTGTGGTAGTGTCCACAACTCTATTATTGAGTTATAGTTGCTAGTAAAAGCTAACCTCTCATTATACGGAAGGCCTATGCATTCATTAGTACAAGATGTGCACCAAATCGTTTCGATGCAACGATGTGCCGTGATCGAACATGATATTGTTGTTTATTGTACTTATTTAAGTGCGCGCGATAATTTTTGCTTGGCTATGTCAGTTCGACACCATACCAGATTATGATACACACAACAACCGATCGGACTGATCGCGTCGACTGAACACAGCAGTCTAACTTGAGAATGTTGTTACATTAGCATCTCAAACTAGAAACGACAGTAAGTTGTCCCATTGCATTGCTACTACAATGATATGTCGGTGAATGAAATACAATAATATTATATCGTGAATCAGACGGATCGCAGATAACAACGGTATTATTGGGAGCGTCTGCGTCAGCTCACTTTGTTCTGAGTGATGCAGATCACATTTATATTAATCGATCTCGATTGTAAAATTGGGGCTTCTGTATCACGCAGCCCGAGCGGCGACGCGAGAGCAAGTGATGCAGAAGCCCCAATTTTACTCTACTGACACACAACAAAGATGACATTGCTAAGGATAGTCTCGTTGTCATTAAAGAAGACAACCTGCCACCATTCAAGTGGAAATTGGGTAGCATTATTCGTGTGTTCCCAGGCAATGACGGCGTCTCGAGAGTTGCAGAGATCCGAACGTCAACAGGCACTGTCAAGCGTCCTCCTCGAAAATCTGCCCGCTGTCGATATCCACAAGCAAAGCCAGCGTGACTACAGTTTCGTTGGAAGATTGATCGACGGATCTTCCAAGGCGGCCGGCATGTTGAGACCAGTAGCGCCATCTAGTAATCGTCCATAGGACTATAGTCGCGACGTTATTAAATCGACATCCAATCAACGTTGAGTAGGCTCACCACTGGCGCCATCATTAGTCTACATCCGTATCCGGTTTTAGTAAACAAACACAAAGAAATTACAAAACAATTATTATGTATTCCCCTTGGCATAACCTGATATTCATGGATGACTAGAGATTACTTCCTACTTTTCCTACTTAATACTTTCTTAAAATAACGTAATTAATCCGTATACTACTGAATATATTGGAACTATTTAAGATACAATCAACATCCGTTCAGCAATTTTTGCCTGACATAGTAACAAAGACTTATGTATCTTCACTAATTTTTGCGTTTATGCATTAACTAGACGATGCCCGCGGTTACACCCACGTTATTTAAGACTACTGTTCTGCTCCCATCGCTCGTAGCGTGATGTTATATAGCCTATAGCCTTCTTTGATAAATGGGCTATCTAACACTGAAAGAATTTTTCAAATCGGACCAGTAGGTAATTCCTGAGATTAGCGCGTTCAACCAAACAAACAAATAAACAAACTATTCAGCTTTATATATTAGTATAACAAGTATAAGATAAGATATAGAAGATTGCATGGGGTGACAAGCAGTGGGGTGACAAGGATGGATAAAATTAGAAATGAGTATATTAGGGGAAGTTTGAAAGTTGCAACAGTACAAGAAAAGCTGAAAGGAAATCATTTGTCATGTTATGGGCATGTAATGTGGAGGGGTGAAAATCATGTAACTAGAAAAGTGATGAATTTGAGAGTTGAGGGATATAAAACAAGAGGGAGACTAAAGACAAGATGGATGGATTGTGTGGAAGCTGACATGATTGAAAAGGGAGTGAATGTTCAGATGACATCTGATAGAAGAGAATGGAAGAGAGAGACATTCTGCGCCGACCCCAATTGATATGGGAACTGGGCAGGAAGAAGAAGATAATTATCTCCTAATATATTCATTAAAATCAAGTGATGTAAAGGGCAATTATGGAAGGCAGCCATAGCCTAGTGGAGATATCAACAGACTGCCATGCAGAGGGTATCGGTTTCGAATCTACAGCGCGCACCAATGACTTTTCGGAGTTATGTGCGTATTGAATTGTTAATTATCGCTTGTCCCGTGCTTCGGAGAGCATGTTAAGCCCTCGGTTCTGGATGTCATGAAGATCTTTGACAATCGTTACAGGGCGTCAGTACCTTCTAAAATAAACTGACACTAGTCTAAACCATGGAATATTGCTATCCCTTTGGGACTTGGGTTGCAGGTCAGACCTAGGCAGTCGCTCTGTGGAAAAGCTAATATTCAGCCAAATCCGGTAAGACTAGTAAGCGGACACCAGATTGAAACTGGGATAACGCTAAGAGGATGATGATAATGTAAAGGGCAATTATGTGCATAAATAAATATTTATGACGAATAAGATGTATTTAATAGTAAGTATAACAATTAATATCATTTTTTATTAAAAATCCTTCTTACTTTATTTTAGAACAAATTCAAGATACTATAATCTGGCCTTTATTTGTTACACATTGTATTATAGGTACATATATCTCATTGTATCATACCCTATAGCAAATAACTTGCAGCTAAACTTGAACTTGATTAAAATTTCAAACTTACTGCTAGGTCTACTGGCTGCAGTATAGTTATGTTCCAGAAGCACATCCTTCACAGGGCGGCTGGATGTTGTACAAGTTGCAGTTGCAGAGGTTGCTGTTGAACAAGATGGGACTTCGGGCTGTTCTTGCTCCACAATTATAACTGGGCTTTGGGATGATCCTGCAAAATAGTTATAGAGCATTATTATAATATATTTTTGATGTGAAACGTAAAAATTATCCCTACTAATATTATAAATTTGAAAGTGTGTATGTATGTATGTATGTATGTCCCGTTTTCACGCTAAAACGGCTGAACCGATTTTGTTGAAATTTAATATAGAGATATATTGGACCATGGAGACGGACATAGGCTATCATAAGTTGCAAAAATTAAACTGGGAGGGATTGTAGGGAGGGTAGAAGTTTGTACGGCACAGATTTACCTCTTGGAAGTAAGAACGCATGCGCTAATAATTGAGTGTTGCGCATGTGCTAACATATCTGTCAGTACTGGGGTCATTCTTCGCGCAAGATTCTTCGCATCAAATTCGTGGCATTTTTTTTATTTCATATTTTTACAAAATTGCCTTCTGTTTATCAAACTTCAAAACAATACAAACCAAATGGTGTAATTACACCAAAATCGATCGACAAATAAAGAAAATATTCACTTTTAAAAATGTTGGTGCCACGAATCTGACGTAGCAAACCACGAATCTGACATGATAAAATTTGATGTTAAAATCAACAGCTTAAGCTCGTTTAACAGACTCATAAGCTGTAAGATCAAGCAAGCATCTAAGTTTAGATTTTTATTATGTGATATGCCTATGAAATACACACTTTAGAATAGTTTACACGTTACTGCTTGCATAGCTATTGGTCTAATCATATCTAAGCGAACATAAAGGATGAAGGTCTATATTATAGTCATCATCCAATGAGATATTCATGTTTTCAGATTTGCAATGTCAATAGGCACACTGATATAACATTTAAGATAGGTAGTAAGGTTGTTTGAACATTAATGAAATATCTCAAATACAATCAAAAAGTAATATTTATTTCAATTATTAACATGACTTCACTTTAATTCAATAACTAACACAAATATACTGTTCAATAATAACAATCATACTGACTTATGATGTTCCCAAGTTACAATACAAATGTAACATGTACAGTATAATTACAATCTTGCATAAGCTCACACATCACAGTATAAATGTCTGATAAAAGTAACTAGCTATTTTATAAATCAGTCTTTATGATTATCGTAACATTAAAAGTAAAAGTCTTATTAATTACAATCATACTGGCATAAAGAAGGATTGAAAAAAAAAATTATAACAAGAATATAACGTTGACTCTTCTTTTGATTAATATCTAGCACAGCTTACTAAATGACAGTATTTTTTGCATTTCACTAACAAAAACATTTTATTAAGTCTTTGATTAATGATTATTTAAACATTAATCAAAGATCATATTATCCAATAATTATTTAAATATAATTAGATTAAGGGCCACTTGCACAACGATTTTTAAATTGAATTAAGATGTATTTAACGAGAAAAAAAATATTAAACACCACTAGCGTCTTGCACAATGAAAAATTTGTCGAGTAATATGATTTAAGAACTGTCAAAATTAATCACCGAAAATCGGCTGTTTAGTGGCTAATTTCATTTAAGAACTGTCACACTGATGTTGGCATCTTGTCATTAGCGACGAAAATTATCAATAATTATATAACTGGACCGGACGACGCAGCAGGGGGAGGCCTATGTCCAGCAGTGGACGTCCCTAGGCTGACATGATGATGATGATGATATAACTGATAACAATGTACCTACTTGCGTTATTGTTAACCCTAGAATTCTACACTATTTGGCACACATGTTATTCCTACACTGGGGTGCTGGAACACCCCATATTAAAATTACTGTAATCCTTAAAATAAAAAAAACGATTCATGAAAATACGTTTTACTAAACAGAATCGGTAACTTGAGATCACAAATCAGCCTTATTACACAAAGTTAAATGTAGTTTGAGCAACAGCGCTTGTAGGATTTGGTCCTTTTTTGAGGATCACTGCAATGGACTAAGTTGGCATCCGGTGACGGTCATCCAAATGTTCATGTATCAGTTCCAAACCTAATTTCAAAACTGTCTGCTGAAACTTTATATTTGGCTTATTATTTGATCTTGAACACTTGTAAAGAACCCAGGAATTACAACTGGTCCCAACTTCTATTTCTTCCTCGCCAGATTTGTGGTCTAGAATAGAGCTTATTTCTTCGTAATTCAAACCTCTGACAGCCATCCGAAACAAAATAAATAAACTTCATTGAATTTTACCTTCATAATATCTAAAAATATCTGTATTTAATTCATATAAGACTATTATTTTAATAAATAATCAAATTTAATAACTTATTACATATAAACGCATCAATCGTAATAAATAAGTAATCTTACGATTTTACTACACTGGGGTACTGGCGTACCCCACAGCACTTATACAGGCGACCACACAACGCGGTCCCTCGTCACGGTATTGACGTAACGCGAGCGGTTGACACCAAACTAAAATACTCCGACGCGCGAATTCATGGATATTAAAGAAATTGAGATATTTAGAAAACAAATCGATGTGGGGTGCACCTGCACCCCATGTAGGGTTCTACGGTTAATGCTAAGTTTCTAGTTATTATTTGTCAATTGTCATTTCGTTGCTAGGCGACGACAATGCGTTTTGTTTTATGCTCAAAGTATATATAGTCTAAGGTTTTATGCGAAACCATACGCATAACATCGTTAAAATCGTAACAAAAAGGCTTCATGCCATGAAACAAAACGTAGAACCTACTTTACCGACCTCATAAAATGTTTAACTAAATCTAAGCGTTGTTGTCGTTGTGCAAGAGGACGCTAAATACTTTTAAGTTAAATTATTTTATGCTGTTAATTCTGTTCAAAAAATTTAAATTAAGGAGTGACTTAAATCAAACGTTACGCAAGTGGGCCTAAGTCTTAATAAAAAGAACTAATTAATATATAGTTACAAGTGAAAAAACAAAAAATTAAAAATTTAAATTTAGAAGGCGTCATTAAACTCATCGCAGTCAATTGGAAGCCTGCCCAGAAGACTGGCAGCATTGCCTCGTTGTATGGCTATACTTATTTTTTGAGCCAAATACGTGCCAGCCCTCTGGTCACGCGAGGCGCCTATGAGTCTCTTTGCGAGATCTCTAAAAAGTGATCGCGCACTTGGACCCCATGGCCCCAATGTTTCGACCCCAAACGGCTCAAATACATAATCTCCTATTAGATTTACATATTTGCGCCGTTTGAGGGTCTCCGCTGTAGCAGCAGCAACGCCCGGATAACCTGCTGTGCTGGGAAGATAAGATGGCGCTAGGGTATCGATACATGTTTCGTCCCATACCAAAGGCCTAACCAGCTTCCACGGCAGTAACGACATGCCGTCTGGTCTTTTGCCATCGTCGCGTGCCAAGCCTTGAGGTTCAAGTTGGGCTGGAACGCCAGCTGTGGCAAGAGCACGGCGCAGTATGTCATTGAGGTTGGAGTGTCGTGAAATACGACCCGCGCTCCTGCTGCATGACAGGCCATGGTGACCAAGGCTATCGACAGCCTCTCCAGAGTGACAACGATGCGCAGAGACACATGACGCACCTAAACGGAGGCAAGTAGCGAAGCGAAAGTTCGTATCGTCTAACACGGTACCTATATTGGAGGTACCTACAGTGCCTGGAGCCAGAGGCCCGATTCTCATTCTCCCACAGCCAGCAGGCGAGCACGCTCTGCAGTTTTGGACGATGTATTGAGAAGGTTTTCTCGTACCATGCTGCAAAGCGGCCCATCCCATTGCCTCTGGGAGGATAAGTTTCGGGGTAACTCAGTTCCTGGACAAGCATTTCTCCAAGCGTTCAAGGCATCGGTCTTAAATGGCACCTCAGAATCAACCAGTGTGGGAGCTAACATTTTCCTAGTCAATTCTGCAGTCAAGGGCGGATCCAGCTTTGGCGCCAGGAGGGGGTCACATAGTCGTGGTCAAGTGAAGAACTTATAATTTAATTTCAATAACAATAGGTACAAGTAATAAGTAGGTATTTAATTTATGTACGTAACAGACCAGTGCAGATACGTTAGAAAACGGTAAAAAGTAAAATAAAGTTACAGTAGGATGAGACCCATTGGAGAAGGAAGAGAATATAGCGATCATTAAAGGAAAATTAAATTACGGGCAATCTGAGGTCGGGAAGTGGATGGGGTTGCGATTTTAAGGGTAAAAAAGGGTTTATCTCGATTGCCAGCAAAACTACAAGTCCTACGGAAAAAACGTCAATGGCAAAGTTGTAGGTAATAAAAAGATCTACAACTTTCGTATAATTTACATTTTATTCACACAACGTCATAATTTATGTGAAAAATTCAAATAACCAAGTTATTTGGTTTTTAGGGTTTCGTAGTCCACAAGGAACCCTTATAGTTTCGTCATGTCCGTCCGTCTGTCCGTCTGTCCGTCCGCAGCCTAGCTCAAAGACGCCTGGTGCTAGAAAGCTGATATTTGAAATGAATATAGACATACGATATTGCAACAAAACTGTAGAATAAAATTTAGGAAAATATTTTTTTCAGGGTACCTATCTCCCCTAAATATATAGTGGGGTTGATTTTTTTTTTCGTTGAGTACCCCATTGTGTGGGGTATCATTGGATAGGTTTTAAAAAAATATTATTAGTTTGCTCAAATCATTTTTCAATCAAGTGATTGGTTTGTCAAATATCAAGCATTGAAGTGAAAAAAATTGTTAGACTCAAGTGCCCCCCCCCATCCTCTGCCGGCTAAACTATTAATTTGGAAGAGATGAAAAAAATCACAGATGTAGTACACATACTTAACGAATTTAAAAGGAAAACTAAGTATCACGGCTAAGTAGACATCACTAGTTTACGAGTAATCGTCGGTTAACTTATAATACAGAATTGAATTATACCAGAAGGAGCGATCGCTTGTCAAAGTGAAGCCAAACGACTACGCTCAAAATGAGCGTACCGGGCGTTAAGTCATTCAAAACATCACATTACGTTTACAAACTTTTAATTTTATTAAGCCATCGTGTAAAATTTATAAATGTAAAATTCTGCCAAATATAACAAATAATTCATGTAATCTGTGACTTATAAATACCAATTTCTGTGAGTTTATATTGGGAGCGCTGGCTTAATTAAAGTTTTAAAGTTTTTAGTCCCATGTGAAACAGAAGTTATTATCAATAATGGCCACTATGGGCAACTACGGAACCATACATTGCGCGTGGCCCGACACGCACTTGGCCGGTTTTTTATTTTTAACTTTTGCAATAGTTTTTTCTTTTCCACGAAATTTGTTGAAAACTTGCCTTTTTATGTTCCAAACACACTGTTTATGTTTTTTATTTAAAGTACCTATTTATTTTTACGCCTTATTTTGACTTAATATCGAAATAAAACCCAAATTTTTAATTGAAAATTCTCACGTCAATATATCAGCTTTCTTTTTTAAATTGTTCGGCGTTTTGTTCGTTGAAATCTCTACTTTCTGATGTGTGAATAAAATATACATTACTAACGTAAACGTTCTCAGAAAATGCAACGAAATGAAACAACCTCGAGACCGATTTTTTTAATCATAATGTACAATTTTGAGATATTTATTAAAATTAACACTTTATTTACTCGAAAAACGTAAGATTCCATGCTACATTAATAAATAAGAACTTAAAAATCGATATATACCTACAACTAAAATTAGCAACCAAATAAGTTAATAGATACCTAATTAATAAGACATCTGCAATATTTTGAGAAAGTTATAGAATCTTCTTTAAATTACCAGCGTAAACTCCTATTTATTGCTATTTTAAGAAAATGTATATACCTGAGTGACCCACAGACAATTTGAGCCCATCAATAGTTATTTTACAGAGAAGCGTGGAAGGCACAGACATAGATGTGGAAGGGCTAGGTGGATCCCAGCCCTGACATGTATTTTTATGAATAATGTTGTGCACTGTTCTGTATTTCAAATACTAACTGTTTTTATAGCTGATATGAAATAACAGGCAGTAAGGCCCAGATCCACCTAGCCCTTCCCCTTTTCTCTATAAAATAACTAATGATGGACTAAAATTTTCTGTGGGTCACTCAGGGACCTACATACATTATCTTAAAATAGCAAAAAATAGAAGTCTACGCTATAATTTAAAGAAGATTCTATAACTTTCTCAAAAAATTGTAGATGTCTTATTAAATATTAACTTATTTGGTTGTTTATTTTAGTTGTATATTTCGATTTGCAAGTTCTTTTTTATCAATGTAGCAAAGAATCTTACATTTTTCGAGTAATTAAAATGTTAATTTGTAATAAATCGCTCAAAATTGTACATTATAATTAAAAAATCGGTCTCGAGGTTGTTTTATTTCTTTGCATTTTCTGAGAACGTTTACCTTAGTAATGTATATTTTATTCACACCATCTGAAAGTAGAGATTTCAACGAACTAAACGCCGAACAATTTAAAAAAGAAAGCTGATATATTGACGTGAGAATTTTCAATTGAAAATTTGGGTTTTATTTCGATATTAAGTCAAAATAAGGTGTAAGAATAAATATTTTAAATAAAAAAACATTAACAGTGTGTTTGGAACATAAAAAGGCAAGTTTTCACAAAATTTCGTGTAAAAGAAAAAACTATTGTAAAAGTTAAAAATAAAAAACCAAAAACTTGGTTATTTGAATTTTTCACATAAATTAAGACGTTGTGTGAATAAAGTGTAAATACAAAAGTTGTAGATCTTTTTATTACCTACAACTTTGCTATTGACGTTTTTCCCGTAGGACTTGAAGTTTTGCTGGCAATCGAGATAAACCCTTTTTTACCCTTAAAATCGCAACTCCATCCACTTCTCGACCTCAGATCGCCCGAAATTTATTTTTCCTTAATTTTTTGCTATATTCTCTTTCTTTTCCAATGGGTTTCATCCTACTATAATTTTCTATCGTTTCAAAAATTATCTACCCTGGTCTAAAACCTTTGCCATCATACAAAGTTATTATATTATAAACTAATTAAATATTGAAGGTATGTAGTTACATAAAATCTGTATGGTGACAAAATATAAACTTTAATAAAATCTTTATATTTAATTAGTGGTCCACCTAAGTCCTGGAACCAGCTCAGGGGGGGGTCATGACCCCCATGACCCTCCCCCTGGATCCGCCCTTGTCTGCAGTGCTGTGGACCGATGACAAGAACGCTGGCAGGCTTACGTCGGTAATTTTGCGAACGCCGAGGCCGCCCAAGCGCACAGGTAAGGACGCCTGTAGCCACACCGGGTCGTTCCGAGTCACATTCAAAATTTTACTCAGGGTATTCTGTGTAATTTTGTCAATTTGAATGAGTGGAGTTGGATTTTTCCAAAAAAGTGAACACCGTAATGCGTGCGTAAATTTACGGACAAAAAGACAATATCGAATAATAGTGAAAGCCGAATGTAGGTATATTAGTCTTGAGTAGCCTGTCAGAAATTTCATTAACATTTTGAATTTTTTGCTGTATAAAGGAATCAAAACCGTCGTCTAAAATTGGGGACCCCAGGAGGCGAAGAGGACTTTTTTCAACTTGAGTGATATTGGCAGCCAAATATTGAAATTTTGAAAGAATAGAGGATTTATCTAAATTGTCATTAATAAAAATTTCGCATTTGTTTGTATTCAGTTCTAAGCCTATGGATAAAAAAAATTATTTCAGAAGTGCTAGATCTTGGTACACAGACTCTACGTCACCGCCTAGGGTTTCATCATCTAGGTACCAGATGTTTAATTTTGAATTTAGTTGGATTATAACTGGATGGATGGCCAAAGAAAGATCCAGTTTCTCCTCTTGGCTACGTCGCGGTATGTTTGACTAGATGTAGATTGATCTGTAATAAATATAGTTTTATTGATAGATAAGTATAATACATGTTACACAATGCATAATGAGTTACAGATATAAAAACAGCCTGCGTCGTCTATATGTTCCATCTAAACAAAGTATTAACTAAAAGGTCACCAAGACAACAAGAAATCAAATAATACAATCCACCTCTTCCAATATCGTTTTCATTTACGGCGGTAAGTTAAAAAAAAATATCGCAAAAATGCTTATTAAATGGCTTTAAGTAGTTTTAAACCGTAAAATAACGTTTAAAATGAAATTACACGGTATTAAAAAGCTGCTAATCAGATTCGTGGTTCAATGAGTCAGATTCATGGTACTGGGAACACGAATCTGATGCCACAAATCTGATGAAATTTTTGTAATTCCTAAATAACTATTTACAGTAAAACATTATCGTAATTCAAGAACTCTTATGGCAATCTTACCTATTCAGACTATTATTACAATAAATAAGAACTGTTGAGAATCCTATGAATCATTAAAACTTAGTAGCCACGAATCTTACCTACGTAGGTAAAAAAAATATTGACGAAATAATTACGTACCCCTGCTGTCGCGTATGTGCCATCGAGAATCAATGTGTGGTTCCCTCGGCCGTCGCTTGCTGACTGGTGATGCGCGTGGATACAAATAAGATGCCGAAAGTCATTCAATAGTCGAATTATTGAGGGTTGAATCACGCGTTCACACGAGTGCCAAAATCGTGTGACCGATACATTTTATATGAAATTTCTTAAATATTATAACATTTATGCAAGTCCATATTTATTTCGAAAACTACTACCCGGGACAAATATTTTAAGGTATAATACATAGCAATTCGTAAAGGGAATAGAAAATTATACACGATTGTTTGAATTACACAATGAGTGTGACATGCGGAGAACAGCAATATTGTCACCGTTTTCAGTCTTTGGATTTAGATATCGGCTATTTATTGTTGGTCGATATCAGTAAAACTGTTTTTTTGGTTGCCGTATTACATAAAGAAACATATAAAAAATAGTTTAAAGCCATAACTTCAATAACTATTGACATACTGCCGTGTGACCACCAAAATCGAGGCCTTGAAGAGTGACCCACTGTCACGTCATACATAATGTCATATTGTGCGCGTTGAAAAACCAGCCAGTTACATTCAGTACAGCCAAAGAGGTTTGATGACTAATTTGTTCGCATATATAAACTAATAATAATGTAACAAGCTTATACGGCTGAAACGATTTTTCCTAATAATATTAAAAATGCGAAAATGTTTATAGAGATATATTGAACATGTATTAAAACATGGCTTTGACATTTGACTGTATGCATGGTGATGTTATTATGTACCTACCTACCTTTCAGTAGATAACGGTAGGTAATGTCATGGATACAGACCGAGTTACTTTGTACCCTATAGAGTTTCTGAAGTCTTTAGAATAATCAGGAGTGTCTTCGCACATCTTGAGACTGAAAGTAGATTTGTGTTACCCCGAATTTAACGCGCGCGAAGCGGCGGGCAAAAGCTAGTTATTTAATAAACTATCCATTTCGCATATGGCAGGCAGCCTGGGTTGGCCGTTTTGTTTTCTATCTGCTAATTAATATTTAATTATAGTATTATATTTTTCTTTTTACCCGACTGCGCGACGCAAAGGAGGGTAATGTGTTTATCAGTCTATGTATGTATGTATGTATGTATGTTTGTTTCTATGTGGCGTTCTAGAGACCAAATGCGTAGGCCGATTTTGATGATTCTTACGTCAATCGATTCGTCTTAACTTTGCGAGTGTCACTAAAGACATGACAGTAATCAAATTTCACCACAGCCTCAACCAGACGCCATATTGTCAAAATAAAAAAATAAAATGTCGATGAACTATGTCATGTGGGGTGTCGTTGAATAGGTATTTTAAAATCATCTTTAGGTTCCTTTTATCATTTTTCATTTTAAATAATAGTTTAGGATATATAACGATCTAAAGTTGTTTAACAAAAAAAAAATCTCGCTAATTTTCTTACTTAATGATTTTAGTTTTTATTTCAAGTATAAACGATATACAAACACTTGATTGTGAATTTTACCATCTTATAACGAAGTCAATGAATCGTAACTAAAAAGTATAAAATAAAAAAAATAATTTAAAGAAAAACAAAAAACCCGACTGCATAAAAACTAATTAAAAAATACTTGAAAAAATTAACTTCAATAAAAACTAAAAAGAAAGAAACAAGCCCAGTAGTTAAGAATTCTGTTAAGTAATATGCAGAAAAGAACGACTCACAGTCGGGGCCCATTCAAATTTTACCAATCAAATCTTCCCAAGGGGCCCCGACTGTGAGTCGTTCTCTTCTGCATATTACTTAACAGAATTCTAAACTACTGGGCTTGTTTCTTTCTTTTTAGTTTTTATTGAAGTTAATTTTTTCACGTATTTTTTTATTAGTTTTTATGCAGTCGGGTTTTTTGTTTTTCTTTAAATTTTTTTTTTTAAGTATGTTATTAAGGTCTTGGTTACTTATATTTTTATTACAAAGCAGTAAAATTTCTAGCTTAAATAATGATTGCCTAATAAATCTTGTATTAATATAACTACTAATTTGGATCAGGCAAGTGTTGTTCTGCTATATTATGTTAATGTAATAATGTCAGAATATGATAGTCCATGACAGTATAACTGATATAATTCTCAGACCTACAAAATATACAAGAAAAATATTATAAATATTGGTCAATCCGTTTTAGGAGGGTTCAATTACATACAAGATTTTTATATATTTCACTATGTGAGCCTGCAGTTACACTCGCATTATTTAGGGCTACTGCTCCGCTCATGTGGCTCATAGCGTGATGTTATACATATACTATAGCTTTCCTTGTTCCTGTATTATCCAATTGGACCACTAGTTCCTGAGATTAGCGCATTGAAGCAAACAAACAAACAGTCTTCAGCTTTATAACATTGTATAGTATAGATAAACAATTGCCAATGTTCCCTTCAACACCTAATGAACACCTCCGAAAATGCAGTAAGGGTGGCTGCATACTGGGTGAACAAGATTTGAAACTTCATTGAAATCAACAACATCTTTCTCTTCTATCTTCTCAACTTTCAAAGGAGAAGATACAGTTAAATGGTAGATATCTCAACAATAACAACCTATGTTGTAGATTTAGACTAATTAATTCAACATTAAAAAAATATATGAGAATCATTTTTATTAAATAAAGTTATTTAGATGTATCACTTATTATTAGATAATGAACATTCAAGTAAATACTGTTCACCAGGTATATGCAGAGAGGGAATAGCTTCTTTGAACAACCGATTAATACCTCTTCTATCCCTTTCAGTGAAATGGATATCGCAAACTCTCTTCTCCTTGTAATATTCATAATCCAATTGCCCACCAACAAGATTAACCCAAGATTTGAATACTTCAGGAAATTTCTTGACATTTGGGAATCTATGCATTGGAACATCTGAAAGTAATATTTAAATCGGAGACATCCTTTTAAGAATTGCATTGCTTGTATTAGTTGGCTCCGCTCCTCCACTTGGTCTTTAACTCACATTATGCAATTATAATAATAATATAATAATATTCTACCACATACACACATCACCATCTAGTTCCAAGCTAAGCAGAGCTTGTGTTATGGGTGCTAGATAATGGATAAACATACATATATACTGTACGGTGTCAACACCGCACATACTCGCGCTCACGTTGTGCGCACTCAGTATTCATTATTTCAATATTCTAAGTAAACCTTTATACAGTCAGTCGGCATTACCGTCGCGTGCGGCTCACATCAATCATTTTTATTATAAGCAGATTTCAGTTCAATAAATCAGTTGTGTTATCAGTTAAACAGTGTTTCTTTTATACATATTATCAGTTAACGTGGTGTGCAAACCGTACATCTGTCTGGTCCTTCGAGTTACCGTTAACGGGACCTTCTCGCGAGAGCCCGTTGTTCAGAACCTCCAGTGGATACACCGGGCCACGTAAGTGACGCAGCAGCTATCGGTGAGTGATCCTTATATTATTTCAAGCAGCTAATTTATCGCCATGGAGGATCTCCTAGCAACCCAGCAACAAATTGTAGAAGGAATTGAAAAACTCCTTACGAATTTCAAGAAAGACGGTGCAGAACGCATAACTCCTACCTATATCAAGAATCGTCTGAGCTCTCTAGAGTCATATTGGCAGGAGTTTCAGAACAATCATTTCAATTTATGCAAGTTCGATGAAAGGAACTATGATTATTTTACAAATGACGTGTATAAACAGACAGAAGAATATTACATGAATACACGTTCATACATCATGAATCAGTTCCCGTCGGCTTCAAAAGCAGCAGACAAGTCTCTTCTTCGTCCAGCAACGCTCTTGGGAATACAGCAGCAGTCCCCCAGTGGTATAGCGGTTACACCGCAAGCGTCAACGCGCCCGGAGACGCCCACACAACAGCAAACAGGTTCTCGCGAGCAGGGTGTAAGCAGTAAACTAGAAGAGATGTTCAGAAATCAGAAGAGCAATTTCAAAGCCTTTGTTAGGACAGTGAACAGCATTGACCTTGAAAGTGTCTCTGAAAAATGGGAATTCGAGGATATTTTGCAGACAATTCAGAACCGTTGGTCTGTTATTGACACGCTGCATTGGAAAATTGACAGCGAGCTCTTTGAGGAGAACATAGAGTATGAACAGACTTTTAACAAGCATGAGCAGCAGTATCAAGAAAGAAGTCAGCCGTAGAATGTGGTCGACTAGCTATAGGGAGAAATCTACGCCAAAGATGGACGTACCGACATTTACAGGAAATTACCATCAATGGGTGTCCTTCAAAGATTTATTTGTTGAAACCATTCACAACAATAAATCAATGCCAAATGCTGAAAAATGCAATTTTTGAAGGGCAAACTTAAAGGAGAACCTGAAAGATTGATCCAGCATTTGCCAATCAGTTCTGACAATTATCAGGTGAGTTGGGATATTTTAACACATCATTATGGGTGAATTTCCCAAACAACTTTTTTTTTTGTCTTCGTTGAAATTCGTATTTAAAAAAAGGACTATTGTTCTGAATTATTTTTTTTAGTATTCAATAGGTAGTTATTGGGTTGTGGCAAAAATATGATTTGCCTAGGACTGTTACAAAGGTAGAAAAAATAATCATAAACCTCTATTTTTTGTAAATCGGTGCTGTCCCTCTACTTTTCTTACGAACAAAAAAGCTACACTAAGAAAGGTAAGTAAGTTAAGTATAAAACTTATTTTATTTCATAGAATATTAGTTTTGTTATTGATATATAGCATATTTTATAACATAATTAACGATTATTATTAATTGATATTCTTTTCTTAAACATCTTTGTGGTGACTCTTCTTACTGTAAAGAGTCAGAAAAGTCAAAACAGAGATCTTTCTACATTGTTGTTTCACTAAAACTCTTGATTGATCTCAATTTATTAATATTCCACGCTCAATTTAGAATAATAATTTCACGTTGTATGACGTAGTGTCGTATTTAAGCAGACAAACACAGGGGCATCATGTCACTACGTCGTGACACGTTTATCATTTAGTATGGAAAATTCTACTGCCATATTGTGGGATTCAAGTAAGTGGTTACTGTCAGTGAACGTGTTAACACGTTCGCTGACAGTACGTCGTTAGGCGGGAAATTAAAATCATGCATTACTGCAGTACGTCGAGTGACGGGCTATTGTATTTAAGGGATACCGACGCTACGTCGTTCGACGAGAAGTTTTGATATAAGTAATAAAGAGATTAGTACCCACTGTCGTATGGTGAAGAACTCATATTTTATACTGCCGTAACACAAGTATTTTATGTTAAGTTTCTTACTGCCATCTCAGTCGCGCATACACACACACGCAAACCGCTCACACATGAGTACTACGTGGACCGGCGTGAACAATTAGTGCGCCCGGTGCTATTCTGTGAACACCACGTATTAACGCCGCTCCAAACGTAAGTAAATTTTACGAAACATAGATTTTGCTTCTTATTTGTTGTATGATTGTGACGATTAGTGTGCATTTTTACAATTTTGTAATATTTTAATACTTAGTTATTTCTGTACCTATTATAAATAATGTGAATTCATTGAGTGACTGGTTAAAATAATATTATTATTGCAAGGTTATAAACGTGAAATTTACCTCTCAATAACTTTTATTATTGTTGTAGATGTCTGGAAAACAATCCAAGAAACGTCCAAGAATACGTTTGTTTGATGATTTGTCATCTAACTCCGAAACGGAGCCGGATCCCGATCCTTTCGAAGACAATGATGGTGATTTTGGTTCTGACACCAACTATGAACCACAGCAAATAGACGAAGATGGCGGCGCCTCTAGTTCGTCAGAAGAGATATTTTCATTGAGGCCTCGTCGACGCACGTCTGGAGGCCCCGTTGCTTCATCAGATACAAGTAAGTCTGACGTTTCAAATGAAAGTTATTATTTTGAACGGGACGATAGATCTACTGAACATACTGAACCTATATCAGAATCAAGGGACCACTCCCCGTCCCTCCTTACAGCTGAGCCCGATAATAATATAGATTCAGCACGAGAGCAGACTCGCCAAAGATCCCCAGATCCAGAAGAACAACCGTGGGCACATACAATATATGAAATTCCTGATTTTGAATTCGATGCAGATTCACATGGCATTCAATTCGAGATTAGCTCTCAGACTAGCGTTGAGCAAGTTTTCAATAAAGTTTTTCCTAAAGAATTAATTGAGTATGTTCTTCAGTGTACCAATAATTATGGCACAGCTTTGTGCAATTCAAATAAACCATCTACGAGACATTCCCGCTCTCAAAATTTTCGCCATACTACCGTTGAAGAAATGAAAAAGTTTCTTGGACTTTCATTATTACATGGACATATTGGCACGCCCAAACAACAGAAGTTATTTACTCATGATGACCCACTATATTACCACCCGGTGTTCTCTTATGTAATGTCTTCGCGACGTTATGAGCAGATTCTTCGATGTATGTGTTGTTCAGAGCTGGGCGCTAAAGGTGCAGAAAAGACTAATAAATTTACTGACATGTTGACTTTGAACTTTAGGCAAATATACAAACCGCATAAAGAGCTTAGTTTAGATGAATCATTGCTTTTGTACCGAGGTAGGCTTCACTTTCGGCAGTATATTAAATCCAAAAAGGCAAGATATGGCATTAAATTCTACGTCTTGGCAACGGCTGACGGCTACGTCTTGAATATAATAATGTACAGCGGAAAAGACGAGAACGTGCAATCATCAAATCATCTTGTTCACAAAGCAATGTTATATTCTGCGTTATATTATATATGTATGTATTTACTTGCTGAGTATCAAATCATTGAAAGCGTGAATGCGTGCTCGTGATAAATTTTATATGCGCGCAGATACGCAGGCTGTAGTGCGGCCACTGGACTGGCGTCCTGGCCAAACAAGCGTCCCCCCGTACCTCACGCCTTCACGCGCCACTCTGGCGCCGAAGCATTAATTCACACTTAAGAGACATAACTCAGATATGAGGAGCTATTGGCCGTACTGTTACTCACATACTGATGATGGGTATACTTTTATTATAAAACTTTATTACTATTTAAGTGTATTATGTTTTAATAAGGTATTTATTTACGTAAATTTATTACTATTAGTACATTATTTATTTTATATTATGTATCTACCTATCTATTTATACCTATATATTTTCTGATATCTCTTTCGTGAGTCACTTAGGGCCTAATTGAAAATCGCAGTCAGGTACCTATGCGCCTGGCACATGCCGAATTAGGTCCTTTTTTGACCACACTTACCTGACCTTAAACAACTTTTTTCTTCTCCTGCCTGTATAAGTAGGTATGTTATTTTTTTATTTTTTTATTGTCACTGTTTGTTCTACTGTAATTGTTATGTAATTTCTTTTTATATTTTTTTATGTAGGTATGTAACTTGTGTGGAGTCAAAATAAATTTTATTTCATTTCATTCATTTCATTTCATTTCATCAGGTGCAATGGGTAAAAAACTAGAGCGGTTGGTAATGCGATTAATGAGACCATTTTTATTGAAGGGGCATCATCTCTACATGGACAACTATTATAATTCAGTGACTCTTTCCGAGAAATTACTAGATATAAAGACACATACAAACGGTACCCTCCGTGTAAATAGAAAAGATAATCCAAAGGAAGTGGTAAACAGAAAATTAAAAAAAGGTGAACATGTTTGGGTAAGAAAAAATAAAGTATACGTCAGTAAATGGGTTGATAAGCGACCAGTAATTATGTTGACCACCAGAGAGCACCCCCGTATGATAGAAACAGCAAACAGATTCGGAAAAATAGTTAAGAAACCTATAGAAGTTTCAACATACAATAAGTACATGTCCGGGGTAGATAGATCTGACCAGATGATAAGTTACTACTCTTCGCCAAGAAAAACAATACGCTGGTATAAAAAAGTATTTTTTCATCTATTGGACACTGCAGTATGGAACTCGTATTACTTATATAAAAAATTTGTACTTAAAAATCCTAAATATGAGTTTTGTACATACCGAGAGCAGTTGATAAAAAAATTAATAGATTTGCCAGAAAACTGTAAGGGCAAAGATTTAGTATCAAGTCTAAGAAAACACAATAGCAGAAAATACAATAACCCTCAAGTAAATATTGTAGATGCAGATAAAGAACGAAAATTTTGGGGTCACTGGCCCAAACGCCAGCCTGCACCGCCAAATTCGAAAAAGAAATATTCATTTCTAATGTGTAAAGTGTGTTCCAAGAACAAGAAGAGAGTCGAAACCAGTTACAGGTGCATTGGTTTCCCGGGACTACCTCCGCTATGTCCTGAATGTTTCCAAGATTATCACCAACTTCTTGAACAACAAGAATAAGAGTCCTTGTTTGAGTATTTTTGCAGAAGTGTTATTTGTTGAGTATTTTTATTTTTCTACTTTCTACTAAGCATTTAAAACGTGATTTTTAAAATTCCATGGTAAAAGAATATTAATCGCTAAAATTGTGTCAGTGGTACTCGACCTGGCTTCTGTTGTATAACAGAAGTGCGTTGCAAGAATCTGAAAGAACTCGTTACAGTCGATTGACAATCTTAGTAGTCGTTGCGTTCGCGTAGACAAAAGTAAATCAATTTGTTCAACTGTAACTTACTAGTATCAGTAGTATCAGTCCATGCGCGGTTTACATTTAAGCAGTTTCAGCTTATGTTGGTGGCAGTTGTTTTCAAAT
This sequence comes from Euclidia mi, assembly GCA_944739405.2. Taxonomy (NCBI): domain Eukaryota; kingdom Metazoa; phylum Arthropoda; class Insecta; order Lepidoptera; family Erebidae; genus Euclidia; species Euclidia mi. Next base: position 29,446,889 of record OX123208.2, on the reverse strand, counting down.
TCAGGTTTGGATGTTCTGGTAGAAAAGATGAACAATAAATAATTGAAAGTTGCGTTATTATCATCTTTATTCTTGAGCAGAGAGCCAAGCACCCAGTGAAGTTGTAAAAGATTTTGATAATCACTTAAGATTTCGATGTACGGATATTGAATTAGTCTGAAAGGAACAGGGTCTCCAATCAGTGGGTATACCATGCCACAGAATAATTAATAGTATTAACGTACAGAAGCTTCACTTTTCAAACCAATTTATTGAAATTGCGACTCTTGGTACTGAGCAATAAAGTTCAATTCAGCTCGCATAAGCACTCAGTGCCTAATGCGATATTAACCTAACAGTTCCCGTTCTTTTCTAACACATAACGCTGTCGCTGTCTGGCGCGGAGTGGCGCGCTAGGGTTGTCGACTTGGCGCTGCTACTATATTTATTCATCGTCTATCTACCTACTTGACCACGTAACTAATAATAAATAATTATCCTATAAGTATCCTATCCCCCTATTTGAGCTAGTAGAACAAAAGCACAAAAATTCTGGTCGTTTACATTTTCACTATACAAATTCTTAGTTATTTCCTAAACGCGTGGACCGATTTACATTATTCAAACAGATAAAATGGTTTTTGAACTAGATGTTTAATTTGACACCATAATCGTTGAGATATCTCAACAAACAAAATATCAAATTTCCAAGTTGCTCTCGTAATATAAATAAAATCAAATTTTCAAGTCGCTTTCGACACACAGTTAATTAAGCAATTAATTAACACAAAAGATTCCGTATATTTCTTGGTATTCCTTTGGATCACTAGCAGTGTGACATGACATGTTCTTTGAAATGTCACTGATTCCAAATGCACGAGGAGTTATGTGATAATACTTACATCGCCGTCCGGCGTAACTGTTCGTTCTGTGAAATGTTGCGTTATGACCACTCTGGCGTCTGACAGCCGTTTTCTTCTATCCAACCATGGAATAAAAAACAACAGTTATACCACAGTATAAAGAGCATACAGTAGTTTGACGCCTTTGATCTCGAAGAAAAAGCCGACAACGTCTAGACAAGGGTAAGGAGGCTAGGGCTGCCACATGTAAACAATACCTACTTATTCAAATACCGTCTATTTATTATAGAAAAATAAAACAATTGCTACGTTACATGAATATTATACTGTAAATCACTTATTTATTATATTACAATAATTAACGATAAATAATTATTATAAAACAGTTAGCATTTTTTCGTGCGGTGACAGCTTTGCATACACAGTCAGCACCTATTTCATCCCACAGGTATCGTGGGAGGCGGTTAAGAATATGAAGCATTTTTCATTTGGTCTTTATCATACAAACCAAGTTAAAATAAAGCAATTGACATAGCGGTCGTTTAATGGATGGGTAACCGTGGGATCAGCTTGCAGAGCCTATATCGATATGAAGTATTTTGCAGATTTATTTTCGTGCAAACTACGTCAAGGTAAAGCAATAGATACCACGGTCATTTACTGGATGGGTCTCCGGGCTATGAGGTTACGGAGAACATGTGTGGGGTTTATAAAAGGGGGCCAAAAATATGGTTATTTTTTAGCTAAGCCGCGCCGTTACCAAGATACATAATAATATGTGATAGGTACTTACCTAATACGAAAATACTAAGTATTGGAAAATATTCGATTCAAGTGTGATTTTAATTTCTTGCAATAAGCAAGAAATTAAAATCACACTTGAATCGAATATTTCCTTAAAACGCATATTTTCTTACGTCTGCCTTGTTGTTTACGCACAGTAATTACTACTTTATTCTGTGACTGGGCCAAACATGAGATATCGTAAAATGTCAGTAGATTAGTAGGTACGTGCATATTATTTTAAGTGGTTATAGGTAAATACATTTCAAAATAATTTAAATACTTAATTATAATTAATGAAATTTTATTTTTTGGTGTAAGTAAATTGATGAAATCGCAGATTTTTTAAATCCTTATTTCTTTAAATCTTTAAGCAGCACAAAGCATTGCAATGTCTCACAGTACAAGTCGTATGCAGCATCTAAATTAATATTCATAAGCAAATAAATAAGTAACGAACAAAAAACAAGCACGCGCCAGCCCCCAAAAATATGTACCTAGTTGGGAACTAAGGCGACATACGTAAGTAGGTACCGCTCTTCCCGCGTCTCACCTCTTGCTCCCCGCACGATTGACCCGTCTAGACGCGTTCGTCGAACGACTGTATGGATTATTTGACTGTGGTTATACTATTTAGTAAGATAACATGCTTAAGGCATAGAAGGCTTAGAAGCAGTAGGTAACAGTTACTGGCAAGAGCCATGGACACAAACTCAATTGAAATAACAATTTGTGGATCACACAAAGAGGTTTCATAGGGTGATCAAACCCACTACACTTCAAGCAATACTAAATGGATAAGCGTTATTTAGACATCTGAAGTTTTAGCTGTTGAAAGTAGGGGAGTATCTCCTTGTCTGACATCTGGATTACTCATGCATTCAAATGTTTGTAAAGTATCCGCCACACAGAATTTATTGATAGTAATTGAGTTGTCTTTTAATGAAATAAAAAAATAATATAATACTACAGTTCATTCTGGATATTAATCTTAGTATCGTTACAATATCCATGTCACACAGCCATAATCTATAGAAAGATAATTTCCGATTCCCGTCCTAAAACCTTCTAAACATTTTTACCAACTAAAATAGTCAGTCTGAATGCCCAAAGACACAGACAAGTACTTTACTTCCAGTCTCAATCATCCATTTGTCCTCCACTGAAATTGGATCCTTATTTCTCCAAACAGCAGTACAATGAACATTAAAGTAAATGTATGCATTAGACTTGTGATGATACATTTTTGTTGTTAAAGGCGTTTAACTATATAATTTGAACAGTGTATGAACACGGCGCGTGAAAATACGGAGCTGTCGCACTTGTTGCGTGACGTCTAAAGGTGCTGATACACTTGAGCATTCACTTGTAACAGAACAGCGAGCATTCGCCGGTTTTTTGTTTTGGCGAACCGAACAACGAACAGAGCCGAACATAATATAGCCAAAAATCGCTACGAACATTTTCACGAGCATTCTAGCGAATGCTCGCGATGATGCTCGCCAAAACATTGTCAAAAGCGTACAAAAGCAAGGTCAAAAGCCACAAAGATGTCATCTGACAGTCTGCGGCGTGTGCTACATCATAGACTAATATCAGAGAGGTTGGATTAGGATAAGTTTAAATTTTTTGACCAATATATTATAACTGGAAATGCTACATTTTTATTTATCGGTTATCTTAATAAAAAGAGAAGGAAAAGTAAAAGTCGGTGGCAAGCCAATCTGTTTCGACTTAGAAATGGAAGTGGAGATCTACAATTAGTAGCATAATTAAAACAACAAGAAATAAGCGGACACTATAGAAATGTTCTGTTATGTCATCAAGGGATTTCGAATATTTGTTAAACATGATTGGTCCTAAAATGCAAGAACAAGGCAGCGATAGCCGAGTGGATATACCAACAGACTGCCATGCAGAGGGTATCGGGTTCGAATCCACGGCGCGCACCAATGACTTTTCAGAGTTATGTGCGTATTGAATTGTTAATTATCGCTTGTTCCGTGCCTCGGAGAGCACGTTAAGCCATCGGTCCCGGTTGTCATGAAGATCTTTGACAGTCGTCACAGGGCGTCAGTAGCTTCCAAATAAACTGACCCTAGTCTAAACCATGGAATATCGCTATCCCTTCGGGTTGCAGTGCAGAGGTCAGACAGGCAGTAGCTCCGTGGAAAAGCTTTTATTCAGCTAAATCCGGTTAGACTTGAAAGCGGACCCCAGATTGAAACTGGGATAACGCTAAGAGGATGAGTATGATGAGATTGGTCCTAAAATAGCCAAACAGGACACAAGGTTTTGAGCTGCAATCACGATAACAGAAAGGTTAGCAGTAACTCTCCGTTTTTTAGCTACGGGAGATAGTTATGTAAGCTTACAGTATCTTTTTAAAATGTCAAGACATGCCATTGGATATGTTATGGACCAGGTGATTAATGCGGGCATTATTAATAATGCACGAGCATTATGAATAATGTCTAGCTTTATCGGGCTAAGTGATTAATTACTATCATAACTTCATTATTTATCACATTGCACGGTCATTATTATATTACTGCATGACAATTGGGCAATTTGATAATAAAGCTATATTTGACGCGGCGTGAGGGCGGGGAGGGAATACCGCATGGCGTGACACGCTTTGACCAATCAGAGACCGCCATTCAGCGTGGGGCTCGTGCGGCGGACTTCAAGCGCTATTGTTTTTGTTTAATTTTGTATTGTAAGCGAAGACGGACGGACGTGAATGGGTTTTACTTTCGTAACTAATTGTTAACGCGAGTGTGTTAGCGAACTATAGTGAAACAGCTGTTAGTGGGTATTTTAATAATTAATCATGGATATTTCGAAATGAATCGTCAATTTGACGAAAGATTAAGTGAATTAATGTCACTTAAAGGACAAAATACTCATTTTTTCACCAACGAAAGCTATACTGAGATGATTGAAAAAGTTAAATCTGCGAAATCAAAGAAGTCGCATAAAAAACCCGAAGATTATCAGCGTTTGCGAAGATTTGACGTTATGGCTGTTGGAGAAACAGAGAAATTGATTGTTCCAGTCAAAGACAATATGATTAGGTACTAGGTACGTGAAAAACAACGAGATATTTCAGATTTTGCATGATACCCATCTGAGTGTAGGGCATGGTGGTAGAAACCGAATGGAAAAGGAGCTAAATTTTCGGCATAAAAATATTACGAGGGAAATGATGGCCATTTATTTAAACCTTTGTGAGAGCTGCGAAAAGAAACGCAGCGTTCCAAAAAAAGGATTAGTTGTTAAACCTATTCTTAGCGGCGAAATGAATGCAAAATGTCAAGTAGACCTTATTGACATGCAGTCACAAGGAGATAATCAGTATAAATTTATACTTGTATACCAAGATCATCTTACGTCCGCTCAAGACCAAAACTGCTGAAGAAGTAGCATATGTACTACTTGATATTTTTACAATATTTAGTGCACCAAGCATTCTTCAAAGCGATAATGGCAGAGAGTTTGCTAGTAAAATTGTTCAGGAAGCTTGTGAAATGTGGCCTGAATTGAAAATTGTACATGGTAAACCGAGACACTCTCAAAGCCAAGGGTCAGTAGTGAGAGCAAACCAGGACATAGAGAATATGCTGAGTACGTGGTTGGAGAATAACAACACTAAGAAATGGTCGGACGGATTACGTTATGTACAATTAATGAAAAATAGAGCTCATCACACAGGTATTAACTGCACTCCATATGAAACCATGTTTGGAATGAAGTTGAAAGTAGGGCTTAAAAGTTCTTTTATACCACATGAGGCTCTGCTTGATATTAATTCAGAAGAAGACTTGGAGAAACTATTATCTACTGAGAGCACTATTACTGAAAGAAATCTAGTGGCTGTCACCGAAAATGATCAAGAAGAGTCCGCCAAAAATGATCAAGTGGAGTCCGCCAAAAATATCAAGTAGAGTCCGCCGAAAATGATCAAGTAGAGTCTGCCAAAAATGATCAACTGGAGCCCATCGAAACTGACCGCGTGGAGTCTACTCAAAATGATATGAATTTATTTTCAGCTAGCTCAAGTCAATTTTCGTTAACGTCTACGGTACAAGTAGATGAGGAGTCTGAAAAAACTTCAGATACAGATTCAAATCCAATACCCACAAACGAAAACGAAAACCTGGAGCGCAAAAAAGAAAATGTTATGGCAGTTAGGAAACTAGCTTTAAGAAATTTGCAGAAACAAGCAAATAAAATGTTGGATGTATCAAGCGCTAAATATCCCGTGGCTGCAATTGGTGACACTGTAAGAGTCCGTTTTCCCGATGTTGATCGCGCTCGTAGCGATGGAAGAAATATGCTTGCTACCGTTATTGAATTAACAGTCACCAGTCAACTTGCAACCTTTATAAACTGGGAACAAAACAAGGTGTTTTAAATCAACTATATTCAAGAAACCAATTTACTGTCTGCAAGGAAAGATTTATTTCGCCTGAAGATGTTCCAGAGACAGAGAGTTCGCTGAGAGAGTGTTGTAGAATGTCCTCTAAATGCGGAGGGCAAGGTTATAGTAGATGTGGTTGTAAAGGTGGTTGCAAGTCTGATAAATGTAGTTGTCGCAAAGCCAAAGAGTTGTGTACCTCAAAATGCCATCACAGTGGCAGTTGTTCTAATAAATAAACCTGTTACTTGCTACATATTGTATAATTACTGTTTTTTACTTATATTAAGTTAATTTGACTTATATTAAGAGAAGATGCTATTTATGCCAAATAATGAGCCTGATTGCTTTAACTTTAGTTTATTTTCTGTTTTCTAATAATAAGTCATTTCTATAAAACAAAGATATGTTGTGAAATTTTTGTTTTAAATTTAATTATGTTTTATGTTATATTTTTAATATGACTTTCCTTAAGTTTAAATGCAAAAACTAGTGGTTTTTTAAGGTAGAAGTCCTTGGTAATGAATCCAAATGACGAGTCTGATTATTTAAGTTATTTAATATTTCGTTTATTTTAAGTTAAATGACAATAAAAAATAGTAATTAAATATGTTTGTATTACTCTGCCCAAAAGATGATGGGCAATATGTATAATGCCCAGTCAATTTGATTATTTGAATAATTATTATCAAATTGCACTCCCATATTGGACATTTTTCATAATGACCGGGCATTATGTATACTGCCCAATTTATCACTTGGTCCATAACAGATACATTATAATACCAGAAGTATGTAAAGCAATATCTGAGTTATTGAAAGAAAACATCAAAGTGAGTGCAAACAGTTTATTTTCATAAAAGTAAAGGCTCAATGTGACTTTGCTTTAGCCCTATTTCGTATCTAGGTATTAATGAATTCGTTAATTGACTCATTTCGCACAAATCGGTAAGACTGACATCATAAGCGTTTCTGTCCTGTTGACTTACATTTTGTACAGCAGCAGAAGTAGACCCATTTGGTGGAGAAGACTGCACTGTGCCATAGCCCCGAAAACTTCCATACATATCTGTATCGTAGCTATCAAATTCTCCTTTATCAGCGCTATAAAGCAGTAAATTAGATCTTATGTGTTGGACATAGTTTTTTGTCTTCTCAGTATATTTCCTTAACTTATTTGCTACGAACATCCCAAAGGTACCGAACTCGTCATTCAGGGTGTTAAGAGAATTTGTTGAATTTTGTAGGGTATCAAATGCTGATCGCATCATCATGTCAGCATCCGTCCTCCTATATACAAAGGTACTCTGTGAGCATCCGTCTCCCGTTTTCTTTTATTACGTTGACGTTGAGGTTTATTAAAATTAAATAATTCGCGCTGAGTCGAACCTCATTTAAAAGTTTGAGACTTTTTTCATAGACATTTTGATCTTTTATCCAGAGAGATTGTATTGATATTCGTATTAATGATGTAATAATATCGATACCAAATTTTACAGACTAGCTTCTACTCGCGGCATCGCCGACATGGTTGTCAGTTATCGGAAAAGAAGGTTGCTTAATGTGATGTAAAGCTATTCCGCAATAGTTAATCAAAGAAGTATTTACATAAAAGGGTAACAAAAATCTATCAATCATCACAAGCTTTGGCGTTAATAATAGTTTATATATAAAATCATCTGCGGCAAAAAGGATGTTGAGATTGTCGCTAAAGGATGTTGAGTCATTTTGGTCCAATCCCTCAGCAACATTGGATGTGATACCAAATGATTGGTTATGGGGTACACTTTATTTCGTATTATTAAGCGTAAGTCAATATCCAACCCGGACATAGTGTAACCCGATGTCCTCAGTCAGTGTCAGTCTGTTTACCAGCAGACTGCCATGCAGTTAGATACCGATGCAGTCCAGATACCTCTAGGTTAGGAAATCGCAACCTAAGATACATAGATTAATAATGTATAGATCTTAATTTGAACAGGTTAAATACATCGCATAGGTTCATACGACTTATTCCTTTATTTTACTTGATCTGAGGATTTTAAACTTTCGCGATTTGTATACATCATACAAAATGAATTAGCGGGTCTTAATCGCGTACAATTAACTTATTTAAGGTATATTATATATTTAAGGTATAAATTCACCCACATACGGTTTGGCAAAATACATAAGCAAGGTACTACAACCGTTAGTAGGCAAGACACACTCTTTCGTGAAGGACTCTCGCCACTTTATAGAAATTATCAAAAGCACGAAAAAGGAACCAGACGAGGTGATGGTGAGTTTTGATGTTGGGACACTATTCACCAATGTTCCTGTTCAAGATTGCTTTGAGGTCGTACAGAGGAAAATAAGGGAAAGCGGTCTGTCTGATGAATACACAGTTCTACTTAAGAATTGCTTGGATAGTAACTACTTCTTATATTGTGGACAACACTACCTCTAGATCGATGGAGTGGTTATGGGTAGCCCTATAGCACCAGTAATGGCGAACATTTCGATGGAGCACTTTGAAGAATCCATCGACATGCAGGCATCAAATGTGAAGCTATGGAAGAGGTATGTCGACGATATCTTCTGCATCATGAAGGGGAACCAGCAAGACGTGGAACAATTTGCAGACAAATTGAACTCCATACATCCAAACATCCGATTCACATACGAAATGTAGGTAGACGGATCGTTACCCTTCCTCGACGTTAAAGTGACAGTGAGAGATAATGGTACCCTTGGATACACTGTATATAGGAAACCGACACACACCGACAGGTATCTTAACGCGAACTTGCACCAACATCCGCGGCATTTGGATTCCGTCATGTCCTCGTTAGTGAACAGAGCGTATGACCTGTGTGACCCTGAACAGTATAAATGATACAGTAGTAATGGATACAAGAAGAAGATACTCCGTCTGAGGAGGAAAGATCGTAGACCTGAAGTAACCAGAGTGCCGGCGATGTCATTCCTCTCCAAATACCTGGCGTCTACAAAGTCGATTGCAGCTGTGGTAGTCCATATGTCGGACAGACTAAGCGTACAATACAATCGCTGAAAGAGTGAAGGAACATATCTCAGCTGTAAAAAACCGACATATTAACAAGTCGGCGATAGCTGAGCATTTGTTGGAGCCTGGACCAAACCGCTGGATAGAACTGCATCAACCACAAGTCTTATCCACCGATCGTCACTATTACTCCAGGATAGTACGTGAAGCGGTAGAAATCAAGAAATATAACAATTTCAACCGGGAGGATGGATATAGATTATCGGCTACTTGGAATCCAGTCATCAGCAAGTGTAGACACCGCCACAGTGATAAATCTCAACAGTGTGTAGACGTTATTAGTGAAGTGTGTCGGAGTACCGACATTGCGAACTTAAGCTGAGTTCTCATCAGTCTCTCCGCGACCACGCTCGGTGCAAGACGAGCGAAACGTCGGAACCAGATAGGTATTTATACCTTAAATTAGTTAATTGTACGCGATTAAGACCCACTAATTTATTTAGTTTGATATGAAGATTTATCAACATTCTACCCATATTCTATCGACATTCATTCTGAGAAAGCCCATCACTAACCAACTTAAAGTTAGTGACAACCTGTGACAATCCATGTATCTCAACGATTGTTCCCAATTAGGGCCGGAGTACATACCTACAACAAACAGCATGCGAGCCCATACGCGCGGACGCGACGACGCGCTTCGGTGCGTATGTGCGAATAGTCAATTAGTCTTCCTTATGATGGCGTTGTGGGTCGGTTGGTTTGGTTCCCTAAAAAATGGTTGAGCTAAGCTATGACTGAGTCACACGTCATACTTGTGAATGGGTGCCTTCTACCGGGAAGCCGGTGCCGGCTCTGAAGAGTTTTTTTTTTTTTTTTTTTTGTTTGGTATCGGTTTGGAAAATCCTCATGGAGTCCCTCCGCCCCAGGGGAAGGACGAAGGGGACTGTCAGACTCTTACTGACTAAAAACCAACCCGTGTTCCTCATGTACCCGTGTGCCGGAGGGTAGGGATTCGCATAAGCATTCGTCGCTACCCCCTGACGGGTATTGGCCCGCCAGATGGTCAGGCGGGCCCCGAACAAAACCCCCTTGGCGGCGGATGAAGGTGTTGAGCTCCGCCGCCAAAACACTCAGCGGCCGCAGAGGATAGGGAGGACGGCAACGCAACACCGCATCTCCTCTTCCTCTGCGGCCCCACCGCGACGCAACGATGGTGCGCCTCCATTTGGTCGCGGGAGATAGGGCGCGCGGCAACGGAACACCGACACGCCTCTCCTCCCGCCACCGCATCCGACTGCGAGGGACAGAAGAACTGTCCCTCGCACCCGCCCCTTTGGACGCATCCTGCGCAGGTCTCCGTCAAGCCTACGCGGAGCGTCCCCTCCTGGATCCCTCTTAGCTTCACCGCGGGTCACCAATCCACGGTTACTAAGCCCCCCCACCACGACAAGGTGGAGATCCCACGGGGGGGGGGGCTCTGAACTGTTGTGACAATTCTATCTATATTATTTTAACTTATTTCTACTATATTGTAATGTAGGCTTCTCACATTGTTCTCATAATTATATTTTTATCTTATTTTATATATTTTTTTATAATAAGCTATTTTTGTCTAGACCTTAAAAGCGACTATGACCTCTGAGTTTGTTTCGGATGTTTCTTCTCAGGGCAGTCAGGTAGGAAACACCGGCCTCTTCTAGATTAATAAAAAAAGTATGACTTTGTTTAAGTGTTTGTAATGAACCTATGAACAAATAAATGATTTGACTTTGACTTTGACTGTGGAAAAATGCTCTCTATTCACTTCGCCTTATTATGTGCGTGGACCTAATTCAGACCGTCTGTTTGGCCACTCCGGTTGTTTAACTGGTCTGGCGACGAAAGTGGCAGTGACGGTACAATGTGTATAACTTTACAGACGAACTTCAAAAACGCCTAAACGGCCGGATCGGTCGTAGCGTGAACGACTAGCCGGTGAGACAATTTTGACAACAACCAGAAAACACAAATAAAAACTTCTCTAGACACAGCTATTGAAATTACCACGAAAAGTTATTTCCACATAAGAAAAAATAGTTTTAGGATATAAGGGTTGCCCCATCCATTGGCATAAGATGATGATGATGATGATGACACTTATTATTTGTTTCTTTTTCACGGCTATTCTAAAAAAAATTGATTTCATAATATTACCCGGCCCTTTGGCAGGCATACACGGGTACATGGGTCCAACGCTAAACTCGCAAACTCTAAAAGGCCAGAAACCTTTTAGAGTTTGCGAGAAAAAAAACAAATATAGATAAATCCACGTATTACTCAATTTAATTCGCAATTGTCGATATTTATACGTGGTTTTACACGTAGCTTATCAAAATACATATAAATTATATAGGCAGCGTGATGAAAATTTAAGAAAAAACGGAACGTAGCTGCGTGCGAACACGTCGTTGTGCAAACAGCGTTACGAGCGTTACACTTGGGGTTGCCATCCATACTTTATAATAACGTATTCTACTTTCTTTATGGAAATTATACTTTATACTTTTCAATACTAATAAACTATAAGATAATACTTTATTCCCAACGTTTACTGTGATGCCTAGACCAAACACTAATTATGAATTCTTATCTATTTAAGGTTACACATAAGTTGAAACGGATAATGGAAACTATTTAGACTTAAAGAGATCCAAAAGAAATTCACTAATGATGATAATGAATTTTCAGTATAAATTTACTGAAAAAAGTGCTGCTAGCTGTGAGACTTCGACGGGAAGCGCCGGGACTACTCATTGAAATCATCATGGTATGGTGTTCCTCTATCCGATCCCATTTAATCGCGGGGCCACGGGTACTGTGTTAGCATTACCTACTTCCACAAGCATGAAGCACACAAACATACGTTCTTAAGACAATATAAACATATAATGTGATTAATACTTTTTCTTCCAAATACTTTATTTTTGTCCTATACAAACTATTTTATACTTGATTTTTGGCAAAATAAGTTGGAAACCCTAGTTATAGTCCGTTCACAGTTATTTTACCTCTAGCTGTTAGATTGGCCAACCTGGGCGTTGTGTTGATATATTTAGTATAAAATACTCCCATTTTAAATATACAGTATTGCTTAAAATATACTTATTATTTATTGCCTACGCGATCGTATTAAATATTTTTACGTTTACGTCAACTGAAACAATTGTGACGTCACATCGCGCCCCTGCGCCGCGAGCCTCGCTACGAGTGACGCACAGCAGTGGGCCGTTCCCTCGCGCCCCTCCACGCCGGCCCTATAAATACAGGGGACACACGAGGCTTGGCCCCTTTTTCCTCCGGCCAGCACCACCGACTTGAGTACAACCCAGATAGCAGACAAACTTGCGGCAAGTTTGTTTTTTCTTTGATTCTAACTTGCCGCGTCAAATATGACGAGGCAAGTTTGTGACAATATAGCTGCAATATTGTTAAGTCAAATATGAAGTTTCAAGTTTGCGATAATATTGCTCAAATATTGTTATGACAAATATGATATTTCAAGTCTCTGGCAAGCTTGATGCAAACTTCACCGCTACTATGATGCGCGCGCGATACTCGCGGCTTCTAGTTCGCCATCTTGATTCTTGTTTAGTTGTGAATTTGGTTGTAGCTCAGAGGCGGTTTTGATAAAAAGGTAAAAGTATTATAAACATTTTGTGATTGATTCTATGTATTCAGCGAAATAAAGTGTTTATGTGAATGGGTGAGAATTGCAATGCATTACAAAAGCTGTGAAATATGTGGTACGAGATGTGGCCGGTCAGATGGACAAAAGCGAAATTTCATGGCTAAATTTCCTTTAGACGAGGACAGGTAAGCATTAAACCTAACAGTATTCTCATACAATCAGTAATAATAAGTCCATGTTTAATGTTATTTATATAGATGATGTACCTATCTAGTTGGTTAACCTCAAAAATTTACTGTCTTAGTGATATTGCACACGTATTATCTATTATTTTAGTCTAAAATTCAATTCAATTATTGCCACTCTGTCTTTTCTTCATATTTTATTAACACGATTTAGATTTACTTCATATTATATCTATATAACGCTAAGTAAGCCAAAACAAAGAAGGTTGGAGTGTAGTTAAGGGTGTGCTAGGGGATTGGGACTTAGAAAAATTTCGGCGAAAAATTTCAAAATCATAATATTGACTGTTTTTTTATTTCATTGCTTAGAATGGCTAAAAACAAAGATATTTTTATCTTGACAATTTTAATCTCCGATTAAGGGTTCACCGTCAAAATCGTCTTGAAAATGGGCGCGTTACAATAGCGATCGACACAGAAAATTTTTGATGAAAAATTTTGAAATCGATGGTTTTGAGATTTTTTTGATTTTATTGTATAGAAAAACTAAAAGTAAAAGCTTTTTTGTCTTGATGTTTTTTTCCACCGACCAAGGGTTCAGCCTCAAATCGTCTTTATGTCGGCACGTTACTGGTTACTAAGTAGGTAGGATATATAGGAATAGCCCTGTTATAAGGAACCTAACACAACCTATTAAGTTTCCCGAGTGGACGAGATTCATAAATCATCCGATCGTAATATACGACATGAAGCAGGTCGGCATCAGTGTTGTCAACTTATTAGGTTATGTTAGGTTTCCTTGTGACCCTGTATCCAAAAATAGGTGCCCTGCGTCGCAGGGCTCCGTCAACTTAACTTAAAAGATATCGCCGCCGTATCTACTTGGTACCTAGTCCTACGTAGTAGGTACTTAGTAAGGAACGACAGACGACGATTTGAGGCTGAATCCTTGGTCAGAGGAAAAAAACATCAGGATTAAAAATCTTTTACTTTTAGTTGTTCTATACAATAATAGCAAAAAATCACATATAAATCGATTTCGAAATTTTTCTTCAAAAATTTTCTTAGTGTCGAACGCTACCAATAGAATAGAATGTGAACCCTTGATCGGAGAAAAAAAATGTCAAGAGCAAAAAGCCTTTAGTATTAGTCGTTATATACAATGCAAACAAAAAATAATAAATAAGTTGTACTTTTGATAGAAGAAATATTTTATTCGAATCTCCATAACCCTTAAAACTAAACACGTATTATCTATATCGTAAGTTCATAACAATAGGTACCTACCTACGTTGATTTAAACAATGACAAAAGGATTGGAGTACAAATTGGAACCTGCATCAGCTATTGTTGCAGATAACTGCAATGCTGATATTCTCGCAGGACCAGATGATATACCTATAATAATTATAGGGTCATTTCGCCTGTTCGCGTCCATCGCCCTATTCTCGTCCATTTTACGGACCTCCCTTTAAAAATGCTCGAAAATAAGTATACTATACACTAATAAAATGAAAAGTCAGCACCGCCAATACCTCAAGGTATAAAAGACACGCACAAATAGACAAAAGTTCCGTGCGCCCAGCTAATCCTGTTTAAAAAAATTAGTTAATCTCGGTTGTTTAACAAAAGAGTGCAGATGCGCGGGATATAAATAAAAAAATAGTGTGCAGCGGCGTGTTTGACGGTAAGTATTTTGTTGTTTTATGTGAATTTTAGGATACATAGCTGTTTCTAGACATTAATAATGAAAAGATGAATAGTATGAATAATGAATTAGCTTGTTTTTTTATAGTTAACAATTAAAATAAGGTGGACGCGAAATACAACACCGAATTTATAAAACTTCCACTTTGCGTCCACAATGGACGCGAACTCGTCCATTTATGATTTCTTTAGTTGTTTATTTTTATGTGATTAAAATATGAGAGAGGAATTGGGATTTTGTTTATTTTAACATTAATAGTATGCAATTGTAATGACCAATTTGCGTCCACATTATTATGATTGTAATAAAAGATACAATCGATATAATAATCAATCACAAGTGGACGCAAACTATACCTGCAAGGGATAATATTATATTTTATCTATATAATAATTTTTTTAAACAGGATTAGCTGGGCGCACGGAACTTTTGTCTATTTGTGCGTGTCTCTTATACGTTGAGGTATTGGCGGTACTGACTTTTCATTTTATTTGTGTGTTAGTAGGTATACTTATTTTCGAGCATTTTTAAAGGAGGTCCGTAAAATGGACGCGAATTGGGTGGTAGACGCGAACAGGCGAAATTACCCTATCGTTATTTTTTTTATCTTTGATTTTATGTTCTTTAGTGTGAAGTGTGTGAGTTTCTTTAGTGTGATTTAATAATGATAATAATGTTGATTTTTTTATAACTTTAAAATTTGTTAAAAGCCAATCTTTCTTTAGATTGTCTTAACAATATCACCCTTATATTCCTTCTCTAAGCTGGTAGACGCGAAATGGTCCACAGGTGGACGCAATTAGGATTTTCTGGACGCAAACTGGGTAAAGTGCCAAATCTTGAAGTTTGTTTGTTTAAAAAAAAACGCAACAAGTTTCAAACATAACTGAAAGTAGTATTATAATAGACTATACTAACGCATTACATAAATTTTTCATTGAATCAATTTGCTGGAACATTGATATTTTCTCCTTCAAACTTGCCAACTGCACTAAATGGACGCGAACAGGCGAAAAGACCCTACGTATACACTTAAATAATAAATATTTTGAATAAAATGCTATATAAATGTTAATTAAAATATATACGACAATATATATAATATATACACATTTATATTATTTATGTAAATAAATAAATATAAATTAGGTATATGTACTAAAAACTTTAGTTGACATATTGTTGTTTATCATTTCAGACAGGCAATCATAACACATTTATAGCGCGTTTCCGAACGCTTCCGGCCTATTGTCGCTACTTTAATTATTGTTCTGTCAAAAGTGTCAGCTGTCAAGCAAGATACCATTGCGTTAGCCGGCTGAAGCCGTTACATAATAATCAATACATTCATAATATAAAACAACGTTGCGCTCGCTGTTGAGTGTACGTAATAAACAAGACAAGAGAATAAGTAACATTGACAGCCATATGAAATTCTTTCCACCCAATGAGTGGCGTACAGGTAGGTGAAGGTGCCGCACATAATTGGCTTATCAAGTTATCATACATTAGATATGTCATATGGTTATACTAAGATCGATTTTTGTTCGTTTATTAAAATTTGCCTATACTTATTTTTGACTGTGACTCAGAATGATAATGTTATTAATGATTTTCTAACAATTCTGAATGCAATCATATCATAGCTTCAGTTTTTAGTAATATTTATGTAGGTTTTTAATTTATTTTCTTCAGGAAGGAGTAAACATGGCTCGAAAACCCTTTTTACTAATGTCCAAACAAGGAAGATTATAAAGAATTAAGAGAGAGATGGAAAAATTTACAGAAGTGGTTACTTACAACAAACAGACAGTCGAGATAGTTCCAAATAATGTAGTAAATCATACACCTGGTAAAGTTCTTACCTTATTTTTTATTATAATCTTATACTAATATATATAAAGCTGAAGAGTTGGTTTGTTTGTTTGGTTGAACACGCTAATCTCAGGAACTACTGGTCCGATTTGACAATTGTTTTCAGTGTTAGATAGCCTATTTATTGAGAGGCTATAGGCTATATAACATCATACTATGAGCGACAGGAGCAGAGCAGGAGCCTTAAAAAATGTGGGTAACACCACTGACCACGGGCATCCTCTAGTACTTAATATGAGCTGTAGAGACTTAGGCCCGTATTATAGGACAACACTCAAGTCAAGATCTCATCTGAAGTACAGTTAAAAAGGGATGCAAATAAATTCAACAGATACGTTCATCCCTTTCCAACTATGCAGAGATCTCCGCTTGAGTATCATTCTATAATACGGGTCTTATATTTTTTCTTATTACAGGTCGTATTCAAAGCAAATATCAGCCAAATTTAAGAAACGCAGCTTCTCTTGAATATACTTATACAAGAAACACCTTATTTACTGGTGAAGATGAAGATGCTATTGAAATTTCAGTTGTAACAAACAGCACCAATACTGGCCCAAATCCTACAATAAATTGTCCTTCTGGTAAAGATTTTAACAATTTTTTTTTAAATATTTTCTTTTACATGGGCCATTCAGATATAACTTGCTTTTGATTACAGGCAGTCTTCTGAGCAAGCCGTTTTCAATACCACAAAGCCATCTTATCCAAGTGGTCACAGACTTATCTGTACAGATGAATGAAGTTGATAGAAAATTGGACTTACTATTAGCACGGGCATCTTTACCACAAATAAATCATCGAGAAGATACTTTAACAGTTCCTGACTTTCTGGCAAATCTTCCAGTAAAGAATGACACAAGTTTTTGTAATTTGAATGAGCAGTTGAAGAATAGCCACAACAAACAGTCTCTTGTAAGTTTATAATTCAATTTAATGACTTTCTTTGGGTTTGCACAAACATTCTATTAATAACACAAAACTTAGTTGACAAAATTATAAATAATGTTCTCGAATTAACAATTAACTGCTGACAGAGTGTGGGCAATTAAAGACAGTGCTGACTTCAACTTTCTTCTTTATTTTATATATTCTCACAACAGAAACATGTAAAATAATCTTTCGTAAGCATTTATCATTTATAATTCAAACATCATGTTTGTATGACTTTATAAAAAACCATATTGTGAGATAATAAGCATATAAAGCAAACCTCAAATGAAAATAAACCTCGCAATGAAAATAAAACTAACCCAGCTGTAGGCGTTACCCCTTTTGTTATTTGTATTACCTACTTACCTGTTAAACTGAATGGTTATGATTAATTTATAATTATTATTTTTCTTTTTTCAGAAATCTGCAAAATAATCTATGATGATGTATCCAATGAACATCTTAAGGAAATTATTAGTGACTGGCTGAATCAAGCAAAAGTTAGAATAAGAAGGAGGTAAGGTTCTGAAATATAAACATAACATAACATATCTTCACGCCTTTTATCCCCGAAGGGGTAGGCAGAGGTGTATTATACACCCACACTTCGCCAGATATGTTTCGGTCCCAATGTAATAGGGGGCGAGCCTATATGCCTGTAATAAACATTATTTTATATTATTTTAGGTGGGCATTGATTTTTTAATTTGAATCACATATCAAATTGGGTCCTATGACTTTCCATGTCCATGCACCATGTGTACATGACTACATAGTTTTAGGTTTCATTGCAAGATTGTTAATTTAACATGTTTTTACCCATTTTAATAGCAGTTGAATCCTGTTCGTACAATAAGAGTTAATAACAATTTAAGTTTATAACAATTTCTTTTATTTGTTTCAGAGCTGCTAGACAAACTAAAGCATGGGAATCTGAAGCTAGCGGGTATAACCTGGGCTGTAATGAATAATTTTAGACAATGATTTTAAATACTAAGTGAATTTTGTGTGTGATGTTTTTCTTTAAAAATATAACATTTGTTATTTTCTATAGACTAGAAAGAATAAAACTAGGTAGACTAGAAAGCCTACTCTAGGCTGATGATGATGAATGTTGTTAGCTAGATATAGTCTATACAGGGTTATTTGTAAAACACCATTATCCTCTTAGGGGGTGGTTATATATTTCATCGTTATGAACAACTTTTATTCTAGAACTTCTGCGAAATCGCGATAAAATATCAGCGTTTCATACAAAGTTGAACTTTGACCCCGACAAAATGTATGGAACAGCTGATTCATTTGATCATTTTTCGCGATTTCGCAAAAGTTCCAGAACAAAAGTTGTTCATAATGATGAATATAACCACCCCCTAAGAGGTTAACGTTGTTTTACAAATAACCCTGTATATTCTGTTTAGTACAAATATTTCTGTGATTTAGATATAATATCTAATCTGAGAGATTTGTGTTTTGTTTGTAATATGTCCAGTAACTGAATTTTTTACTGGTGAAGAAAAAAATTAGTTGAAAGGCTCTAGGTAACTGTAACACAGTACTTTTGGTCCAGTGAGAATATCAAGAAACACTTTAAATTTAAGTTTGTGATTTTTTTATTACGATAAAGACAAAGTAAGTCTATACTATGTTTAGAATTCATTGATCAAGTCATTTTTATTCTTATTTCTATGAGTTTAGAATTCATATTACTTTATTTCGATACAATCGTACCGCGGCCCACCGTGGCACGTCATGGCATACCGCGGGACGTCGCGGCATACTTCGGGACGCCACGGTATGCCACGACGTAGTAAATCTTGTTCTCCATAAATAATGTATCCAGAATTGTTTTCTCTTCGACCTATCAGTTTGTATTTGTCATCCTCCATCTTCAGCAAGAAGTGCTATTGATACTAAATACCAGTCATTTGGACGCCTCGCGTCATGCCGAAGCGTCCTTCGGGCTACCGAAACATGCCGTGCCGTCAGTTTGCGCCGGCCTTTATGACGCTATGTATATTTTAATGTCATATTTTTACGACATACATTATGTCAACCTGTCATACCTGTGCTTAATAGGTATATAGAATAAATTTCGATGTAACAACTACTGGCTGTCCATAGAAATAAATAAATAAATAAATGTCAATTTATTATAATTAGAAATTATTGACCGATTTAAAAAATAAATAGTCATGATAAAAAAATTGTGTATTTTATTCACGTTGTTGTATTCACGAAGTCACAGCAATAATATTTTATGTGAAGTTTTGTGGTTTCTTAGGTTAAACATATCTGTGCAGGTTATAGGCAACAGAATACACCACAGATATTGGAAGTACGGTAGTGCATGCTACATCTAATACACTGCATACATGAGTCGAACTGTACTCAGTTTTGTTTCGGACAATATGACACTCTTTTATTATATTAATCTGTGGTCGCAGGATGTCTATTTGACCACATATTAGCCCCCAAATGTTCAGGTTTCTTTAAAATCTAAAATTCTAATTCCAGGTTAAAATTTCCAAAATGTTAAAGGTTACATTTTGGAAATTTTAACCTAGGAGAATTATTATTACTGCCGTAGCACAGGTAGGGCAAGTTTGTCGTAACAAAATTGTAGGTAGTATGTGAAAACAAACCTTAAGCAAGTTTGTTATATCAAGTTTGCACAACCTTTGCAAAAACAAACTTAATGCAAGTTTGATATATCAAGTTTGCACAACCTTTGCAAAAACAAACTTCATGCAAGTTTGTCACCGTGAAACTAGCAAGTTTGATTTAAACTTGTTGCAAGTTTGCAAACTTGCCATGTCAAACTTTATGCAAGCTTGCTTTTTTGATGTATCAAACTTGTTGCAAGTTTGAAACAAGTTTATATTGCTATCTGGGAAGATCATCTGAAGACCTGTGAAGTGCCAACCTCGACCACGCCCTGGATAATTGTCTCTTCTGTTAGCCTTAACCGTCAGTTCTTTTTTGTATCGAATAAATGGAATTATAACGCGAGTTTAAACTTTCCTGGTGATATTTTTTATTTATTTCCCGTAAGTCAACCTAATTATCTCTCTTTAATTGCTCGGCGAGTGATCGATCCCGGCTACCCCGTGGAAATCAATCACTCGTGCGACACAATGGCTGGTTAGGTTAGGTTAGAACTGCGACCAAAACGCACGAGCCGAGCGAGCGAAGCGAGCGTGCCGCGGCAGCGGCCGGCGAAGTGCCAGAACCAAATCGCTTTTATTTCACTACACAGGGCATTTATTTCACTACACAGGGCAAATATGCTAAGTACATCGGTTAGGTTAGAACTGCGACAATAAAAGGAAGACCAAACGTAAAGTTGGCAACTGTGAGATTGGGAAATAAAAACAAAATTATATCACAAGTTGGCAAATGATTATTCTGCGACATAAAATTCTGCGAAACGTTAGTTGGCAAGTGATAATCGGCTGAACAATTTTCGGCGAAAAGGCAGAGATCCCTGACTTTCATTGCGGAGTTTGACAATAACTTGACAGACGATTAACTTGCTATTCAACGTCAAATACATGCAATAACCCTACGCCTAAAGCAGATTTTGGATTTATACGTAGAAAGGAAATTATGTAATACCGTACTGAATTTGCACAAGCCAGGTATACATAAATCTTCAGAAACCGCGCGATACCACTAAGTTGTGTCGTTAATCAGTAAACTGACATCCTTATTACGTTGTTAATAAGCGAAGAGGGACATGACCTGTAATACGAAGCTTTATAGCTTCCTATTTGAATATTTATCAGCTCCACATAAATCTACACTCTTGTTTTCTTACAGGTAAATTAATTGTCCAATAACTCTGTGATTACATTAATAAGTTTATGCGTTTTATACATGTTAATATCCTTATTGTGTAAATTATCGCTAGTTTCGGGCCTCAGAGAGCCCGTTACGAAGTTACGAAAACCTCTTGATATCGGCATGGCTTTATGCATGTACATTTATTTTCTTACGAAATAACTAATTTCCCATGAAGATAAGTAGTTATAATAAAAAATTTGTCAATTTAATATACAAAGGTAAACGCATCATAATTACGTCAATGTGAGATTTTAATTATCAAATACAAAAACTGCAAATTTGATTTTCATATTTATTTTGAATAAGAATGATGTGGGTGTAATATTACACCTTTGCCTACCCCTTCAGGGAAACAGGCGTGAGTCTATAAGAATGATCCATGTGGACTGCCAATGTTATGATTATTCGTAACCGCTGTCAGATTCTTGGACTGCCAATGATGATTCGTAACTGCTATCAGATTCTGTATCACACTCAGAATTTAATTCTATTATGAACCTGTCCATTTCAGCATCCGTAGACCCATCTGTTTCACGAAGCTTGTCTTCAATGTGGCGCACATGTTTGCATTGTTTTTGCCAGTCTTCTGCAATGATAGATTGAAAAGCTTCTTCAGCTAAATTCACAATGTTGGTTGCCTCTTGTCCTACATTTTTGCTTGTGACTCGTCTTTTAATGAGACTCCACATAAATTCAATTGCGTTTAGCTCTTAGTGGTATAGCGGTAATCTAACCACTTTGTGGCCCTGAGCTTCAAGCATTTGATCAGTTTCATATATTGGAGCTTCTTTATGGTCTTTTATAATTTCATACAGTTAAGCTTTCACCATGGTAGGCAGATAAGATAACCCCTTATTTGTGATCCAGTTTTGCATTTCAGCTTAAGTAGAACTTAATGTTGGTACCTTGTTTAACTTGACTGTGTGATAAGGGGTATTATCCATAACAACTACAATATTAGGCGGCAAATGAGGCATTAGTCTTTCCTGAAGCCATTTCATGAAATTTATTTTGTTCATGTCTTTATGGTAGTCACCCGATTTCGACTGAGATTTAAATATTAATAAAGCGTTTGGTATAAACCCTATTTCACCACCCGCATGAACAATTATCCATCGTGCACCAACGGAATCGTTTTTTAAGACACCCATTTCATTTTCTATTTGCCAGTATTTATTCACCATGTAAGACGCGTGAATATAGGTCTCATCCAGGAACCCAATAGGCCAGCCTTCGTCGCGATGATGTTTCAAATTGGTAAGGTACCTGTATCTCCAAGCTTCAATATTATGCCTCTCAATGAGTAACTTCCTTTTTGATCTACATTTTTTAAATAGAAATTCAATTTGTCGGATAATTTTCCATAATATAGTACGACCTCCACGAAAACTTATATCAATCTTTAACTCCGCCAAGAGTTTACCCAAAGTCGGTACTTCTTTTCTGACGGTATACATTTCGTTTATTTTATTTCGGACTGCGCACAGATCGAAATCATCTAACACAATTTTCTTTTCTTGCTTGCTTTTTTTCTAGGCGCGGAGTTTTTTTTGAGATGTGGAAGCCGCAACTTCGCCTTCTTTAGTGATAATGCTAAAGGTTTTTTCAGATAAAAATGAAACAAGAAAATAGTCTTAAGAGAGAACCAACATTGCAAAGAGATAGAAAACTTGAAACAAATCCTTTACCAACCCGTCTGGCCAGCGTGATTTAATAGGCCAATACCTCTTTTTTTGGAGAGGCCTAGCAGTGAACTGCAAGAGGCTGTTATGATATGATATGACTGATTCAAATTAGAATCACACAAGGAGGCTTACAATAATTAGCAATAACGATGAAAAATAATGCATATACAACACAATAGTAATTTCCTACATATAAGTAGTGTCCCAAAAATACAAGCAGTTTAACGTGACTTGTTACCAGCAAATCAAAGCAGACGTGACAGAAATTAGATTACACACTCATGGTGGTTACAGTTGAACATTCTAGTTTCCACTTATATTGGATAATGTTATGCATAGGTAACCCTATTTTACGTACCTGTCATCACAGAGTACAATTCCAACATAAAGAAAACAAACACTGACATTTGTCAGAGGTAAAATAACTGTGGACGGACTGTACAAAGACAGGGGCGCGACGACAGAACAATGACAGAAGCTCGGTTCGGCGAAAAGCTCGTAATGAATTTACTGTCCATTCGCGAGAATGCTCGCCAGAACGTTCGTAGGAATGCTCGCTGAAAACACACTCGTTTGTTTTTCTGTCTTGTAACATTCGCGAGAATGCTCATTACAGGTGAATGCTCAAGTGTATCAGCGCCTTAATATGAGCGGCGCGCGGCAACCTTCTGAATCCAACCACGTCGACATGGTCGGCCGAGGTACTTGTAAGTTTGTACCTAAAATGCGAAGTGCGCCCGGCCTGACCTTGCGAAGAATCCTTGTAAAATTCAGTTGGTAGAGTAGATAAGTTCGCGTGTGTGATCCGCGGCCTGTGAGTGGCGCGCATCCTGTGCGCGGCTTTGAGGTGCCTCGTAATCGGTATAGTTACAACCTATATCGCTTTCTAGCAATTAAATTTAAGGTAGTTTATGTAGGGAGTTTGGTTAAAGGTTGAGTGAAATGGTTTTATGATAGAAATGACTGGACCATAAATTGATTAACGATCAGTCGATCAAAAAAAAAAAGAGATGACATCACTATGTTCTTTGAAATGTCAGGGTCATGATGGGTTAGTCGAAATTAGTACCAGTTTATTGAACGAAGAGAAGGCCGAGACGGCGGTGATTGATGTAGAACTCGATGAGGATTATCCTCATAGACTCAGTAGATGCGTAACACATCGGCAGGCTCCTATACTATTTCAGTAGCATTTGATACAATCACAGCAGGATCAGATAACCTTTGCATCAACTCAGACCATGAGCCAATTGACCTCGAAGTTCAAATTCACGCTGAATACGACAGTTCATAGCTGATAGGTACTCGCGCGCGCGCGGTCGTCCGAGACGAAAGTCATCCGTCACCCGTGAGCGTTTATCGCGATAACCACCCACATATTTTTATATACCCTCATGTTTCTTATAAAGTTAGAAAATGGATAGCTTTCACAGATCTCCAAGCTTTGAGCTTAGTGAACCTGATAATATGGTTGTATGTGAAGATAATAGAAATGCAGAAGAAAGTGAAGAAAACAATCACATGGATGTTGCATATATCCCTGAGAAGTCCAGATGACGGATTCACCGTGGTCAATAGGAAAAAGCGTCTACAACGCAGTTCTCCCACCAGAAAGAACTTAATATCCAAAAATAATATTGCTGAAACATTGGGCCATGCTGAACTGTCATCAGTGACAAGTGACACAACTACAAATGAAGACTGTATTGAAACAACATCTAATCAGCCTCCACTGCACAGAAAGAAAAAACAGAAACAAAAAAAGAAGAAGGCTGCAGAAAACAAAGATGAGTTTGAGGTGGAAGTACAACAGCATCAAGAGGGGACAGCAACATCGGAAGAAAGTACAAGTGACAGAAGAAGGCGTTCTTGGATATCAATAGTGCTAGATAAAGTTTGTGATATTTTGTCAGCTAAAGGTTTGTTGGAGGAAAGGTTTTATTTAGCCTTGCAGTGTATAGTGAAAGAGGTTGTGTCATATATATGTGAAACTTTTATGGATGGTAAGTTGATGTCTACATTTCTCAAGCTAGTTAATAATGGATGATTATTGTGATTTCCAATTGAACATCATTCAATGGAATGCACAAAGTTTGAAACCAAAACTGGCAAGTTTTGAAACTTTACTCAATAGAGAGAATATTCACATTGCTATTGTAAGTGAAACATGGCTGGAACCAGAGTCAGACCTACGCATCTCAGGTTATACTGTGTATCGACAAGATAGATTAGATAATTATGGGGGTGTGGCTATTGTTTGCCATCAGTCTTTAAAAACTTGTAGAACAAATATACATATAAGTAATTCTGGAATAGAAATAATAGCCATCAAAATTATGAATTGTAAGTTGTTACAGAATATTGTGTCTGTATATTGCCCTTCATCTACCCATACTTGCCAAGCAGATTGGGATGCTGTATTTTCCTTGTTCTCTTCTAAAACTCTATTAGCAGGCGATTTTAACGGACATAGTAGTAACTGGTCAAACAGAACCGATACACGAGGCAATCAATTATTAGATAGTTCTTTAGACAATGCATTTATGTCACTAAATAATGGCAGTCCTACTAGAATTAAACTTGTTAATGGAGTTCTCCAGAAAAGCTCTCCCGATGTCTCCTTTTGCACTGTAGATATTGCTACAAATTTTGAGTGGACTGTATCCAATGAAAACTTAGGTAGTGACCATGTAATCATTAAAATTGTTTTTAAGTATCAAGATACAGCTCATTACATTGTTAAAAGAAATTTCAAACTAGCCGATTGGTCTAAATATAAGGAATGTGTTACTAATTTGTTTACTCAAAACAGTAGATCATTTGATAATGTTCAAATAATGTATGACTACTTTATCAAAAATATTTTGTGTGCCGCTGATCAAAGCATACCATATACAAAGATCAGTTCGGATCCATCTCGTAAATTTGTGCCCATTTATTGGAACCAAGAGTTATCTCACTTACGGCCATTTTCAATATTCGAACTATAGATAGATCTGTAGATTTTAGATTCGTGTTTGACATATTTTGTATGGAGCTTATGTCAAAAACTGTCAAAAGCGAATCTAAAATCTACAGATCTATCTATATTTCGAATATTGAATTCCGTAGTTAGTAGCTCAGCGACGGCTCGCTCTTAAACAGTTTAGACGAAACCACACAACACTACACCTCAAAACCTGACCCAATTAAAGCTTAAAATAGCTGAAACCCAACGGAAGATCAGGCAAGCCAAATCCCAAAGCTTTCACAACTTTTGTGACAGTATCAATGAATCTGTGACCTTGTCAGAAATGTGGCGCAAAATGAGATGGATCAAGGGCTTTAGACAAGCTAGGTCATATACATCTGACCTGAATAAACGAGTATTGTTAAGTTCTTTATCACCTGACTTTGTGACTGATCCTCCGATAACATTTAAGACATCTAACCCTATGCTTGACGCTGATTTTGCACTACATGAAATGGAAAACTGCTTTAAGCGCAAAGACACTGCTTCTGGTCATGATGGTGTTTACTATTCTATGATATTCAAAAAGCCTGACATAGGTAAACAATTTTTACTTCAGATGTACAACTTAATATTTAGAACTGGCTATATTCCTTCTCAGTGGAGAGACATACAAATAATTCCAATTCCAAAGCATAACAGTAGCTCAAACTCTAAACTACGTCCCATTGCCTTAATGTCTTGTTTGGCTAAAACCTTGCATTTAATGATAGGTAAACGACTTGAATGGTTTATAGAAAGTAAAGGGATCCTGTCCCAAAACACTGTTGGATTTAGAAGAGGACATTCATGTATGGATTGTTTGACTCGTCTTGTCACAAATATTCAAATTGGTTTCAGTCAAAACAAGAGTACTGTAGCTTGTTTCCTGGATATCGATGGAGCATATAACAATGTAGTCATCAGCAGGCTGGTAAATATTTTGGAGAGTATACAGGTGGGATCTAGGATATGCACTTACCTATGGGAGTTCTTAAGAGAGAGACACCTTCAAATTAAATGTGATGAACAGGACAAAAACACACTAGTAAGGTGGACAAATAGGGGATTAGCCTAAGGCGATCCCTTATCACCATTATTTGTCAATATCGTAACTTCTTCAATATGTAAAACAATAACTCAGGTTTATATTAATCAGTATGCTGATGACTTTGTCTTGTTTGCAACTTCCAATAGTACCAGTCATAGTATATCCGATATCCAAGGTGCTCTCGATATTTTTGTCAGCCTACTAGAGCAACTGGGACTAGAGTTGTCAACTGCCAAATCAAAATACTGTATATTTAGTACATTACGCAGATACCCAGAAACACAATTATTTGTTAAAGGCTCAATATTGGGTTCTACTGACTGCATTAAGTATTTAGGCATCTGGCTTGACCGCTCCCTTAGATGGGCAAAACATATCAATGAAACTTATGAAAAATCATTAAAATATTTGAACTTATTAAAAGTTCTGGCTGGGTCCAACTGGCGTATGCATCCTATGCACCTTAGAAGATTGTAGAATAGAATAGAATAGAATAGAATGTTTATTTGCAAGAAACATGGTTACAGGTAGGTGTTTCAACATCATATTATAGTACAGCATGTCTCACCATAGCCGGTGTGCAAAATTACAAATTAAAAATATGGATTATTATTACATTAAACAAACAATTAATTGAAAAAGAAAGGTTAAAACAATGTCAAAATATATAAAGATACAAAAATAATTATTAAATGAATTAACATGTTGTAAACAAACAGACAAAATACAAATTACAATAACTAAAATTTCTAATTTAAAATGTCATTATATTAGGTAAGTATGTCAATTCATGTCATTACAATATTATTATTGATTATTATTACACATAAAAAAATCTTGTATGGAGTAAAAACATTTAGAAATAAGACATTTTTTGAGTGCATACGTAAAGCGCGATAATGGCAATTCTCTTATAGACTTAGGTATTTTGTTAAAGACCTGGATACACATGCAATAACTATTCTTTTTATAAAGGGTAGTTGACATATTTGGTAACAATAATTTAGTTTCGTCTCTAGTACCAAATTTTTTAGTTGCACTCACTTTTTGAAAAAGGTCAGGATGTCTTTTAACAAATATACCAATTTCGTGGATCTAAATGCAAGTAACGGTAAGCAGATGTCGATTCTTGAATAGAGGCCTACAAGAGTCAAGTGGGGCCGCACCGCATATTGCCCTAACACACTTTTTTTGTGAGATAAATACCTTACTTATGTCGGTTGAGTTTCCCCACAATAAAATACCATATCTTAGTATTGACCCAACATAACCATGATATGCTATCAAGGCAGTATTTTCGTTAGCAAGTTTCCTAGTCCTTCTTAGAGCAAATACGAACCTATTTGTGCGGGTGCATACTGTTTTTATGTGGGCCTTCCAGTTGCAGTTGCTATCAAGTACCAAACCAAGAAACTTCGTTTCCATAGCCTCCGATATTTCATTGCCACAGTAATGCACATTTAGGGCCGATATTTTGCAATTGTAATTTTTGAATTGAATGATTTTTGTCTTTGATAAGTTGACCGCCAGGTTGTTTGACTTTAACCAGGTGGAGATATTTTCAATGGTGTTTATTAAAGTTTGCTTATAGTCATCATTAGAGTTTTTATCTTGTCGAACCACCACCGAAATATCATCGGCAAACAAAGTGCATGAGTGATTTGTGACCTTTGGGATATCATTCACATACAACAAAAACAAAAGGGGTCCCAGTACACTCCCCTGGGGTACTCCAAATTTATTTAATTTATATGTAGACTGGTATGACGTGATTGTTTGATTTTTATCTACACGAGATACCTCGACGCATTGCTTGCGATCCTTCAAGTAGCTACCCAACCAACTCAGAGCGTTACCTCGAATACCATACATGTCGCATTTATTTAACAGAGTTTGATGATCCACAAAATCAAAGGCACTCGACATATCAAAGAATATAGCCGAAACGCGTCTTTTCTTATCTAGAGATTCTGTTATGCTTTTTACTAATGAGAAGGTAGCTAGAGTTGTAGACTTGTTTTTTTGAAATCCGTTCTGTTCTTTTACGATCACGTTGTGTTTGCCTAAAAAGTTTGTGATGCGCACATGCATTAATTTTTCAAGGACTTTTGAGAATATCGGTATTAATGTAATTGGTCGGTAATTACTTAATTCGTGTCTATCATCTTTTTTGTGCAATGGCTTAACAATGGAGGTCTTCAGCTTGTCGGGAAAAATACCTTGAGAAAAAGAAAGGTTTATGATATGAAGTAGTACTGGAGACAGCTCCTCACAACTGCGTTTTATAATATTTGTTGCGAGCCCATCGTAGCCAACAGCGTTTGTATTTTTCAACGACTTTATAGCCCTCTCGATTTCTGTTTTAGAGCAAGGTGTCAAAAATATCGTTGAGTCTACTCTGTTTATCAACCGATAATTAGAAGTAAAGTGATGTGGAGTGTTTGTTTTCGAGATGTAAAACTTATTAAACACTCCAGCTATTTCTGTTGGATCCGTAATATAATTTCCCTTGTAGTATATTTGATGTATTTCGCTAAAATTTTTCCCATTGTCAAGTTTATTGCCAATTATGTCCCAGGCTGCTTTACATTTGTTTGATGCGTTAGAAATGTACTTACTGTTCATGTTTTTTTTAGAGACCGAAACACATCTTTTAAATAATTTGTTATACTTTGCATAAAGCGATTTAGCATCATTATTTTTGTTTTTGTAGCAACTATATCTTAAACACCTTTTTGTGATTGAAGACTTTTTTATGCCATTAGTCATCCATTTAGGAGTTGAAATATTACTTTTAATTTTTATCCTATGTATGGGAAAACATAAATCGTAGAACATTGCAAAAGTGTCGTGAAATAAATTATATGCTGCATTGCAATTAACCTCACTCAGTACTTCAGACCAAGACAAGCTAAAAAGACATTTTTTAAACTTTGAAATATTTTCTTCATTGTAATCCCGCCTGTAAACATACATATAAGACGGCTTCAATATTACATGCCTGTATGCTTGAGCAGTATTGTGATCAGAAAGACATAGTTGTTGTGTGCTACCAGTGGCCTGTCTCATATTACTAAGGATGTGATCAATACAAGCTTCCTGTCTTGTGGGTTCAACTATGTGTGACTCGAGGTTATAATTTAGAAGAAAGCTATTTAGTCTTAGCGATATATCACTATTTTTCAAAGTATTTATGTTCAAATCCCCAGCAATAATGATCCTTTTGTTGTCCCTTATATCCAGTTTGTACATTAATGTTTCCAGTTTGTCAAAGAAAACAGATATGTTTGCACCTGGTATTCTATAGAGGCATATAACTATACATTGCATTGAAGGTATATCAACACCACAACATTCAAAAATCCTTTCGCTTGATAAATCATAGCATAACTGCAATGGTTTATAATCCAAAGAATTATGTACTAAAATGCACACACCGCCACGTTTTTCTCGTCTTCTCGAAAAAGAACTAGCCAACTCGAAATCTTAATATATAAAATCCTTGCGTTACTGACTGACTGACAGACACGCTATAGCCGAAACTATTGGGCGCAGGAAGCTGAAATTTGGCATGTATGTTCCTTGGGGACCGTAGGGGTGCACTAAGAAGGGATTTCCCGAAATTCCCAAGGGATCGGCCAAAACGGGTAAATTAAAAAAAATGCAGGCGTAGCTGCTGGCGTCCTCTAGTTATTAATATTTATGTTAGGTTCATCACCGAGTCTGACAAATGTTTCGGTGAAGCATAGTATTTGATAGTATTTATTATTTAATCTAAACTCATCCAAACATATTTCTATCTGTTCTGCTTTATTTAATAGACCTGCAATATTTTGATGGAATAGTCTAGCAGATTTGGAGCTACTGTTATGTTCTTTATTTGTTTCGAAAAAACTTGTTAGGACTGTTTGGATTAGAAGATTTCTTTGCCATGTTATTACTTTTAATACTCTGAAAATAAAAGGGTATAGTACCCTTCATTGGTTGCATTACAGGTTTGGGGGTTTCACACAATATTTCAGATGTCGATTTTTTGGGAAAGCTTAGAAATTTCTTATTATAATAGTAAAACTGACAGTTATTGGACAGCTAACGATCAATTTTTGCAAGTTTCAAATATTTGTAAATACGTTATACTTTTTTTAAGTAATTTTATGAGATTCTAATTCTAGAAGATATGCACTAACATGTAAATATACAAAAATACATATCTAAAAGGCTATTCATATTTTATGAGAGATTAAAAAAAAAGTTATTGAAATCGTAGTCATTGGACACTTTTTTTAATCATTGGACAATTACTATATAATTATTGGACAGATTATAAAAATACCTTTTTCCTTTAAACCTGTTGCATTCGTCTCAATAGAGTGTTTAAGGGAAGTCAAATAAAAGACAGTATTCAAAATAAAGAACTTTAATCAAGGAATTTATACTGTATTTATAAAATATAATAACTTTGTTAGGTACCATCTATGTACCTACATAAAATAATCAGTCTCAATAATTGGAGATCTACAAATAATGTAAGAGCAAGTTACTACAAACAAGTTAAAAACTTAATATCAAGTAAAAAATGGTAAGAAATCATTTACGTATGATGTTTCTAATATTTGTTATTTTTTTGGTGTTGATATGTTTTAAATATCGACAAAGCTTCTTCATCTTCAGCTGAACTATCATTTTCCTCTAAGTTAACGTTCTCTTCCGTATTAATAGTATCATCGTCGTCATCTTCTTCCTTATAACAATCATGACAAATGAAAAGGTCCATCAGGATGTCTTGTGGTACATGCTGCTTATGCTTAGCAGGAATACACTTAACATGAAAAATACAGGCACACATGGCACAACTTAAACGGTTAGTGGTTTTAGTAACTTTTAGACATATTTTGCATGCATTTGTGTTTGAAGTGTTGGATTGAACCTTTTTATTTAGGTTTTCCTTCTCCTTCATCTCTTTTTTTTGTTTTTTTTCCTGTCTTTCACTTCTTTTTTGCTCTTTTATCTTTAAAATAGACTCTTTCTTTTCTTTTTGCTCTTTTAACATGGCTCTATATTTTTCTGATGTTATAGCGAAAGGGAATCGAACAGTATTTCTTTTACCCTTTCTTTCAGGGGTCTTGGGCAGCGTCAAAAATGGTGCAAAATTGCTATTAGAAATTATTTTAAACGCTGGGCTTTTATCTGCTGAGCGTGATTCATTTCTCACTATAATGGCATCGGAAAGGGGCATGGTTGTAGAACTGTGTTTTAATGGTGTCACATGCACAGGTGTCTTTAGATGGTCTTCTATTGCTGTTTCTGTAACTACCTCTGTATCGACACTATTAAAAATCATTGGGCAACTGTCCAATGGACCTTTGTTTAAGGTATTTTTGGAGGGTGTATTTGTTTCAATAGCTTTACTATCGAAGACTGTTATTTCTGCTGGTAAGATATTTTCGTTATGAGTGTGAGACAATATGTCTCTAGAATATAATACCTCGTGGTGGATCATTGGAACATTGGATTGTAGCGTTTTATGTAAATTTTCGTAACTCACTATTGACCCGCTTTTAGATGAAGGGAATGCGATGGTATTATGTTCAACATTTGAAGACTGACTTAGGACATTAGGGATACTGTCAACATTATATTGTGGATTTACAAATGCTTCATAAATTCGACATAATAATTGAAAATTTTCATCAGTATAGTTTAAGTTATTAGTACAATTAGCTATTTCTTCTAATTTCGTTGGTCCAACTATCTGACTAAATTTAAAAAATGTAAGTTTATTCTGCTGAATATCACTATAACTAGTTTCAACCTGTTTGATTTTATCACTCCCTAAACACTTAGTATAGTCAATAGCATCAGGATTAAATGGCATAAGACCACAAGCTCTAAATCCGTTTATTAATGTTTCTGCTTTTATGGATTTTTTCAAAGCATCGTCAAGAATACCAGCGAAATTCACTTTTGAAATTGACTCTCCCGGATTATTTATTAACCATGCCCTTGCCGCATCTTTCCAAGCCGCCTTAACAGGTCTAAACACAGCAACGTCAGCCGGTTGTAATATCCTTGTTGCATTCGGATATAAAGCTATCAATTCTATTCCCAACTCCTTACACAATTTACTGACGTCATATGTGAGATGTGTTTTATGCCCGTCTAGAAAATAGATAACGGGTAGCTTTATTCCTTGTCTTTGTAAATAGGGATAAAAAACATTGGCAATGTACTCGAAAAATAGTTCTGACGTCATCCATCCGTTGTCACTGCGGCCAATGCCCCATTCATTGGGGATCCCGGCAGCTACATTTTGTGGGATTCTTTGATATTTATAAACTATCATAGGTGGGCAAGTATCCCCGGAGGCTGAGAATGTAAACATTACTGTTATACATTCCTTTGCATTGTTAGAATCAATGTTGTATACATTTTTGCTTCCTTTGATAGCCAAAACTTTACCGGTTTTTGGACAAAGCTGAAAACCACTTTCGTCACCATTAAAAACCCGAGACGCTTCATTTAAGATGTCAACAAGGCCTGTTTCTGTTAAATATTGGCGTATTTCTTCAAACCACTTTCGGATGTCTGTCTCAGAAACACAGGCACTTGACTGAGTGACACCCTCGCTAGTCCGGGGGACAATACCTGGATGTCTTTTCAAAAATGCTTTAACCCATCCATCTCCTGGATAGTTGTCCTTAAATGGATTTGGTCGAGGGTTTTCTACAAGGAATTTGTGTACACTTCTTCTTAGGTCTTCTATTTTCAAAGGGAATCCTTTCCGTATTAACCGTTTGATCCATAATTCCAAAACTGACTCCTCTTCTTCTGTTAAAACGGGTCTTGGACCAAAAGATACTTTGTGATCCGGATTTTTTAGTTTGAAGTGTAAGGTTGACTTTGGCACACCGTATTTTCTAGCTATTTCGCGTATCTTTGGTTTATCAGATTCTTCTAGCTCCTTCAGTGCTAAATTCAAATTATTTGCATCGTAAGCTCTCTTTTTACCTTTAGGCATCTTTTTTCAAGACTTATCTGCAACAACAATTATTGGACATATATTATCACAGTCATTGGACAGCCGTCCAATAACTGAAATAAGCCACCGACAAAGCTTTAAATATGAACACGCCTTTATCAACCAAAAAGCCGAAATATAGAAGTGTCAAAATGGTTAAAACTTCTTATTGAAAAAAAATATAGTTATTGGACAGTGTCCAATATTAGATTTTTGTTTAAAAAATTTGATAGTCATTGGACACTGAAAAATAACCTCAAAACGGCACACCCTTGTATTTAAAATCATAGAAATAAACAGCTTAAGCTTAACCTTACTACTCCACCAATAGCTAAAAGCATAAATTCTTCAGACCCGCTGATATCACTTTGGAACCAAACTTCTAACCTTATGATTTTTTTAATTTTTACGCTCAAAGTCCACCTGCCACGATGTCCGACTGGAAAAGACATTGTTGTGTTTATACTGCTGCCATCTGTGATACTCACTAAGAACTATTACAATAACAAATGTCAACAGTCCATATTGGAATCAACTGATGGCGCGTTTTTTCAAAGGATATCTTATTATTAACGTGTAAATTGTAGGTGTCCAATGATTGTATGTTGTCCAACGACTGTCGGTTTACCCTACTGAATCTACGATAAGGTTTATTTTACGGCACACAGACATTAAGTACTTATTTTTATACGGATATATCCTACTTCAATGTTAAGAAATTTACAATTATTAAAATTATAGCAAATATTTTTCAGTGTACTATTCAACATATTTTCATTCAAAGACTTATTTCTAATTATATTTAAAATTATAACATTCATTTTATGCAGAGATGTCAAAGTGCCTATCAATTGGTACATTAACTTGGTAGGGTTTGTATCATCTTCGCCAATACTAAGTACCAGGTAATTGTCTTCAGAATCATCTATGTGCCGACAAGACTTCAATATCTCCGACGTGGTTGCGTAAGGCTTGACGGTGGATGACACGCAGTATTTTTCATAATTAGTATCCATTCTAGATTGTATCAACTTTGAAGCAAGCCCCGATATCCGCTTGCCTCCTGCTATAATTATTTCCGGTCGGGCATGTCTAATACTTGTATTAGTAGTGTTGCTGTTTGTTTTGTCTGCTGTTTTGTAGTCTACTAGTGTCTGTACCGAACGAGATGTTGGTGATTTATCTCTGGTACATAATTCATTGTTTTTAAAAGTATTTTACGATTGGCAACACAGTATCGTTATCCCTTCAAAAAATTTAGTATCATTCACTCAGTTCGTGGGGCATCACTAGCAGTTTCGTTAAATATGTCAATGAAATGTCAAATTAGTAATTAGTCACCTTGTTCTGAACACGTTTTGAACACAAAAGTTTTCTTAACGGCTTTTATTAGTGTTATGTGATTTAAATGCCTCAATTGCGTTGGTTTTGCGTTTATACAATTCAGCATGTTCAGTGAACAGTAATTACTCACGGTTAATCCAGGTAATCAGTTTATTTAATCACTTTTTTTTAATAGTCCGTCACTTATCCAACTTGGTCAAGCTTAATATATTTTTGTCACATACACTACTGCAAACGTTTATTACTAATATTTAGGAACTTTTACACTGCTTGATGATTAATTCAAACAAAATAAACAACAATTACTATTTATAAGGAAATTTAAATACGCGGTTTGTGTTTACATCGAAATTACAGATGTCAAACCTACATTGCTGTCATTAGAAGCCGCCTAGACTAAGGCAGTTATTTATATAACAATGCTGCCAACTGTCATCTTTTAAAATTAGATAGAGCACAAAACCAAGCACTTAGGGTTATAGGTGGTTTCGTTAGGTCAACCCCTATTCATGCAATGGAGTCTGAAATGTGTATTCCACCATTGAACATCAGACAGTTGTACTTGGTATACAAATTCTGCTTAAAAACTCATTCAATCGCTAACAATATCAATTCTGAATTATTAATGCACCTATGTAACCGGCTTGACAGACCATATTGGACAAATAAAAAGAGACCCATGTTACCAACTAGGTACCTTTAATGAAATTAAGGAGGATGGTTTGTCCGCATCTAATCCACTTGAAATGTTTACCTTAAATACTTGGCTGTCCAATATTAACCTGAATCCAATAATTAACAGTACCTTAGATTGTGTATCTAGACCTAAGTTGCAATACTATAGCGAGACTCTAAAGTGTGATGTGCTTGAAGAGTTGTATGATAAATATAATGCACACTATGTGATTTACACTGATGCTTCAAAAACCACGTCAAGTCTTGGAGCGGCATGTTATGATCCTGTTAGGAAATGTCATGGATTATATAAAATTAATAATAGATATATCTCTATCATGACCGCTGAACTTGTTGCAATATCACAGGCATTAACCTATATCCTTAACGCAAATACGATACGTAAGGTAGTCTTATTGACAGATAGTCGAAGTGCCTTACTTCATATTGCTCGATGCGCCTCTGGTTTCAGAGGTGCTTCGATAGCATACAAAATTCTAGGCCAATTATTGGAAGCCAATAACAAGGGTATGTCTGTGACACTGCAATGGGTACCGTCACACATAGGTCTGCCTGGGAATGAGGAGGCGGACAAGCTAGCAAAACAGGCTATAACACAGGGAGATGAAGTAGTGGTGTTACCAAATTGTTCTGAAGTGTTATTGAAGTATAAAAAGGTTTGCCACCAAAAACACAAAGAACACTTTGATGAACGGAGTAAAACCAAAGGCATATGGTATAAAACCATTCAGTGTGAGCCCCCTCATTCCCCATGGTTTGCCCACTCTATTTTGAGCAGGAATCAAATTGTAACAGCGTGCAGATTGCGTTCCGGGCACATTCCAACTGGTAGTTTTGCATTTCTGATGAAAAAAGTAAATTCACCATATTGTGAACATTGTGGTGTCATTGATGATGTCCAGCATCTCCTAGTGGAATGTGTTCGCAATGCTGACAAGAGAAACCAAATAAGTAGACAATTTGATGTCAACTTTAGAAATGTAGGTGTTTATCATAGTATACTGGCCGCCCCTCTGTCGGACGCAGCCAAAATACTTTTTTCATATAGGTTTAAGTTGTAGTGTAAAATAGAATAAGGTACGATGGGATTGTCATCGTCTTTTTGTACGAAAATCCCTTTAATAAATAAAGATTTAAAAAAAAAAATAACTGATAGGTGAGGTTAGGCTTGACGTAGCATAGGTTTAGTTTAGCTAGGCGTAGGTTTGACCTCACCTGCGGCATGCTACATTATTACTTCTTTGATCAAATTACACACATTCACATCACATTTAAAACTTACATTACACATTTATTACTTGGGTATTTAAATTTAACTGTAGTCTGAAATAAATAAGCTGGACGAAAGGGCCAGTGCCGTCCAGTCCATGCCTTGTTTGAAGGATGGTTGAAAGGGCGCACTCGTCCGGTCCAGAGTTATGTTTAGAAAGTGGTTAGGTAGGAGGACAGTGTTGTCCGGTCCATGCCTCGTGAGGAGGATGGTCGAAAGGGCACACTCGTCCGGTCCAGACTTATGTTTGGAAAGTTAGGAGGACAGTGCTGTCCGGTCCATGCCTCGTTCGGAGGATGGTCGAAAGGGCGCACTCGTCCGGTCCAGACTTATGTTTGGAAAGTTAGGAGGACGGTGTTGTCCGGTCCAGACTCATGTTTGGAAAGTGGTTGTGAGGACAGTTTTGCCCGATCCAGACCCATGTGGAAGGGTTGGTGGAAAGGGCGCACTCGTCCGGTCCAGACTTATGTTTGGAAATCGGTTGAGAGGACAGTGTCGTCCGGTCCAGACCCGTGTGGAAGGGTTGGTCGAAGGGC
Source organism: Euclidia mi (assembly GCA_944739405.2). NCBI lineage: Eukaryota > Metazoa > Arthropoda > Insecta > Lepidoptera > Erebidae > Euclidia > Euclidia mi. The sequence goes on along the minus strand of OX123208.2, from coordinate 29,409,031 downwards.
TCACTCGTCCGGTCCATGCTTACGGTTTAGAGAGTCTGGTTGTCAGGGTGGACGAGCGGACTGCTTTTCAAGGTAAGCTATAGATAATTGTGTGATTGATACAAAATTGCAAAATGAAGCGCCCGAGGACGGTCTCAGGTCAGTCTGGCCGTGACGGCGCATTACCAGCGCCTCTTTATTATTTCACGTCGGAACGGAAATTGCAGATGTCATGAAACGTCATCATTAGTACAGTCTCTAAACGAATCGAAGTGCTCCCGGCCGGTTGTGACGAAACGAATTGCGGTCCAGTGGCGGGGGGCACTGACGGTGTTCATGTGGACTTTTCTGGCGGACTGCGGGACATTCAGTCGGGTCGCCTGGTTGACGGTACACCATGAATCCGTCTTCGGTTCGTTAAAAGACTTGCAAGTGAAAAGTGTTAGAATATAATTGTTAAGATAATGCCTTTCGTGTTTTAAAGTAGATAGTGTATTTTAGTTTGTGTGTATTCAATGCACAATAACACAGCTGCGCCCACTTAGTAGGAACTCTGAACACTCTGAAGTGATTATATCGGCCAATAATCTAATTTGTAGGCGGGTAGCCTACAAATTTATATCTGCCAATAATATTAAACGTGTGCGGTGGGTAGTTGAAACAATAAGTACAATTTGATTTTGCTTGGAAATAAAATTTTAATAAAATAGTTAATATAAAGTAAACAGTAATTTAAATGCAAAATAATTATAGGTAATAGTGAATACCTGCTGGTGTAGTGTTATCTCCGTTTACTAACAAGTATTAACATAAATACACTATGGACACATTCAATCCATCAACAGTCCTTGATATGCAGACTTATTTTGAAGAACGTATGGCAAAGTTTGAAGCAGAGCTGCAGAAAAAATCACCACAGAGCACTGGGGGCTTAGCAGATGAGTTTGCCACATTTAAGACCTTCGTGTTGCAGACCCTACAGTCATTTTCCCAGCAGCTTGAAATTGTCGGCCGTGAGGTGGACAAAATGGAAATGCGCAGCCGGCGCAAGATGTTACTGCTTCACGGAGTGGCGGAGCGCAAGGACGAGGAGACGGCTCAGGTGGTCACTGATGTTGTAAGGCAGCACCTCAAGATTGACACCTTCACTGCTGATGATGTGCGCCGCTGCCACAGGATGGGACGGCAAGCGAGCAGTGACAAGGCAAGGCCCATACTTGTCAAGTTCGAGTCAGTAGTCGTGCGGGACAGCGTATGGTTCACGAAGACGAAGTTGAAGGGCACAGGTATCACTTTGTCGGAGTTCCTGACCCGCTCCCGACACGAAGCTTTTATGGCTGCACGAGCGAAGTTCGGCGTCGGGAAGTGCTGGACGAGAGAGGGATACGTCTTCATCCTTGGCCCCGATGGCAACCGTCATCGTATATCTTCGGTGGGCGAACTAGGTAAGCTCAAGCTTGCGGCCGCAGAGAAGCCAGTAGCTAAACAACAACTTGCGACCAAGGCGAAGCGTGCTGCTGCTTCGAAAAAGTAGACATTTTACCATTATACCTAGTCTTTGTTTATTTTCGGGTAATCAATTTATAATGAACGTAATACACCGTCACTTTTGTTGTTTACTTTTAGTTCTTATTATTTTACTAGAGGACGCCAGCAGCTACGCCTGCATTTTTTTAAATTACCCGTTTTGGCCGATCCCGTGGGAATTTTGGTAGGTAAATCCCTTCTTAGTGCACCCCTACGGTCCCCAAGGAACATACATGCCAAATTTCAGCTTCCTGCGCCCAATAGTTTCGGCTGTAGCGTGGCTGTCAGTCAGTCAGTAACGCAAGGATTTTATATATTAAGATTTTTGTGTACCGCAACAAATGTGTATAGTCCGTTCACAGTTATTTTACCTCTAGCTGTTAGGTTGGCCAACCTGGGGGTTGTGTTGCTATATTTAGTATATAATACTCCCATTTGAAATATACAGTATTGCTAAAAATATACTTATTTTTTTATTGCCTACGCGATCGTATTAAATATTTGGAAGTAATGTTTGTAACAAAACCTCTTGATATCGCCATGGCTATACGCATGTATATTTATTCTCTTACTAAATATCTAATTTCCTATGAAGATAAATAGTTATAATAAAAATGTTGTCTATTTAATGTACAAAGGTAAACGCATCATAATTACGTCAATGTGAGGTTTTAATTTTATATCAAATACAAAAACTGCAAATTTACTTTTCATATTTATTTTGAATAACAATGATCGTTGTGGACTGCCAATGTTATGATGATTCGTAACTGCTGTCAGATTCTCGGACTGCCAATGATGATTCGTAACTGCTGTCAGATTCTGTATCAGACTCAGAATTTAATTCTATTATGAACCTGTTCATTTCAGCATCCGTAGACCCATCTGTTTCACGAAGCTTGTCTTCAATGTGGCGCACATGTTTGCATTGTTTTTGCCAGTCTTCTGCAGTGATAGATTGAAAAGCCAGAACCCGTCTGGCCAGCGTGATTTAGTAGGCCAATACCTCCTTTTTTTGAAGAGGCCTAGCAGTGAACTGCAATAGGCTGTTATGATATGACTGATTTAAATTAGAATCACACAAGGAGGCTAACAATAATTAGCAATAACGATGAAATAATGCATGTACAACAGAATAGTAGTTTCCCACATATAAGTAGTGTCCCAAAAATACAAGCAGTTTAACGTGACGTGTTGCCAGTAAATCAAAGCTGACGTGACAGAAATTAGATTACACACTCATGGTGGTGTTACAGTTGGACATTCTAGTTTCCACTAAAATTGGGTAAAATGTTATGCAAGGGTAACCCTATTTTACATACCTGTCATCACAGAGTACCATTCCAACATAAAGAAAACAAACACCGACATTTGTCAGAGGTAAAATAACTGTGAATGGACTTTAGGTATGATGATCAAAATTTGCCATAAAATATTGTCAATTGTCAACCTTGATTACGTGCAAAGAGATTGGATATAATGTCGTTTCTGCATTACAATATTGTTTCTGCATTACAAATATAATGTTTGAATACTAGTATTTTGAGACAAAATTCTGGTATTTATTTCATTTACTATGTAAAATGTATGTAGGACTATTCTTGAGCTATAATGTAACAATCTCTCTCGTTTTACTTATATTTGTTAGTAACATTTTTATCTCTTTTGCATCATTATGTTATCTTGATAATGCGCAACCGGCGGGTGGACACAATGACTTAAGCTTTACGCGATAACAACTATAAAATATTTATTGATATATTATAATAATATATATACTATACTAGAGGACGCCAGCAGCTACGCCTGCATTTTTTTTTTAATTTACCCGTTTTGGCTGATCCCGTGAGAATTTCGGGAAATCCCTTCTTAGTGCACCCTTACGATCCCCAAGGAACATACAGGCCAAATTTCAGCTTCCTGCGCCCAATAGTTTCGGCTGTAGCGTGTCTGTCAGTCAGTCAGTAACGCAAGGATTTTATATATTAAGATTTTTATATTATTTGCTATTATACACATATATATATTTAACCTTAGATCTATTTGAAATGACAGACAGTGACTCAAATAGCGAAGATGACACCTTCCTCTCTGCAACAAGCCACGATGACAGCTTTGAAAGTGTACCCTCCCTGGGAGACATTCTCCAGTCTCAGTTTTCAGACGTACCCAGGAACTTTAATGTAGTCCATTTAAATGCTCAGAGTATTCCAGCTCATTTCCCCGATATATATTCTCTGCCTGGTTTCCACCTTATTAGGAATGATCGCGCGATCGGTGGTGGAGGCGGTGTTGCCATATACTTACGTTTTCACATTCCTTTTCATATAGTATCTATGTCAACGCAGCCGCCACCGGCGAACGCTGGCGAGCATCTTTTTTAGAGGTGGAACTGCACCACACGAAACTACTATTAGGCGTTTACTATTCCCCTTCGTGTCGTGTTAACTTTTTTTCATCCTTCGAGCAAATTTTGGAAAATTTGATTCCCTCTTACGACCACACTATTATTATGGGCGACTTTAATACATGCCTTCTCAAACAGGATTCTCGTGCCACCTCTTTTCGGCGTGTCACAGAGTCCTGCAATTTATCAATTCTTAACTTAAATGCAACTCATCACTTCCCTAATTCCGCTTCTTCTCTTCTTGACCTTATTCTTGTATCTTCTCTTAACTCTGTTTCTAAGCATGGTCAGTGCACAGCTGATGCTTTCTCTTACCATGACCTCATCTTTGTTTCATACAAAATACGTCCACCCAAAGCGAAGCCGAAGATTATCTTGCAGCGCAATTTTAGTGGCATCAGGCATGGATCATGCCAAGTTGCGTGAGGATGCCAGTAAAATAGTTTGGGACACTCTATATTCCTCAGATTGTGTAGACATATTTCAATCAGGCAGGCATAAAAATTATAAGACCATGGTTATGTTATTCTAACGTTTTAAACAAACCGTACTGTCACTTCTGTTGGTTATTAGCAGATCGTCAAAACAAATCGTACTCCTCTGCTTGGGTTAACGGTGTTTCGGTTAGAAGCAATTTCACACAAACTATTCTTGACCATGAAAAGTCACAGCAGCATATTAGTGCCTCACTCTCTTATAATAATTGGTTGCAAGGAAATACCATCGATACTCTATTGAAAAGTGAAATCGATAGTAAAATTACATTCTGGAGAGATGTACTGCATCGTATAATTAATGTTATAATTACTTTAGTATCTTGTAATCTACCTTTGAGGGGGCATGATTCTGATTCTGGCAATTTTATGGCAATTTCACGTCTGCTATCTAACTATGATGCAACTTTAAAAGAACTTTTTCTAAAACTGAAAGGTGAAATAAATTATTTAAGCCCTACGATTCAAAACGAAATTATTAGTTTGCTTGGTACTAACGTTAGGAACAGTATTATCTCAGAAATTAAAAAAGCTCCATTTCTGACAATAATTCTGGATACGACACAAGACTTGTCAAAAATTGACCAACTATCTGTAGTTTTTCGATATATCTCGGTTACAGAAAATGATGATAATGTGCCGAAAGAAATAAAAATCTGTGAGTCCTTTTTAGGATTCATAGCAGTAACCGATTGCAGTGCTGCAGGTCTGAAAACTGTCATTTTAAATTTGACTAAAGAATATGGAATTGATTTGACTAAATGTAGAGGACAGGGATACGATGGAGCAAATGTTATGTCGGGTGTGTATGGAGGATTACAAACCCTAATAAAAGAGCATGCTCCAAATGCCGATTATGTTCATTGTGCTGCGCACGCTTTAAACTTGGTTTTGAACGATGCTGCGCACGCTTTAAACTTGGTTTTGAACGATGCTGCGAGACATGTTCGTGAAGTATCGACTTTTTTCGATAATTTAGAAAAAATATATACTTTTTTTGGCAATAGTATAAAACGCTGGGCTATGCTAAGTGACGATTTATCTGAAAAATATTTGATTACCCTTAAAAAGGTATGTCCTACCAGATGGTCTTCTAGGAACGACGCTTTATTAGCAGTAAAGAAAATTTTTTTACTAATCATGAAAACTTTGTACCAACTAAATTTAATTTCAAATAAAAAAGATGAACGTGAAGAATGTAAAAGTATAATTAATATTTTAGAGAGTTTTGATTTCTTAGTGCTCGTTACATTTTTTTCTTCACTATTTGAAATTATTAATCCTGTTTCTAAAGCTCTACAGCATGAAAATAATGACTTACAGAAATCTAGTATTTTATTAAGTAATCTTTTAAATAGACTGTGCCAATTAAGAAATCAGAATTCATTTAATAGTTTGCTAAATGAATCCAAAGATTTAGCAAAAAAGTGGGGGGTAACAACTGTTTTTAAAAACAGTAGGCGAAAGATAACGAAGCGTTTTTTTGATGAGTTATCACAAGATGAGAGAATTTCCGACCCGGAATCCTATTTCAAAGTCAATGTATACTATTGCTGTTTAGATATATTAATTTCTCAAACTAAAGAAAGATTTCAGAGCCTTTGCAACCTGAGTAGTATATTCGAAATATTACAACCGGAGAAACTCCTATCTTCTTCAAGCGAAGAGATATTAAACGCTTCCGGAAAACTGTCTGCTAAATACAGTAAAGACATCTCACTTAATCTTTGTGACCAATTAAAGGCTCTAAAAACATGCTTAAATTCTGAAATCAAAAAAATTTATTCCATTAAAGAACTCATTGAATTATTGCTAGTAAAATTCAATAGTCTTGCATCCAGTTTTCCCGAGGTAATCACAGCATGCTTTTTATTCTTGACCCTTCCAGTTACAACCGCAACGGCAGAAAGAAGTTTTTCAAAATTAAAACTAATAAAAAATTACTTAAGAACTTCGATGGGACAAGAACGGCTGTCAGACATCTCACTATTGTCCATAGAGGCAGAAACTTTAGAAAAACTAAAATCATCATCAGCCATAAATGATTTAATAAATCAGTTTGCCGATAAAAAGGCAAGGAGAGTGAATATTTAAAATTCGATTTTTATTTGTAAAATGGGTAAATTATGTGATAAATAAATATTACTTCTCACAATATTTTTTTTCTTTCGCGAAAAATCTTTACCTCCATATAAGGGCCTCCAAAAAAATTTTTATACGGGGCCCCGACAAGGCACGCTACGCCACTGGTGGCATGGATCATGCCAAGTTGCGTGAGGATGCCAGTAAAATAGTTTGGGACACTCTATATTCCTCAGATTGTGTAGACATGAAAGTCCATATTCTAACAGCGAATCTAATTCAGCTATATGACAAGCATGCGCCAATCCGCGCTATCAAAATTAAGCATTTACCAGCACCTTGGCTTACAGATGATATCAAAAAGATCACGGCCAAAAAATCTGCTGCGAAGACTAAATTGAAGCATAGGCCTTACTCTTTTGAACCAAGAAAGATACGTGGCTCTAAGAAATCACTGCAACAAGGTGTGTAGGAAAGCACAACGCCAACATATTCATGAATCCGTTGAAAATGGTGATCCAGCTAAAGTCTGGAAATTTCTCAAAACATTGGGTATTGGTAAGTCACAGCAGCAATCCATTCCGAATAACGTCCACCTTGATTCTCTCAATTTACATTTTACTACTTCGTCCAAATTAGATGGAAATACGAAAAGAAACACTTTACAACTTCATCCTTGCCAACCCCAGGTTATTCTCCCTTTGCCTTCTCGCAATTTGCCACTTGTGATGTTAAGAAGAGTATATTAGCAATGACGTCTAATGCAGTCGGTAACGATAGTCTCAGCCGTAAAATGATCCTCCCCATCCTAGACGAAATTCTTCCTATCCTATGTCACATCCTTAATCACTCCGTTGTCCGTGGCATCTATCCAACAGCGTGGAAAGATGCACTTATAATTCCTTTACCCAAGAAACCTAAACCCTATTCCTTCTCAGATTATCGACCAATATCCATACTACCTTTCCTGTCAAAAGTCCTAGAACGTCTCATTCACACACAACTCAGTTCCTTCCTGTGTAAAAATGCACTCCTAAATCCCTATCAATCCGGCTTCCGCCCTGGCCACAGTACCGTTACTGCATTGATCCGCGTGTCAGATGACATCAGGCTAGGTATGGATAGTGGGAATCTTACCGTTTTGTCCTTACTTGACTTCAGCAATGCTTTCAACACGGCAGATTTTCACATCCTACTTGGCATCCTACGCTCTCTTAACATATCTCCAACGGCGGTTGACTGGTTTCATAGTTACCTGTTTGGTCGCCGGCAACGTATAGGACGTAACTACGCATCGAAGACACTTATTCCACTTGGTCTAACACGAATGCCGGTGTACCACAGGGTGGTGTGCTATCTCCTTTACTCTTCGCGATATTTATTAATTCTATCTCAAAACATTTACTTTCATCCTACCACCTTTACGCAGATGATTTACAGATCTATACACAAGCACCCTTAAATAACTTGCCCGAAGCCTGTACTACTATCAACACAGACTTAGCGCGGATTTGCGAGTGGAGTAAACAGTATGGACTCATAGTAAATCCTGACAAAACACAACTAATTATTGTCGGCAGTCCCGGCATGGTGTCTAAAATTTGCTTGTCCGATTTACCACAAATCAAGTTTGATGGCAAAAATATCCCGTTCAGTAATACTGTAAAAAATCTTGGGATTACTTTGACGAAACCATATCTTGGAGTTTTCAACTGCAAGAAACAAGTCGCAGACTATTTGCTTCGGCGGGCTCATTGCGTAGGTTACGCAATTTCCTACTGACTAAAACTGCCACTAAAATTGCACTTGCACAATCTTTGCTTCTGCCCGTAATTGACTACGCTGATGTCAGCTATCTTGACCTCTCTGAGGAGCAGTTAGACAAACTTGAGCGTCTTCAAAACTTTTGCATACGTTTCATATTTGGACTGCGCAAATATGATCATGTTTCAGAATTTCGCAACAGACTCAAGTGGCTCCCGATTCGTCTTCGCCGGAATACTCACATTCTTACATTATTGTATAATATCTTGTTTAATCCCAGTACTCCTTTTAATCTCAAAGAACGTTTTAAGTTCCTTAATGACGCACATGTGAGGTCCTTGAGGTCGTCTGAAAATTTGACGCTGGAGATACCAACGCATTCCACAAATTTCTTAAGCAAATCATTTACTGTACAGGCCGCGCGACTGTGGAATGCATTACCACTAGAGATTCGGAAAGCAAAATCCTTAAACATTTTTAAAAGCATGTTAAAAAAGCACTACCTGTCCATTTAACATTATGCACTGTTCTCCTAGAATGCAGGTCTTACTTTATGAGTAGTATTCACTGTATCTGTATTTTAGCATAGTTATTAGTATAATGATATTATGAAATATATGACATTCTATCTCGTATAGTTTATAGGTATATAAGTATTTATATACAATAATGTATGTACAGATGTGTATGGTCTTTATGTAGAATATGTATGATATATAATATTTATACATTTATGTATATTCAGTATGTATATTAGTTGATATTATTTTATATATTAACTACACCATCGCCACACTTGATTGCTTACACACCATTTCTGTCCATCCAAAGGTTGCCTGGAAGAGATCGCTTTTAGCGATAAGGCCGCCATTTGTACATGCTGTAGTATAAGCCAATTAAAAAAATGTGTACTTTTCAATATTATTTGGTGTACAATAAAGAGTATATCTATCTATCTATATATCTATTAAACTATAAATTACCCATACATATATATTCCTGTGTGTTCCCTAATTCATATATGACTTAGTTATCTAAAATATTTATATTTGTGACCATAATTTGTGTCTACTAAATAAACAATAATAATAATAACATCTTAATAATATTGGTGATTAATGAAAGACAAAAATACTTACAAACAGATATAAATACATAAAAAATACTGTTAAGACATAATATTTTCTTGGGTTTACGCGAATGTTACACATTGAAATTAAACTACAGTTTACGGATTTTATCGCGTTATATTGGTTTCACTGGTTATTTCTTATTACATTTAAACCGAAAGATCTAGAAACTACATTTTTATTACTAGCCGACGTTTCGAATTCTTTACAGGATTCGTGTTCACGGCAGACTGAGGTGATATTTGTCTTTGTCTTGAATTTATAAGTTATCTCAAAGTACCTGAACATTTTTCAACTATTGGTGTTACTATCTACGCAGAATGTGCTCACTGTGTCTTGATGTCTTCTGGTGACTTTGTCCTTCTTGGGTTTCATTAGCCTGATAACAGGGTCCCAAGCTGGAGGAACATTCCAACCATCTTCCCTATTGAAATTAGGATGTTTTTTAATTTCAATAGCTTCACATATCATTCTTGGAATAAAGCGGTGTTCTTTTGCGAGTATCTGTGGTTTATCAAATCGCAGATAATGGTTGGTTCCTTGTTCTACATGTTCACACACAGCAGACTTCGTCGAGCGTTTGTGTTTAATGTCAGCTATATGTTCCTTTAGTCGAATGCCTATGCTTCTCTTGGTTTGTCCAATGTATGAGAGCCCACACTCACAGTCTATCTTGTAAACCCCGGCCTCTTGTAAGGGTAACTGACTCTTGACAGATGGTAATAATTGGCTTATCTTCGTTGGCGGCTTGTAGAATGTTTTGATTGAAGCTCGCTTCAAGATGTAGCCAATCTTGTCGGTCACGCCCTTGATGTATGGGAGGACAGCAGGTTGTCTCTCTACTGTGGCTGGCTTGTTCTTCGGGGATCTGTGTCGTTGGCGCGGCGGTCGGAGCTTGTTGTCTTGCAGAACTTGCTTGACATGTTGAAGCTCGGCGTCCAGGTGTTTCTTGCCACAGATCCCCCGGGCTCTCTGTAACAAAGACATTCCCACGGTAGCTAACTGTTTAGGATGGTGGTGAGATTCACCGTTTAAGTAACTATTTGTATGTGTCTTTTTCCTATACACAGTGTGGCTCAAAGAGTTGTTTTTGTTCCTGATAACAAGTACATCTAGGAAAGCTAAAGAATTGTTTGCCTCTAATTCCATTGTAAATTTGATGTGGTTATGAATAGAATTAAGATGGTCTAGGAATACATTAACACTATCTGTTGGTAAAATTGTAAAAGTGTCATCTACATACCGCTTGTAGAACCTCGGTGTGATGGTGGCAGTCTGCAGGGCTCGCGCCTCGAAGTCCTCCATGAAGATGTCAGCAACAACAGGCGATACTGGAGAGCCCATTGCCACACCATCTACTTGTATGTAGTATTTCTCATCCCATAACAGATAGCCAGTTGTTAAGCAGTGTTTCAATATTTCTGCATATTCCTCAGGCATGTTGTTCTCTATTAGCTTTCTTCTAGTTATTTCAATACAGTCATGTGCTGGTAAGCATGTAAATAATGACTGTACATCAAATCTAACCATAGTTTCCTTGTCAGAGAGATGTAGGTGTTTTATTTCACTGACAAAATGGTAGGAATCCTTTACATGCGCTCTCGTCTTGCCTCTGAGTGGCGAGAGAATCTTCGCAATGTGTTGAGCCAATCTGTAGGTTGGTGCCCCTATTTGACTGACTATAGGGCGCAGTGGAGCATTTTCTTTGTGTATTTTCGGTAGACCATACAATTGAGGAGGTTTTGCACACGATGGTATTAAGTATTTCACGTCCAGATTCAGTTGTTCGGAGTATTTCTTAACAATGTCACTCGTTTGCTTGAGTATTTTGTTGGTCGGGTCTGTCTTAACCAATTTATATGTGCTTTCATCCGACAAAAGATCACAGATCCCCGAAGAACAAGCCAGCCACAGTAGAGAGACAACCTGCTGTCCTCCCATACATCAAGGGCGTGACCGACAAGATTGGCTACATCTTGAAGCGAGCTTCAATCAAAACATTCTACAAGCCGCCAACGAAGATAAGCCAATTATTACCATCTGTCAAGAGTCAGTTACCCTTACAAGAGGCCGGGGTTTACAAGATAGACTGTGAGTGTGGGCTCTCATACATTGGACAAACCAAGAGAAGCATAGGCATTCGACTAAAGGAACATATAGCTGACATTAAACACAAACGCTCGACGAAGTCTGCTGTGTGTGAACATGTAGAACAAGGAACCAACCATTATCTGCGATTTGATAAACCACAGATACTCGCAAAAGAACACCGCTTTATTCCAAGAATGATACGTGAAGCTATTGAAATTAAAAAAACATACTAATTTCAATAGGGAAGATGGTTGGAATGTTCCTCCAGCTTGGGACCCTGTTATCAGGCTAATGAAACCCAAGAAGGACAAAGTCACCAGAAGACATCAAGACACAGTGAGCACATTCTGCGTAGATAGTAACACCAATAGTTGAAAAATGTTCAGGTACTTTGAGATAACTTATAAATTCAAGACAAAGACAAATATCACCTCAGTCTGCCGTGAACACGAATCCTGTAAAGAATTCGAAACGTCGGCTAGTAATAAAGATGTAGTTTCTAGATCTTTCGGCTTAAATGTAATAACAAATAACCAGTGAAACCAATATAACGCGATAAAACTGTTAAGACAATTTAAATATTAAGTTATTGTGCAGAGTCCGTTAAAATAAAATAAGACTTGACCTAAAGGTCCAGCTACCAGGTGATAAGAAAAAAAAAAAACATTATCTGTCATTCTGACTGTTGACAGAACAACATCAAGTCATCAGCTGTTGCTATTGAATTTTTCATTGGGTTTCTATTTAACAACAACATACAAGCAGAGATTACTGATTAAAAACGAATCAAACGATCAAAATATTCATGGGGTCCACGTGACGTGAGCTTCAGTCCGTGACAACTTCAACATCGTAGTGTTTGTTTGTGCAGATAGGCATTTTCATACTGGTGTTGTTAAACGTGATTGAGTCTGTTTTGTAATTTGTAAGTGCATGTGTTGTATTTATAAAGTGAGTTCTTATTCGTCTCTTTCTCTTAGTTTCTCTTTAGTCACGTGTGTTGGTGAGCACCGATGAAGGCTGACGAAGTCTCTCAGTTCCTACAGAACACCCACCATATCAAACATAGCCAGTAATTTATTGGACTTAACAACAATACCGAATGCTTAAAATACCTATAGATGTAAACCACATTATTTGCGAAAAGAGGTATATAGACAGTGATGATGGCTTTCACTCCAAATAAACTATGTTTAATTTAAAGAGATCTCTGTCATCCCAATCTCCTTGCCTCCTTGATTGCACACAGAATCATACTGTTACCAGCAAATCTGTTTCACAATTTATTCAGTGAAGATAATTTTGATTTGGTTGCTGTGTGAATATTTTTAATGTATGTGGTTCAATATTTTTGTTACCTATACATTGTAATTACCCAACCTGAAATAACAATTCATTATAAGAAAAGAAAATTGTCACACCATATTAGATAAAATATAATAGGTTTTCCGGTGAAGTCTCAAACAGCATCCAAATATTATTTAACTAGGCTATTTCCACTTCTTACCTAGACTAGATAAATAATGGGTTACGTATCACCATGAGCTCGCAATGCAGGTACCTAACACACAACCACCATGCAGTCTTATTCTGCACCAGTCAACAGTTTATTCTGATTTAGTATCTAAGTAACATTTAATGAAAAATAGGGTCTTATATCATCGCACACTGTTTGAAATAATTTTAGGTGAATAGGTATACTATCTATATTGTGTTATTAAAATATTTTGCTCTCTGTATATCATTTGTTTACAAATATTGTTGCGCATTAAATGTACTGAAGCTGATCACCTTTCACATTTTGTGGTTCTCTTTACAGGTTCTACTTACACACAACAACTATACTAAAACAGTTCTTTGGTGTTTTGTTTTAGTTTGAAATCAGTGTACAACATTAGATAAATTAAAATTACAATATAAAGAAAATTTATTAAATATAACATTATGAAGAAAGCGAGATATTGGGGTCAGAATGAATCAATACAAGACTCGGTGGCAGTGAGTGTTGATCAAGAAACAAGTATATGTAGAGGTTGTCTGGTGACTGAGCGTAGAATGGTCAATGCAATGCTTTTTGAAGCTTCATTCAAAGATTTGACTGGTATTACTGTAAGTAAATATCTCTTACTAGAGGACGACAGCAGCTATGCCTGCATTTTTTTTAAATTTACCCGTTTTGGCCGATCCCGTGGGAATTTCGGGAAATCCCTTCTTAGTGCACCCCTACGGTCCCCAAGAAATATACATGCCAAAATTCAGCTCCCAGCGCCCAATAGTTTTGGCTGTAGCGTGTCTGTCAGTCAGTCAGTAACGCAAGGATTTTATATATTAAGATTATTGACAATATAGATGTTTAAGACCCTGCTATACGCTGACAATCAGTTTCTTTTTGCCTCGTTAGCGTCCGATTTACAGCATATGGTCACCGTAATGAATGAGGCTTATTAGAAGAAGGGCATGAAAGTGAATGTAAGCAAGACTAAGGTCATGGTCATATAGAGGGAAAACAGTATAACTGAATGTAACATAATAATAGGAGATGAAAAAGTGGAACAAGTGAATGAGTTTGTGTATTAGGCTCTTTGTTTACAATAGATGGAAAATGTGAGGGAGATGTTGAAAGGAGAGTGAAAGCAGGAAATAGTGTGAATGGCGCCTTATGGTCCATCATCAGTAGTGAAATTATCCCAAGTAAGACTCGCCTTGCTGTACTGCAGGGAGTTTTGGCGCCAACACTGATGTATGGTACCAAATCATTGGTATGGCAGAAGAAGCATGTGAAAGTAGAATCAATGCTGTGGAGATGAGAGCTTTAATGAGTATGTGCGGAGTAAGTATAATAGATAAGGTGCGTAACAGTGTTATACGGGAAAAGTGAGGTCTAAAAGAAGATGTAGTGACAAAAATTGAAAAAGGCATGTTGCGTTGGTTTGGACATTTAGAACGGATGGATGAAAGAAGAAATACGAAAGGAGTGTATCGTGCGAGAATGAATGGAAATGTCGGTAGGGGACGCCCTAGGCGGACGTACGCCGACCAAATAGGTGACGTACTAAAAACGGGCCGAATTAAAAGCGATAACCGACGCGCATGCATGATGAGGTTAATGAATGTCGAGGAAGCGAATGAGGTATGTGTGAACCGAAGCATGTGGCGCTCCATAGTCTCTGCCTACCCCAATGGGAGACAGGCGTGACGATATGGATAGATAGATAGATGTTCAATATTGGTTTTCACTGGCCTTTGGTCTAGTGCTTAGTGAATTAGCCTTAGCCTTACCCACAGAATTGTAATGTAATCTGTGGCCTTACCTTTAACCTGATGTTTTGGGTTTAGTTGCCACACTATAAATATCTTTGCAAACAATCAATTCTGTCTATAAGTCAAGCCAACTAGGAGTTGAATGGTCGCCATGGCTGGAAATGGTTGGATATGCATTAATTAAATCATTCATATATCTCTACTAGAGGACGCCAGCAGCTACGCCTGCTTTTTTTTTAATTTACCCGCTTTGGCCGATCCCGTGGGAATTTCAGGAAATCCCTTCTTAGTGCACCCCTACGGTCCCCAAGGAACATACATACCAAATTTCAGCTTCCTGCGCCCAATAGTTTAGTCTGTCAGTCAGTAACGCAAGGATTTTATATATTAAGATTAAGATTTCAGAAAAGCTTTTAAAAGTCGAGGGAGACAAAAATGAGTACCAAAGATTGATCAATGATTTTCAGTGAGTTTTTCTAGGACAAGTTACTTACTTGCTTTCTGGCCATCTTGTGATACATTTTTAGATAGGTATGTCATCCCAAACCGCTTTACTCTTGAAAAGTTTACAGCCGGTCCAGAGAGACTTATTTATACTATTTGTGTTATTTCAGATCTCCCCTACAGATGGGCTACCACAGTGGCTGTGCTATGAATGTTCTGCTTTGTTACACAAATGTGTAACATTTAGAAATAAAGTAATGAAGTCACACTACAGGTTGTGTCAGTATGTGCTGGAGAGTGTTCCCGTGAGTATTGACATTTGTGATTAACAGTTATAAGTGAAATATACTGAAATTCTGTATATGTTTTTATTAGGATTATTTAATCTATGTAGGTATGTACCTATTTTTATTTCGTATTTATAACAGGTGATTCATTTAGAGGTAGTTTTTTGTCTAAGGGTTTTTTGACAGATGAATGGTGTATCGTGTTAACATTTTATGGTAATTTATTCAGTACAGTTTGACATTTCGTCATTTTCGACTTGGCTCCGTGCAGCGGTCGGTATTTATTTCTCGGTCCTTATTTCTTCAAAAACGAGGCCGGTCAGAACGTTACTGTCAACGGCGGCCGTTATCGTACCATGCTAATAGACTATTTATTTTGTTTCTTGAAAATGAAGCCCGTGATCTCCAAGACATTTGGTACCAACAAGACGGCGCGGGTGCCACGTCAAACCATGGCTTTATTGCGTGAACAATAATTGGTGAAAAGATCATTTCGCGCTTCGGACCGGTGAGTTGGCCGTTTAGATCCTGCGACATCACACCTAGACGTTTTCCTTTGGGGCTATGTTAAGTCTAAAGTTTACATGGATAAGCCGGGTACGATTGAACAACTGGAAGCCAACATTTCTCGCGTTATTCGCCATAATACCAACCGAAATGCTTGGTCGCGCAATCGAAAATTGCAACGGCAGAATGGACTATGTTAACCGCAGTTCCGGCCAACATTTGAAAGAAATAATCTTCAAAAACTAAATGTACATAATAGTACTTTTATATGATAACTAAAAATAACCCGATACCTACATTAGTTTTTATTTATGTTTTTTTTGTTTTGTAAAAAGTACCTCCAAATGAATCACCCGTTATATTAATTCAGAGTGTATGTACTATTTATAATTAATTATAACTAGTTTTAAGAGATTGTATGTATGTTAGCAAGTAGGTAGGTCCTGCGGGAAGATCAGTGTTGCAGTCTCACCTGATTCTGCAACTTATACTGACGCAGGTACCTTATTTGCGATCCAAAAACTTTTTTCTTTTACTTTGTCACTACATTGTTACTGTTGCATTTGAGTTGCAAATAAAACAATTTTCATTTAATTTCAAACATTTTGGAGCTGGCCACTTAAAATTGAATATTTAAAAGGGTACCTATGTTGAGGAGCTCAAAAATAGAACTCCTGGGAACATGGCACTACTCGTATTTTATTTTTACTATTTGATCAGATTGTGAATTAAACCGGTGGGACAGTATACAGGGTGGCGCTTGCATAGGGGCATTGATTTAAAAAGGACGTAGCATTGATGCCTATAAAATGTTTTATATCAACAAAAAAGGTCATGGGGCCAAAATAAAATAATAAAATTTTCAAACAAAATAAACTTTAAAATATGAGTACCAAAACGAAACACCATTTGTAGACCAATATGACATTAGGTTACTGACCTTTGTAAGAACGGCAACGTGTGCTATGCGGCAGATGATGCCACGGAGGTAGTTCACATTTATTGACGAATTACCTTTTTCAGTAATTCTACACATCACTCCAATGTTTGGTCACTCATTAGGCAAGCACTGGTGTCTTTTTCATATCAACAAAAACCCACTTAACACAAACCCACGTAAAAGGTAGCGCAAAATTTCAAATTTTCAAAATGGCCGCCATTGTTATCACGAATTACCTATTTCAGTAATTCTACAAATCACTCTAATGAAAGTTCAGTAATTAGGAAAGCACTGGTGTCTTTTTCACAACAAGAACCCACGTTACACAATCATATCCGCATATTCGGACGATATAAAGTTTGTCATTATTAACACAAATAATGCAAAAATGACGAATGATAAAGATCACTAAACAACAACACAATTAAATAACACAACTAAATACAATCACACAATTCAATACCAAAAACTGTCGCATAAAGTTAAGATAAGCGCGCGCGTAATCTGATCGACTGTTTTTGCGGCACTAAGCAAGTACCTTTGATTGGCTTTGATGAGTCACCGATCACCGATGCGCCGCTGGCGCCGACATGTCTAGGATAGGAAATAGAGATGCGCAATAGGTACTATGAATGTCGCTATTTTTGACACGTTAATACGTTAACAATAAACTAACACAAAATGTTTTTATACAACGAACTACGCATTCTTACTTGTATTAACAATAATGCTATTGCTTAATTGTGTTGCTAATACGACACAGTTAAACAAGTTTATGAAATACTATGCACATACTTCAATTAGTTCAGTAGTTTTAGTACATAGTTGTTATAATTCTTAAGTAGATTGTTGAACCCATTAGACCATTTAAAAAATACCATACGGAAAAAGCTAAAATAGTCAATAATTATTAACTTATTTCAAATGATTAAATAATTGAATGTCTTTACATGTTTATCATTGTTTACCTATTAAAAAACGTCGTCTTTATTTGTACCACACTTTGAAATTTTCGAACGTAAAGTCGATTACATTAACGATAAATACAAACAATGTCGATACAATAAACAACAAACTTTTACGGTGCGTAGAATTTTTTATCGATACTATCATTGATAAGACGATTAAATTAAAGTTAAATACAAACAATGTCGCTACAATAAACAACAAACTTTTACGGTGCGTAGGATTTTTTATCGATACTATCATTGATAAGACGATTACATTAAAGTTAAATACAAACAATGTCGATACAATAAACAACAAACTTTTACGGTGCGTAGGTATTTTTTATCGATATTATCATTGATAACTATAAGACGATTACATTAACGTTGATTACAATCAATGTCGATACAATAAACAACAAACTTTTACTGTGCGTATTTATTTATAATCGATACTATTGACAATATTTTGTTCATAATTGGGCAACTCTATTTGGCCCGACTATGTTTGTCCTTGTCACACGTAGTGCATTTACTGTGCATACCTAATCAGATTTTTTCGTGCTTGCGGAACCGATCCATTTTATTATTATGTAACTTTAGTGAAAAGGTAATTAGGAAGTTTCAAAAGTTTTGTTCTGTTAAAAATGTTACGCCTTAACTTGGGCGCAAAAACCTACAACGACGAGTCTTAGGTAGGTACCTTGAGGCGAAGCGACGTTGACCGAAGACGTCATCGTCCAAGTCGTCGAAGGGTCAACGCAGACAGAGAGGAATAATCCCCGCGCGGTCTCGGGGATTTTCTTTACGGATTGCGTATACTCAAGATTGCGCGCGACCTCGCGATCCTGCGTGAGTAAAACGTTCTGGGTTACCACTCTACAGTAAATATTTTGTCGCGAAAGTTCGTTATACCCTGAAAATACGCATACGACGCGGGCGCCGACTCGACTTTGCGCGGATGCGCGGGGATTTCCGCGTATCTTCGAGGACGCGCGAATATTTTTTATCAGGTTCAAGCATTTATGAACTTTATTGTAAAAACATTAAAGTTTATTTTCAAGTGCGTTGATAAAATCCTCTCCGCTGCGCTCCGTTCTGTCTGCGCTGAGCCTAGCTTCGGATGACGTCGAGGCGTCGCGTCGTGAGTAGTACCTAGCGAGTCGCGGCGCGCAATGTAGGGTCGTTGACCGTTTTGTATCAGCTGTATGGAACTCAAAGCGTGTGCAAAAATTGCGGAACTTAAAATCGATATTGTGGCTAAACTACTGCACCGATTTAATTGATTTTTGGTACAAGGCTTAAGAATGTTGTAAGCTATGCCTTTGTTCAAAAAGTGCCGCTACGCAAGCGCCACCCTGTATATACACGGCCAACGTTGAAACCAAAAAGACTTTGATCAGACTTTGAAACCAAAAAGGTTGATTTTAGGGTTCCGTTCCGTACCTCACAAGGTAAAAAAGGAACCCTTAGAAGATCACTTTCTTGTCCGTCTGTCTGTCTGTCTGTCCGTGTGTCGCTACCGATAAATAAAAATCAGGGTCCTGGGTCAACCCGATAAAAAGATATGGTCAAAATTAGATTTTTGCGAAAACTTGTAAGTACCAAAATTAACCTTTATTTTCAACTTTTTTTTAATTTTCGGAATTTTTTCTTTACTTGTGCTGTAAGACCTTGGTTTTAACGAAAATTGACAATTCTAGGTCAACCGTAAGTACCCTACAGGTTTTGGGTCGAAAACCTATATGGTAGTTCCCGTTGAACTAGAATCACGAAATTTGGCCAAAAGCAGGGTCTTACAGCACAAACAAAGGAAAAATTACAAAAAATAAAAAAGTGGAAAATTTAAGGGTGTCCCCATACATACATAGTAGACTCCATTTAAGATAGTCCTCTAAGTTGTATGGGCGCTCATACTGATTTAGAGGACTAGCGTAATTAGCAACAACTTCAAATAAGGTAAAATGCGTACGGAAACCTCGGTGTGCGGGTCGCACTTGCCCGATTTTTTTAGTATTATATATACAATAATTATGTAATAATTGAGAAAACAATGAGCACCATATTACTTGCCAATGAGACTTGACAATGAGCACCATAACTTGACAGTATGGCTCAATGATAGGTCACCATCATGAGATAAAAACCGAGATAATCTATAATTACAAACATTTGCAATGTATCTATACTTATACAAACATATTTGTATAAATATGAATCGCATGATTATTATTCGAAAATAAAAGTGAAATACCATTTATTTGCTTCGGCAGAATATTATTTCCATTTCGGTACAAAGGCAAACGAGTGGTTACCCAATATCACTTTTTGCCTAACCCGGGAATCGAACGTGAGATTGTACGATCAGCAGTCGCCCATGCTACCGCTGCACCACAAAGTCCCGCCACTATTATATACTAGATCCTTTATCAGATCACTATCGACGAGGACGCGACCCCGCACTTGAGTCGAACAAGTGTCCTGCACTGCCACATCGCCGGTACTCAAACTGACAAGGTACGTGACTGGCTTGTTATTAATACGTGAAAAAGAAGTAAGCGGTTAATGGTTTCCCCGCGCCGATAACAACTGCTTCAAGCATTGTCGTTCTGATCCCCACACGTGACAACACTTTGTACGATACACTAACAGTTATACCGAATCTGAGTGTTCTTTCGTCAGTTGTTTGAATGTTTGTAAAGTCTACTGCAGCACTGGATTTATTCCTAAAGCAATAGTTATCACTTCACAAGAAATATCCTCTAGTATGAACGAGCAATAAGTTTGATAACTAATTCAAACCAATATTTCAACAGTATTTTCTCGCAGCAGCAAATGCTCATTGCGTATACCTACTTTTTGTAATTGCAGCTTGAAGAGCAAGTTGACGACACGGTTAAATGTGATACTGACATGTTCTGCGAAACAGTAAAAGTTGAAGACGGGCCGATATTCTCTGATAATGAAGATAACAATGCGGAAGAAGAATACAGGTGAGAACAGAATAATAATATAAATACAGAGATCAGTGCGAGGCACAATACATATGCTGTAAATGACTTAGTTTTTGTTTGAAGCAGTAAGTATCACAAAAGTAATGCCTTTAAGTCATTATTATTATTAATTTCTATTTATGATCGTTCAGTAATGTATGCTTGTCCCGCTTTAAAATCTCAAATTGTTCCAATATTCACATTCTAATAACCTTTTGACAATGAATGTCCGCTATTTAAAGTATGACCCGTTTGAAGTAAACGTTCGGCAAAATGAGACTTTTCCGGCTGGTTGTTTTTTAAACGCCGCTAAATGTTCTTTATATCTCAGCTCAAAACTTCGACCCGTCTGTCCTATGTACTTATATTGGCATTGGTCGCATGTTAAGCAGTAAATATCGGACTTTTTGTACTTTAGCATTGCAAAAAACAATTACCGTTTTGTATGGTTTATAGGTTGATCTGATACCGTTCCTCCTCAGTACACGCGCCATACGGTCAGTTATACTTCCAAAATAGGTAAGAACAGCAGTATTATTTATCGCTTCTTTTATAGAGGGATATAAAAGTGACTTGGCCATTCTAAGTTGTTTTCCTCGAATCATTAGGCGTTTACTATACCCGTTGGATAGAGCTATATCGAGCCATGACCGCCGACTTATCGCAAGCGACAAAAACCAAATTTTACAGGAGAATGTTTTTTTTTTAATATCTTTACGATTAAATGTGCTAGTAAACTGAAACTTCACATAGAACTATAGTTTTTTTCACTTATGGATTCCAGTCACAAATTTAGAAAAATAATAGGTTTTTAAGGCTTTTTTGGCGCTTGCGATTCTTTTGCCGTTCGTAATTAACGACTTTGCGCTACGTTCAGGCATTTAATTGTACTTACGATAAAAATGTTTCTTAAAAATTAACAATAAAATTTAACGCAAATGACTAATAAGTCATTATAATCTTACTAATAATATAATTATTATAAATGCGAAAGTTTGTTTGGATGCATGTATGTATGTATGTTACTCAGTCATGCAAGAAGGGGCGGTGACTGGAACAAGGCAGTAATTGTGCCACTTTACAAGGGTAAAGGGTCTCAGCAGGAATGCAAAAAATACCGTGGGTTAAGCCTCCTGAGTGTTGTTGGCAAATTGTATGCAAAGATACTGATCGAAAGAATTATTTCTGAAACGGATAGTAAGATTTGGGATGTACAAGCGGGATTTAGAAAGGGCATGGGATGTACGGATCAAGTCTTTTCCTTAAGGTGCATTGCAGAGAAAATCTTAATGAAACACCAGAAGGTTTTCTGCGCCTTTATTGACTTGGAAAAGGCGATCGAGTGGTGAGGGATGAACTTTGGTCAACACTTTCCGTGTATGGAGTGAGCAGCAGTCTGATACGGGCACTTACATCCTTATATAGGGATTCAAGTGCCTGTGTCAGAATAAACGGGGCCTACACAGACTGGTTTAACATTGATCGTGGTGTTACACAGGGATGTGTAGCGTCTCCTTGGCTGTTCAATCTATTCATGGACAGTTTTTGGACTGATTTGAAAGACTCTGAATGTGGTTTAAGAATGGGTGAATCTGTATTTAAGACCCTGTTATACGCTGACGATCAGGTTCTTTTTGCGTCGTCAGCGTCTGATGGTCGGTACAGCAGATGGTCACTGTAATGAATGAGGCCTATAAGAAGAAGGGCATGAAAGTGAATGTTAGCAAGACTAAGGTCTTGGTCATAGAGAGGGAAGATAGCGT
Organism: Euclidia mi; assembly: GCA_944739405.2. Classification (NCBI taxonomy): domain Eukaryota; kingdom Metazoa; phylum Arthropoda; class Insecta; order Lepidoptera; family Erebidae; genus Euclidia; species Euclidia mi. The sequence goes on along the minus strand of OX123208.2, from coordinate 29,386,415 downwards.
AACTGAATGTAACATAATGATAGGAGATGAAAAAGTGGAACAAGTGAATGAGTTTGTCTATTTAGGGTCATGGTTTACAAGAGATGGAAAATGTGAGGGAGATATTGAAAGGAGAATGAAAGCAGGAAATTGTGTGAATGGTGCCTTACAGACCATTTTTAGCAGTAAAATTATACCGAGTAAGGTTCGCCTTGCTATACTGCAGGGAGTTTTGGCGCCAACGTTGATGTATGGAAGTGAATCGTGGGTATGGCAGAAGAAGCATGAAAGTAAAATTAATGCTATGGAGATGAGAGCTTTGAAGAGTATGCGCGGAGTAAGAATGGCAGATAAAGTGAGAAATAGTGTTATTCGAGAAAAGTGTGGTTTGAAAGAAGATGTAGTGTCAAAGATTGAGAAAGGTATGTTGCGATGGTTTGGACATTTGGAACGGATGGATGCAAAGAAATTCACGAAAGATGTGTATCGAGTAAGAATGAATGGAGATGTCGGTAGAGGATGCCCAAGACGGACCTATGCCGACCAAATTGGTGACGTACTGCGTAAGGGCCAAATCAAAAGTACCCGTAACCGACGAGCATGCATGACGAGGTTAATGAATGTCGAAGAAGCGAAAGAGGTATGTTTGAACCGGAGCGTTTGGCGTTCCATAGTCTCTGCCTACCCCAATGGGAGACAGGCGTGATGTTAAGAAGATGAAGAAGAAGAAGAAGAACTAGTAATATTAATTAATGGACAAAGTACCTATTTCATTATCTTAGGCAAGTACTCACCTTTGCTGCAGGTGTCGAAATTTTTAAGGCTAATCTGTTATCAATCACTATATTATTTACACTATTACACTACAATAAACACTACTTTTTGACAAAAAACAAAGTTATTATAATTTTAATTGCTTTTTAGCGCACTGAGATAGTTATTGCATCATAACTTTCGGCGGAATGAACTTGTCATAACACGTGTCTTAGGACTTTGTTTATAGTAACCGACCAAATAATGATGTACTCTGTCGCTTGCGATAACAACTAGTGTCCCTTACGCTGCAGTTCTTAGATGATCACGTAACTTACGATAAATGTTGATGTGTCGCTCACGATAAAATTTATAAAATTGTAGCGCTAACGATAAACTTGGTAGTTGCTATAACTTCGTTTTTACTATATTTAGGCGGGAAATTTCGACGTAGACTTGTCCGTTACACGTTTAAACATCATTTACGATAAAAAAAATATTTTTGAAAAAATGTCGCTTACGATAAGTCGGCGGTCATGGCTCGATATGATAAATAAAATTTAACTAGAGGACCCGTGCTGCTCCACAGCATATTTTAATATTATAAAAAAGCTTTTAGGTTCATATAGGTATGGTGAGTACATTGTAGCCTTATCTATTAAGTAAAAAGATGATATTCTTACCAAAAATACATATATCACAAAACTTATTTTCTCACAACATTGGCTTTACGTTGCACCTTAGGTATCGTGAAATTTCGACCTTGACATTACTGAATGGTTTGCCACGCAATAGGGATATATATTATATGTATAACTGAACATTGACGAAAGAAAGTCCTTCAATATGACTGTGCTGCCCTACCATTCTTTCCATTAGGACACTGTAATGTCCTTCGTCCAGATGCCCAGAAAATAGCAAGTTATGAACAATTTCGCCAGTAGCCATAGTCAGTAATCGTATTACTGTTTTCCAGGTGAACTCTGAATTGACCCTCTATATCCCGAGTGTCAATTCAGAGTACTCTGAAGCTCACTTTCACTCTGAAGTTAAGCATGCCCTGCATACTGTCCATTGGCACCCATCACACGTTTGTAATCTGTTGCATTTGTAATGATCTGGCCATATGCTTCGTCCCCAACAATGAAGTTACTATATACATCCCACTTATTGACAATGTTATCAACAGTGGCCAAACGAATTTCATAATGTTTATTCTCACTTCCATATAAACAATAAGAAATTGCGCGGAATAAGCAATTACCGTCACCAAGAATGGAAATCCATCATTATAATTGAAAACACAACTACTCACAAAAAATACGTTATTAAATCAGAAACTTAAGTTACTAACTTACGCTAACTTCACTTAGTCAATATTTTACTAACAACTTTTTTTTTAACCTATACTGTACCATTGTTGGGCAAATGTCTCCCCTTTGAAAAATATAGATAAACAACTTTTTTTATAAATAAGAAAATAGGTTTTATTTGTTATCCAGCAAAATATTTCTGTTAGAAGCACTATTTATTTGTTTTGTGTATGGGTGTGATTAATCCATCATAATTTAGAAATGTAATAATGACGTTTATAGTTTTGGTCGAAATTTTAGTTTTGGTAAGAATGGCTGATTTGGTAGCAATCGTAAGTAACCTTGCTACCAAAACTACAATACATATAATAATATGCCAAAAATATCATTTTTACCAAAACTACTATTCCTAACGAAAATACTATTCCTATCAAAGCTACTATTTTTACCAAAACTATTATTCGTACTAACACTATCATATCTACCATTTTTCCAAAACTACCATTTCTACCAAAACCGCCGGTGTTGTCAAAAGTACCTACCTTTTCTCTCAAAAAACTACTACTTTCTTACCAAAGCTATAATTTCTACAATAACTACCACTTGTAATAATATAATTATGTGACAATAGTACTATGAGCCGCTGTAATTTGTTCCACATAAAAAAAAAATTAGGATGCCCGAAGAAAGTCCATAATTTAAAAACACAAAAGTTTTCCTAACATAAAACTTAAGGAAAATTCCTCTACATCAGAGATCAGTTCACCCAACATTAAGGGTTAACTGCTAACATTCGGGGAATATTACCTGCCATCAGCGATAATTCACTATAGTGATAATTTGACCAACATCGGGTATAATTTTACACACCATCACACTCACACCCGTATGAAAGTAAGGCAAGGTCACCTTAAGGAGGCATAACGTTTTTTCCTGGCAGTTACCGCAAGGAACTTATTAGACGCCATAAAAATATTTTTGAATTTAGAACCGTCCGTTTAGAAAGAAAGCAATGGAATCTTAAGAAATTTATAGGAAAATATTGAAAAATAAGTTCAATGTCCACACCTATCTTTCTTCAAACTTACCCTATTTAAATGAGCATACTATCAAATGAAAGAGCTCTTTTCAGCGCGTGTTTTAGGCCTATAACGAAACGCCTACCTCAATGAGAACCAGATACATAGAAGCAGAAAGTCATTGACTACGGCTACGAAAACGTAAAAAATGTATGGGAGTAAACTGTTTTTGCAAATAACTTCATGAATGTGCAAGTTAGGTAATTTCTAATGCTTGATGACAAATCTATGCAGCAAGAGCTTTCATTTAAAAAAATAATCATGCGAATCGGTTGCGTAGAACGGGCTGGCCGACTCGTATTATAAAACACAAATTATTTTAATATATAGATTCTTTGTTATATGATTTTATATTCAGTGGTACATTCAATAATCTATGATCATACTGTGGAATGGTGCCATTTTGTGTTGTGTTGGATGAAAGGACGATGCTGGTATTGGTTGGTGGTGGTATTGGTTTTGTCGATATGGTATTGTACTATGTGTATACGTCGCGCGTCGGTTTACGATAAATTTCAAATGAGTGTGACGTACCCTCCCTTTTGAAAGTCAAATCTAAGAAGTTTATTGAGCTGAGATTTGATAAATAATATTTTATTATTTGTTATATGATTCTATATTCGTCCAGTCGTCTCATATGTCAACGCTCAAGCTTATAAGTTAGCGAATTATTTATACGGATTGACTAAAGAGAAGACGTCATTCACCGCAAAATACAGCCAGAAAAATAGTTATGATTAGCAAAATAAAACACATCTGTCTACCTAGAAACACAAAACTCGTGTCTTTGGATGTAAAAAGCTTATTTACAAACGCCCCTTAGTGATCCAAGATGGCGGACGGGAAATCAAAGATGACGGATGAGAAAATTTTAAAAATCAATATGAGTATCGCCTTCGATATTTTAAGGGGTGGGGAATCGAAATACAATATCTATGTCGTGATCAAAGATGGCGGATGGGAAAATTTTTTAAAATCAATATTGGTATCGTCTGCGATGTTAAAAGGGATGGGGAATCCAAATACAACATCTGTTTCGTGATTCAAGATGTTGGATGGGAAATCAAAGATGGCGGATGGGAAAAAATTTAAAAATCCATATGGGTATCGTCTCTGATGATTTAAGGGATGGAGAATACAAATACAACATCTACTTCGTGATCAAAGATGGCGGATAGGAAATCAAAAATGGCGGACGGGATTTTTTTTAAAGTCGACATGGGAATCGTCTCCGATATTTTAAGGAATGGGGAATTCAAAAACATCATTTTCGTGATCAAAGATGGCGGATGGGATTTTTTTTTAAATCAATATGTGTATCGTCTCCAATGTTTAAAGGGATGGGGAATCCAAATACAACATCTATTTCGTGATTCAAGATGGCGGATGGAAAATCAAAGATGGCGGATGGGAAAATTTTTAAAAATCAATATGGGTATCGTCTCTGATGGTTTAAGGGATGGAGAATCCAAATACAACATCTACTTCGTGATCATAGATGGCGGATAGGAAATCAAAAATGGCGGACGGGATTTTTTTTAAAGTCGATATGGGTATCGTCTCCGATATTTTAAGGAATGGGGAATTCAAAAACACTATCTATTTCGTGATCAAAGATGGCGGATGGGATTTTTTTTTTAAATCAATATGGGTATCGTCTCCAATGTGTAAAGGGATGGTGAATCCAAATACAACATCTATTTCGTGATCAAAGATGGCAGATAGGAAATCAAAGATGGCGTACGGGATTTTTTTCTAAAGTCGATATGGGTATCGTCTCCGATATTTTAAGGAATGGGGAATTCAATATTATATAAAAATTTTGTTCATCATTTATAGACTCTGAAATGATAAGAGATTAAGCGCTAAGTCAATGGTAACTTTGGAAAAGGGGCTTGGAAAAAGGGAATTAAATAAAAGCTCTTAAAAAGGCGATACGGAGTTCGCTGGGTTAGCTAGTATTTAATAAAATAAGGCCTACAGCTATCTAGAGTATTAAGTTTGAATATAACTCTAATACATTTTTTTTGCGATTTGAAAATTAGTTCTTTATTGGTGGAATTATCCCAAAATAAGATCCAACCATACCGTGGTATGCCATTATCACAGACTCAATATTCAACATAGCAGCAAGTTTATATAAGGCATAGACCATTGAGTTTACTTTCTTGCTTAAGAGTTCGGTATGTAGCTTCCAATTAGATTTTTATCTATTGTTACGCCCAGAAACTTTGTGGAATCTACTTTAACACATTGACTGCTGGAAACGTATATGGTGTGTCCCAAGTGTCGGATCCTGCGATGCGGCTAGCCCACAATAGTCGTGTTTAGGGAAAAAATATACAAGCGTGCTGCCGAAACACGCGACGCGTGAATCATACCAATACCACACATGTGCTGACGACCACTCATGTGTGTTTTTTTTGTATAGCAACTCGTACGTCGCGTGTCGCGTCAGCACAGACACACGCTCGACCTGCACGCGCGTTGCGTGTCGTTAAGCACGAGAGGCTGGGCACGCTCTGCGGGTGCGGATACACGCAGGATATGCGTACTGGCCGCATAGCAAAAGGCCGTCTACGAATCTTAGGCCAGCAGTCAATGTGTTAACAATTTCTTTGTCTTGATGAGATACAGTAATATCTGGAGTTGGAACTCTTTGACTAAAGAACATGGCTTTAGTTTTTTTCTAAATTGATTTTAAGATTGTTATGATTCATCCAAGTAACTATAGATCTGATCGTGTTGTTGATTTCCTTTGCATGGTCTGCTTTATGAGCAGTAGCATGAATAGTCACAGTACTGTCGTCTGCGAATAAGGCCATCGGATGCTCTGTTACGTTTGGGAGGTCGTTTATGTAGATGATTAACAGAAGTGGAACGAACGCTCCCTTGGGGAACACCATATTTAACTGGTAGTGGAGCTGACGCGTATGTAACCTCTCTTTTGGTAGAAATATTAATAGATGATATCTCGGTGTATTGAGTGTGAGCTTTGAGGTAGGTTTCCAACATGTTTACAATGTTTCCTCTAATGCCACACACCTTTACTGCATAACATGCGACCAATGCCAAAATAAGTACATAGGACAGACGGGTCGAAGTTTAGAGCTGAGATATTAAGAACATTTAGCGGCGTTTAAAAAACAACCAGCCGGAAAAGTCTCATTTTGCCGAACATTTACTTCAAACGGGTCATACTTCAAATAGCGGACATTCATTGTCAAAAGGTTATTAGAATGTGCATATTGGAACAATAATTCGACATTTTAAAGCGGGACAAGCATACATTACTGAACGATCAAACCAACTTTAACGGGTCCTCATTGCTGAATATATTCGCATACCGTCATAATGACTCACATCAGTTGAGCAACGGAGGGAATTAGAAAGTACAATCGTTTATAAGACATGCACACGGTAGGAAAGCGCTCAGTCGTTGCCCATCGGTCCTGAGGATGCCTCGTGCAAGCGAAACACTGTCGAAGAATAGTCGGCGCATACAGCGGGATACTGCAAGTCAGGTATCTTCCTGGAACCCATACCATTCAGATATCCCTTCCCTAGCCTTTTAGAGGAGTTCGGTATTGTCAACCTTTTTCTATTGCAATAGTTGGGGTGGTCAATCCGAGGGTGCGTGGTGGGTTCCTTTTTCCCTCCATTAGGTTACATGCAGTTCCGCCAAGTAACGCCTGATTCAATCGACTATAAATAATTAAGTATTTTCTGTTCTTTCAGAGAAAAAACTCCTGAAAATCAGCTCGCAAGTTCATTACTGACATGTGACCCACTTGACATAAACATCGTTGTTACTGTGAAACACGAGGAACAAGCAGAGGAGGGAGAGGTCGGTATAATCTTGTCAACATACCTGACACCTGCCGCGCTATATTGCAGCACGAATTATAGTAATTCTTATACAGGATGTAAAAAGACCCTTAAGGAAAACTGACATTCCATATTATTCCAATCATTACAAACATTTTTACTTCAGCACTATACCTGAGCAATAATTACTGGTTCAGGAGATGTTGAGGCTCAAAGTCACCATACAATTTTTCTAATTAGGTGCAAAATCGATGCATCTACCCTTCCAATATGTTCTATAGATGTTCTATGACCCCATAGATAAATATTTCGTTTAAAGAATGTGTCCACTTGAAAAAATAAAAACGTTTTCCAGTTATTATTTTTGCTTAATATAACCTGTATTAAACCTGTATAAAGTAGTAAGTAGTATATGTTTTTACAAATCCTTAGCCATTGACCGTTCTCATACACATGGATGATCTGATCTGTACCTCTACCATGAGCCGGTATTGATATTTAAGACGCTAGCGACGAAAACGCTAGCGTCGCAACGTAGGTCAAATAGATTTCTATACCGTCCGTACCACAGGTTTCACAAAGCATTAAAAAATCGTTAATGTAAGCACGATAGCTACTACCGTTCTCAGCTTGTTATGTTGGCAAGACGTAATTGTTTGCTAGCTTCACTCTTATGTTTTGTTCCTTTCTTTATCGATATTAAGAAACGAGAAAGAGTCAAGGTTAGATGTCAACATTTTGTTTATGTTAGAATTAGTGTGACAGTAGAGGACCTATTTAGTATTTTCGCTTTATGATGATATGCATGATAGTTCATGACTGACAATTATAGTGATGTAACCTAAGGAAAATTAAGCGATTATTTATAAATATCGAATTAATTGGCAAAGGACATAGAATCGTACGTAGTTACCGATTTTAAATCTTCGAAATAAATTCATATTAAAAGTGTTTTGGCATATACAGTCACAAATAAAACGCAGTAATTTTAAAATATTTTTTTTTATTATTCGTCACAGTCACTCGAAATAAAACCTCATATCTGAATCGGAATCTTCTCCGACTGAGATAATTATTAATTGCTGATCTCGAATTCGGTCGAAGTGGACATATTTATCCCAGTCGCAAAATATTTTCGATTGTGTTTTTTCTAGGACTGATTAATTTTATCAATTTAGGGAACTCATTTCTCTCATAATACCCATATCTCATAATACCCGTAATTCGGATTGCCACCAAATCGAAACTATCTTTGAGCTTTACGATGTCCAGAGCTGCCGCAACTCTGTACACAACACTGTCAATGGGTATTACCGGGACCGGTTTGCACGCTCTCGTTCAAAGAAGGTCCTCAAACGAAGCACTAACTCACGGCTTTGAGAGTTTAAAACTATCTTTTTAGTTGTTTTCGTCATTGTACGTACCAAATAAAACACAACAAAAAAAAGAACAGGCCAAACAGATAGAAATACAAACCGCACACAAGGCAGATGCACTCGTACTGACGATGACGTATTCGATAACAAGATGGCCGCACCTATTCATCGAGTTCATGTCGATTCAATGGTGTCAATCTCTACTGACAGAGGTTCCGTTTCATGCATCTGACATTTTGAGGATTATATTTCATAATATTAAAATAATTTATTTACAGTTAATAATAATTATAAAAATAGAGAGATACATACTAGTATCAATTTACTTTGTAATTTATAAAAGATATTTTTAATTATTGATTTTTTTGCCAATTTATTTTAATAAGCTGAAAGTAGTATGCGTGATATGTAAAATGAGAACTGTCACGCAACTCATCATACAGCGAAAATACTATAGTACCAAGATATAATCCGGCTAAATACAAAGGTTAACGGTTGGTTGGTTACTTGTGCTATTTTGTAGCACTTGAACTTTTACTCCTTATATTTTTGTTATTGTCGTCAATTTCGTCAATATAAATTTGTAGATATTTGTTTTTTGTTTTATGGTGGTGGCGAGTTTGAAATACGTTTGTAGTGTACCTAATGTGTGTTCAGTTAGTGTATTAAGGAGTTCAGTGAGGACAGGTGTGTCACAATTTTAATTAGATATTGGCGGTATTTACGGCAAGGTAGGTATGTCAATGGAATTATTTTTAACTTTAAACTTACAAAATCAGCCAAATTTTACTCTTTGACAGCTTAGTAAGACTATGTAAGACAAACCAAAGCATTTGCAGCGTTTTTTCAATACTTTTAATAGTATTTTTTTTATCTATAACGTTAAAAAAAAAAGAAATTATTATCATAAATGAGTTCTATTATTTTTTTTATCGACAAATCATTAATTCTAGTTATTTACTGTTAATCGTCTAAAAAAACCAGGTGAAATATAGTGTAAACAATAGATTTCACTGCTCTAAATGCTAGTGAGTTACGTATCTACACTTGCCATCGTATTTTCTACTAGCGTCTGTCAAATTGTGACTCATGGTACCATTTCGTATGGTTACAGAAGAAAACGTAACTTGTTATAGTGTAGATTTCGTTCGTTTGTTAACATCTCGTAATCTACACTCTGCAGTGCTTGTGGTACGGCATTTAGTTCATTGAGTAACCGCTTGGAGCGCTGTTCAAGTTAGCGATTAGCGGCCGGTAAACTGGTGGTAGAGGTACTGGTTTTATGATTGTTCCTTGTGGTATTGAATCACGTATCGTATAATAAAGGGTTAAACGTATTGTATTCTGAGTAGTCTGTAGTCGGTGTCGAACAGAGAGCAAGTACAATCGACTCAAGGCAATCACGTCGTTCATTCGTTGGTTGTGTTTGATACACAGGCGTCGAGTCAGGAGCCGCACGTCGGGGCTGAATCCGCGCAGCAGCACTTACACAAGCACGTCGGTAAGTACACACAAGTAGTCGTCCAGTATTTTCTTCAATATTTAATCTTAATCTTCTTAGATTTACGCGAATGTTACATATTGAAATTGAGTATGTACTACAGTTTACGGATCTTATTGCCTTTGAAATTGGGGTGTATTTAATGTTAACAGCCTCACGGATCGTCCCCAGAGGATAACGGTTTTCTTTTGCGGGTATCAGTAGTTCATCAAATTGCAGGTAGTGTTTGGTTCCTCATTCGGGTTAGGCGACAAGTCACCCGCTCGAAATCTCATCCGCAGCGAGTTGAACCGTTTGGTCAGATTTTGCGGGCGCACTCGCCCGAATGTATTTTTATGACTGGACCAGTTATACCTCTAAAAAATAACTAGTTTTAATTGCTAATTTATTCTACAAGTAGTGTCAAGTCACAAGTGCTGTGCACAAGTGTCACATGCATGAGAGCCTTTGTTCACAACTGACACTTGACAAATGGTAGGAAGAAACATATCTATGTTGGCGGCTTGTTGTAAGTTTTGATTGAGGCTCGCTTCAAGATGTAGCTACTCTTGTCGGTCACGCCTTTGTTGTCTTTCTAGTGTGGCTTACTTGACATGTTGAAGCTCAGCGTCCAGGTGTTTCTTTCACAGAGCCCTCGGGTTCTCTGAAACAGAGACATTCTCATGGTAGCTAGCAGCTTAGGATGGTTGTGAGATTCATCGTTTAAGTACCTATCTGTGTGGGTCTTTTGCCAGTGTGGTTGTAAGAGTTCTTTTTATTCCTGATAACAAGTACATCTAAGAAAGCTAAATAATTGTTTGCCTGAAATTCCAATTCGAATTGTATTTGGTTATTAATAAAATTAAGATGATCTAGGAATGCGCTTACACTATCAATGTAATCCCAGTCAAACCAATATATCGCGATAAAATTCGTAAACTATAGTTTAATTTCAATTGTTCAATCATTTCAAATTATGTTAATCGATGTTGGTCAACAGTGTTTTACAAGTAATACACATAGGTGCAAGACCGAATATTCCACAAAAGTGGCTCTCGAAAAATCTAGAATGAACTCAGATATAGAGCATTTTCTACACAATGTTATATCTCCTATTAAGGTTTCATCTCTCGCCTAATGTTTGCTGTTACAATGACTATTGACCAGTAGATGGTGCTACCGGCCGCTCTAAACATTATTGTTAATTATTTAATGTATTCACACAATACTATTTGGTTGGCAGTCGGGTATTTGTTGCAGAATTCCTAGTAACTCAGGAATATAGAAATCAACGACAACCCAACCTACTAGACGGCACACGTAAGGCGAACACTTTCAGACAACACATTAGACTTATACATCTTAAATAAGACCAATCCCAACACTAGATATGAATTATGACGTTCCACAAATTTGAACCGGCCAATTAGAATGCATTTTTGTAGACCCCCTTGCCCCGCATACCTCACCGCTTTGACAGAATTTTTTGTTTGTAGAAATGAAAACATTAGGTGTCTAGTAGGCTGTGTTGTCGTTGATAGAAATCGATCAAGATGCTTACTACACAGTTCCTCGAGGTTGCGGGTTCAAGATTGACTCTATAGTTGGTGCCACGAGAAGACAGACGTTTTGTAAACACACATTGAGAGCTTCACAACCTTTGTTTCAAACAGTTGTGTTTTAGATTTTATGCTTTAGTGAACTTTTATACGTTTTGGTTTTGGTCTTTTTTTTTTCAATGCTCAATTGTGCTCAATATAATAATTAAATTGTTAATTATGTTTTGTCCCGTGCCTCGGAGAGCACGTTAAGCCGTCGGTCCCGGTTGTCATGAAGATCGTTAACAGTCGTTACAGGGCGTCAGTACCTTCTAAATAAACTGACACTAGTCTAAACCATGGAATATCGCTATCCCTTCGGGTTGCGCAGGTCAGACAGGCAGTCGCTCTGTGGAAAAGCTAATATTCAGCCAAATCCGGTTAGACTAGTAAGTGGACCCCAGATTGAAACTGGGATAACGCTAAGAGAAAGAAAATTGTGCTCAATATACTACATAAGTGTTTGAATTAATATTTTTCATATTATTATTAATGACTGCCTAAAAATTTTAAAATTATTACGAAAATTTATTTGATTTGTGGCCGAATTGCCCTAACGAATTTTCATGAATGGCGACTTTTGTAGTTTTTTACACGTAAGTTATCCTGTAAATTAAAGTCAATAATAGAGTAGTCAATGATAAAGTACATATGTAGATATACTTGGTATTTTTAATCACAGGCAATAAATAATTACCTTAAAATGGCCAATCTGTCCTGAAATTTTAATTTATTTACCCCAAATGAATAATATTACAGACAACTAGCCAGTAAAACGCAATAAAATTTTTAGGCATCGGGATTTTACGTTACCAGGTCACTCAGAAAGTATTGCGAGAAAAAGTTTTAATGTATGTGAGACTGGCCAGTTATAATGTTTTATTTTAATATGATTTACTTATAAGTATAAATTGGTACGTTCTAAATTCAAAACTTCCCTCCATATTTTCTGCGAGCTAATTAAAATTACCGTTTCTCATTGAAAAATGGATTTGCGTCAAGAACATTTTCGCGCTATGATTTTTTACGATTTTAAGTATCGCCTGAAACCGGACGAATCGTACGATAGACTTCGAATGGCATTCATGGATGAATGCCCTTCTAAGCCTTGGCAACCGTGTATCGTTGGTATAATGAATTTAAGCACGGTCGACTAACTTTGGGGGATGAAGAAAGGAGTGGTCGCCTTTTGACGGCTGATACGGAAGAAAACGTGATAGCAGTGAAAACATCTTGATCCAAGACAATAGACGAGATTCATAGCAAGAGATTCAGCATATACTGCAGATTGGATCAGGAAGCCTTCACGAGATCCTACACGTGCATCTATGGGTGCGGAGGATAGTGTCACGCCGGGTGCCGCACAACCTCACCGATGTTCAGAAGCTGGCAAGGGTGGAATGGTGCCATGCTATGATAGACAAATTTGAAGCAGGCTCGTCTCGGCGTGTTTACGACATCGTTATAGGTGATGAATCCTGGATTTATTAATACGATCCAGAAACAAAGAGCCAGTCGATGGTTTGGTTGTTTCAAAACGAATCAACGCCTACGACAGTAAAGCGACCTAGAAGCGGGGGGAAGATTTTGATCGCGAGCTTTTTCAATTTGAGTTGGTTCTTGGTGTCAATTCCTTTACGAAACCAAAGAAGTATTAACACCGAATAATATACTACCAAATGCTTGGCAGAAGTTTTCTCTGTTGTGAGCAACAAGCGACCAAACACAGGGCTCCGCGGACTACTGCTCTACCACAATGATGCGCCCGCCCACACCGCAATCATAACGAGGGACTTCCTAGACAGCACACCGGTCAAACTCCTGGGTCACCCTCCTTACAGCCCTGACCTAGCACCGTGTGACTTCTTCTTATTCCCAATAATAAAAAATAGCACAAAAAGTACAATTTTCGTCGCCGGATGATGCGCTCTCAGAGTTCGAGCAGCGAGTTAATGAGGTGTCTGCGGCGGACTTGAAAAAGTGTTTCGAAATCTGGTTCAGACGCATGAAACTTTGTATAGAGGCTGATGGAGTGTACTTTGCAAAGAAAATATATAATAAAATATATTTACTTATAGAACATTTTTTTTGTGTCGCAAAACTTTCTGAGACGAAAAAACGAGAAAACGACAGAATGAACTTCAATTAAAAATTACGGTAAAATTACATTGGGGGTAAGCTTCGTTAAAAACGCAATAGCTTTTATTTAGGTATAAATAATTATCTGTGCGGCTAATAGTTTGTCATCTGCAATTCTGCACCCGCTTGTCCGAGATGCGGGTAGCGGGACGAGCGTTGCGAGTGCGACCCTATAAACCTGGGTTGTTGCGGATGCGAAAATTTAGACATCCGCGGACGCAGATGCGGATTTTGGGCTTTTAAAAGGATAATTATTTAAATTTTAAGTACATTAATAACTGAAAATCAAATTAATTTTAACTTTTTATTTATTTAATCATATTTTTAGAAAAAAGTTTTTAGTTTGACTTATGACACAACAGAGTTTTGAGCTTCGAGTTTCGTTATAAAAAATCTTTGTTTAATAATTAAAAATTGGTGAATCATATTTAATAAATAGCAATATTGCAGCCTTCTCAGCTTCCAACCTGTTTCTAAGTGGATTATACCTATTAACACAGCTGCACTAAACAAGTAGTTGTTCGCTGGGAACACTGGCTGATGAAGGTAATAAATATCTGCATGCTAATTTGGAGAGAATTTTAAATTCACAACGGTTAATTTTCCACCAATTAAGTCAATTTTCATCTAAATCCAGTCTTTTCTCGTTACGATAAATAGGAAACAAATTCTTTGCAGATAAGAGCATCGAGGCTACTGTTGTCTGGTTCTCCTTCGCGTTAATCTTTGCTCGATGAATCTAAGACCATGACAAGATCGCTTTTTAAACAAGTCTTCTTACCCGTACAGGACGTTGCTGGTTCAGGATCGAGAGAATCTCCTATTCTCATTAGAATTAGTGACGACTGGGTCATTTACCATCTTCATTACTTAATCTTTTATTTTTCTTCGGTGATTGGTTTGAAAAAATTACGCTTATAGCGAGAATCTCAATATTTTGAAATTGCATATAAGTTCTTATCTTCCAAAGAAGAAAATTTCCAAAACAAACGCGAAACACGTGCCACTCTGGCTCCGCCCACTTTCTTTACATGTAGTTACTTGTTGATGTGAATATGCATGCGTAAAAACTCTGCATTGATTGATACGGATGTGAATGCGAATGCAGATGTCTAAATTAATGCGAATGTTCCGCATTTGCGGATGCGGATGCGAATATTCGCAACACCCCTGCTATAAACTTGCATTTAACTTTCCTTTAACCCCTCTTGACATATAATAAACTAGAGGACGACAGCAGCTACGCCTGTATTTTTTTTAAATTTCCCCGTTTTGGCCGATTCCGTGCCCGATCCCGTGGGAATTTCGGGAAATTCCTTCTTAGGGCACCCCTACGATCCCCAAGGAACATACATGCCAAATTTCAGCTTCCTGCGCCCAATAGTTTCGGCTGGAGCGTGTCTGCCCGAAGAATAATTCGAAGTGTAGTCTTTCGCTGCATCCCTTGCTATAAGCTCAAGGCTTTTACCGTGCAGCCCGTGATGGGAGACTTTCCGGCAGATCGCGTAACAGAGAGCATGACGTTTGTCGGTGTTGGCACGGACTTCGCTGGTCTCTTTTTGGTGAAAACTTCAACACTTCGAAACAGCAAGACTGTTAAGGCCTACTTGTGTGTTTTTGTTTGCCTCTCCACAAAGGCCGTACATTTAGAACTGGTCTCCTCGCTTACGTACGACCGAGGCGTTTGTAGCCACATTTGACACATTTGTATCCCGCAGAGGGCTGCTTTGATCCGTTCTGATTGCGGTACTAACTTCAAGGGCACATAAACCATCACTTTACTACCGAATATGCGTAAGTGACTTATATCAGGTTTGCATCCAGTCCAGATTTCATAAGGAGTCCTTTCATTGAGTGCAGGAAGTACGGTACGATTTTGTAAATAGATAGCAGTATTTGTGGCCTCTGCCCAGAAAACCTTGCTCATATTCGCATCAAATAACAAACATCTAGCCTTCTCCACAATTGTACGGTTATTGCGCTCTGATAGGTCATTTTGTTCTGGAGTGTATGGATTACTCCTTTGGTGAATGATGCCTTCATTCTTCAGATATGAGTCAAATTCCTTATTACAATATTCACACCCATTATCGCTTCTCAATATCTTTATTTTCATATTTGTCTGTTTCTCAACCTTCGCTTTGATTTCCTTAAAACATCTAAGTGCTTCATTCTTGTGTTTAATAAAATAAACAAATGTCATACGATTAAAGTCGTCTATGAACAAGATAAAATATTTGGATCCTGCTAATCATTCCTGTTCCATGGGACCACAGATATCAGTGTGAAGAATATGCAGCAATTCATTGCTTCTCGAACCCTCATTTGAGAATGGTAATCGATGTTGTTTGTCCTCACAGCAAACTTTACAAGACTTCTTGTTTACATCAACTTTTTCTTTGCAATTCATACCTAAAACAGCACTTCTCATTTTATTTAGGTACTTGCTGTTGACATGACTTAATCGGCGATGCCAAGTATTTCCTGATACAGCTAAATCGACCACTGCACTATCAGTTACTCTCAATCTGTATACTCCATTATTTAGCACAGCTGCGGCCACTAGTTCACCATTCCTGTTATATACTTCACAACCATTTGCTGTAAACTGTACTTTGTTACCTGAATTTATCAACCGGCTCACTGACAAAAGGTTTGTTGTCAATCCTGGAGCACATAAAACATTCTTGACAGGTATCTCGAATTCACAATCATCAGTTTTCGTTATAATTGTCACATCACCGGAACACGTAACTTGTAATCTTTCACTGTTAGCAACACATATATTATATCTTTCATATTTTATTAGCGGTTAGGTGTACTTTTGCTAAAACACCGCACTGAATGCATTATTTTGTTTATGTTGATTAGTTTTATGATCATTTATTGCATTTGTGCATTGATTCTTGTAATGCCCCGTCCGTTTACACCGGTAGCATTTGACAGTTTTGACATTACTCTTATTACTAATATTCGCATTCGACTGAGTTCGTTTTCGTTCGTTCTCCACAGACTATTTATTTTTCTTAGGTTGCAATTTCTGCATGCTACTCGCGAATGCACCGCTAACTTCATTGGAATGATTGTTTCCATTCACTTCCGATTCCATATCTAACAATTTTTGACAATTGTTGAGATTTGTATGCCGGAATGCTCAATAGGCATAATCTTTTCCGATAATTCTGCTAATAGTAGATCAGTTCAAAGAATTTATTTCTTATAAAAACATTACAGTTCACTTAAAATAAGAATATAGTACATCATAATATTATTCATTCAAATGTTTCAAATACCTCTGGCACAAATTAAAAGATTGTAGAAGTTTAAGCAAGTTAAAAGGCTATTAAAACAAAATAAAATTCATGCATTATTAAGTAAATATACAAGACAAACATTAAAATAATATCTCTCATATAAATATAAAACTTAAAAATTTAAAAATATAAAACTTATTACTATGTATAATTTGGCAGTGGCGTAGCTAGCTTGGGTGGCACCCGGGGCGGATTTTACTGGTGTCACCCCATCGCAGGTGTATTGCGGTCCATTGCCCTCTCCAAAGCATCTGAGTCCTCCCATGGCTTTTGAATGATTATCTTCATAAATCCTACGATAACTAGGATCAAGCTAGCGTTTCAGGGTCGAGCCGACCCTAGACAACGCCTGTGAGCGAAATCTATGAAGCGCCTTTTTTGACAATATTTTTTTAGGTTGTAAGGTAGGTATTAAATTGTTGGCTGAAAATATTCCTCAGCTTTATATAGTACCTTATTTCCTAATTAAGTAGTAAAAATTTGCTTGCGATTAGCAATCACGACTAATAAAAAAAGATGCCTAATGTTAAAGAAAAGAAACATAGTTAATTCATCTAATTCTAAATACTTTTTTAGTCAGTTTTGATCCAACCCGATATGATGTGACATGTGACACACCTTGTGTTCAGTCACGGGTTCAGTCAATTTTTTTATTTTTGCGAGTGAGAAAGTTAATACTTGTTGTTTTGGCCTCCTCCGGGGAACAAAACAAAAAATTTGAAAATGTGGGTGTACGGTTCACCCTGAAATGCCAAATATCGGTGACGGGCAGCAACGTCACTGGTGCGAAAGCTACGCCTGACATATTTTGGGATTATGTGAAGTTCGCAGCGAGGCGTAGAGTACCATTACCCAGATTCTAGCCATCCTATGAACTTAGAGAGGGACACCAGCTTTCCCAAGGCGGAGCTGGAATCTTGGTATATAAAGTGTTCTCTGGCAACGATATAGCAGTTTCCAGTGTGTCAGCAAGAGTATAGTATCTACTTTGATATACTCGAATGATGAAGTGGAGGAAATGTATTTTGACATTTCTAGAGTCTTACATAACACCCAAAAGGCCCACTTCAATGTTGTCATAGAGAACTACAACGCCACAGTGGGAGTGCTTATCTACCAATTGTAGTAGGATCGCACGGATTTGGTACGAGAAGTTGACCACATCTGATGGAAATTCGTCACTTCTAGATCCGAATTTCATGAAGTTCAGAGCCTTTACAGTGATTTCTACATGTCGGCAGCGTGCATTCCTCATCTCTACTAGGAGGATCCTCGAACTACCTTAACGGAACTTCACGGACGAGTTACCAGAAATCAGCCAAGAAGCTTAAACGAGGAAAATCCCCTGTAGAAATCGAAACAATGTGCAGCTCTAATGTATAGTTAAATCTAGCCTCTTCTCGTGGAGTGGCGGACAAAACCCTTTTTAAGTGCTATCGACACGTCACTCTCTTGAGCAACGTATTTAAGCTGTTTTCCAGTGTCATCAGTCACCACCAACCGTTTCGCGTCTCGCTTGACGAGTTTTAGACCTCCAAATAGTCCGGTTCTCGAGGTTGAGGTGGCACCAAAGATGACATTAACATTACTGCAGATTATATATGAGACAGAAGAGGATAATCATCCCTTGCGCTTATAGCATTTACGGACTATGGAAAAGCCTTTGACTTGATTGCAACCTGGAGTCCGTGTAACAGTACCGTTTGCTCAGAGGTAGGTATGTCGAATTTCTGCGTCGGGCAAAACTTGCAGTTGGGTGGAGACTATTTCGAAAAGGCTCGCAAAAGAATACAGCTTAACTGGGCAGCGTATAAGAAAGCACGTCACTTTTCGTCACGCTTACCGCAAAGACTTGTGTGTACGGGTAGAACACCCGTGACTTATAGAATGTAGAAATTGACGGTACGACTGGTCCACCAATTTGAGCTCGCTTAACAAGCTATGGAGAGGGCTACGCTCGGAGTTTCTCTGAAGCATCGAATTCGAAATTAAGTCATCTGCCAGAGAATCAAAGTAATCGACCCTAAAATCAAAATTAAACAGAATAAAACGAAGAAATTATCTGATTAGATATCAGTAGTGGACTGCGAAAGGCTGAAAATGATGATAAATTATATTAATATTCTTTAACAATTGATGATTTTTGTACAAAGTGGTATAGATTAAGAAAGTCAGCTATCTTAAATATACTAGGTACCTACCTATGTACAAATTTTAATTGTGCTTAATTTTTGCAGTAATTCCCAACTGGTAGCGAACTTTACGTATCTAATTAGGTAAATAGCCTAGATACTAAGTACATAAAACTGGAGAACATAATTATTTCAGAAAAATATAATAAAATAGAATGTCAAAATAGAAGGACAAAAAGCGCTTCATAGGTTTCGCACACAGGCGCCGTCGTGAATCGGCGCGGCTCTGATACCTACACTTATTATAATGAAATGAAGTCCCCTTTTCGTTCTGTAACTCAAAAACAACAAAACAGATTTTTGTACGCTTTTCACCAATAAATAATTAGAGTGATTCTTGAGGAACGTTAAGGTGTAAATATAATTTGCGCGGACGCCCGGACGGGATGAAGGCTTATATTTACTAGATGCTAGAGGTTACTACAGTTACGCCCAGCCTTTATTTTAACTGAACCGTTTCTCCCCGATCCCGTTAGAATTTCTTGAAATCCGTTCGTAGTGCACCCCTACGGTCCTCAAAGGACGTGCAAAATTTCAGCTTCTTGTCCCAAATAGTTTTGGCTGTGCGTTGTCTGTCAGTCAGCCAGTAATGCATTTTTTCTATATCCATCTGTAACATTACACATCCGTGTAATGTGCCCGGGTGTCACCCCAAAAATGGTGTCACCCGGGGTGGACCGCCCCCACCGCCCCTCCCCTTGCTACGCCACTGCAATTTAGGTAGAATAAAATGTCAAAAACATAATTCTGTGCAACGATTTTATGTAAAATTCGTGTATGATTCCATTAAATATAAATACATAGTTATTCAATTTGTAGTGTACGTACATAATTTCTTAGTTTGCCCTTAAATATGTTCATGTGGCCGCATTCTTTAATATAATTTGGCAACTTGTTGTACAGCTGTGCGCCCTCAAACACTATCGTTTTTTTGCCGTAGTTGGTACGTGGTCTACTTAGTTCAATTTTGTTTTGATTCCTTAGGTAATGCGTAGGTACTTTATTGTGCATTTGTAAATTACTTTGAATCATATTATTGCTTATTTTTCTGACTAATATACAGGTGCCGTATGTATAAAGTTGGTTGAGATTGAGTATTTTTGTGTTTTCATAAATCTTTTTTGTAGCGGTCAAGTAATGGTAATGATGTAATACTTTAATGATTTTATTTTGAGTAATTTGAAGAGGTTTTAAGTTAGTAGCGGTGGCTGATCCCCATATCTCGATCAAATTTTCAAGATGTGATTTAACAAGTGAGTTATAGATGATAGTGCGTACTTTATAAGGTATATAACTAGCTGTTTTGCGTAATGCACCCAATAGCGCCATAAGTTTCGCTTGAATATGACTAATATGCAGTTTCCAAGAAAGACCATCATCTAACCACAGGCCAAGATATTTTTCACCGTGTGAGCGGTGTATTATTTCATTGTTTATGTTTAGCGGTTGAAAAGTGGGTATTTGTTTATTTTTTGCAGCAAATATCATAAACGAAGTCTTTTTTGTGTTTATGGTTGAAAGATTGTATTTTAGCCACTCACTTAATAAGTTAAGATCCATTTGGGCGTCGGTTATTATATCATTAATGGATTTATCGAAATAAAAAAGACATGTGTCATCGGCGTATAACGTCAAGTTTCCTGTAAGGCCTATTTTGTTTATGTTGTTGACATAAATAAGAAAGAGCAACGGACTGAGAATCGAACCTTGTGGGCATCCGTAAGTCACGCTACGGGCCGAGCTAGTGAAGTTTTGTATTTTTACAACCTGGCGCCTGTTTTCTAATTAATTTTGAATGGCTTACGGTATCGAAACATTTTTTTCAGATCTATAAAAATTCCTAAAGCTATATTTTTTATCAATATTAGTCTTAATTTTTGTAATTAAATCTGTTGCAGCTGAGAGCGTGCTCGACTTTAAACGGAAAGCATATTGTTCGTCAATTAAGAGTTTTTTCTGTGTTATGTAGTTATTTAGGCGACAGTATAGCACGCGTTCGAAAATTTTAGAAATAACAGGTAATACCGATACGGGCCTATAATTTCTCGGGTCTGATTTACTGCCGTCCTTGTAGATAGGTGTGACCTTGGCAACTTTGAGTGCATCGGGAAATGTGCCGCGTTGTAAATATAAGTTAATGCAGTCCGTTAATCTCTCTAAAAGTATATTTTTTAAGCATTTGATTGTTTTTGTGCTAATACCGTCGAGACCGGTACTTGTGTTGCTGTCAAGGTCGTCAATAATTTTTGATATTTCACTAGTGCTACTAGGTAAGAATTCGGTCAAAGTTATGTCATGTGAGTGGTGAGATTCGTACATTAGAGTGTTACCGGTATTTATGTGATATGAGTGAGGTATTTTGTTTGCCAAATTAGACCCTACCGATGCGAAGAATGTATTAACTGAATCGCAGATCGCGTTACCTTCCGTTATGAATCCTGAGGCCGGCTTCAGTTTTGGGGGCGCACTGCTGTCTCTTGTTTTGTTTAAAGCTAAGTCACTAATAAGCTGCCACAATTTTTTAGGGTCATGGAAAGTCTTTTTGAACATAGTATAATAATATTCTTTTTTCCGAGTCTTGATTATATTTTTCACTCTTTTCTGTTCTGTGGTAAGTGCTTCCTTTAATGAGTCATCATTCGGATTCACTTTCATTAACTGCCATATATTGTTTCGAGAGTTTATAGCATCAATGACATCTTTGCTTATCCGTCCTTGTTGAGAGGGTTGAGAATTTTGGTTTTTTCTACCGTACTCTTATTTATCTGCTGCGCAACATACATCCATACATACATACATACATCCGTGAACATGGCGCTTGCAACAGTGCCGAAATATCGGTTACTCCAAACAAAGGTACGTGGTATAAATCCCGAAAGACAATTTAAATTAAGTTTAAATGACCACGAAAGTTTAAAATCAACATATATGTTCGAAAAAATTCCAGTTTTTGATTGAAATCACTTTCATCGTTTCACTCCTTCCTCTTCCTTGTGTTTATAAAAGTAGGAGTTGACAAGTCTTCGTATTCGGAGTTGGATATAGAACCGCTATCACTTTCGTTACAATCGCTACCGCTTATGAGCTTGGACCCAGATGGTGACGGTGTTCGCTGTCCACTCATTGTTAGTGTAGGTGCGAGCGAGTCGAAAAATAGCCGCGCCTCTCTTTACTCGAGGTGAAGTGGGAGGCAGGGCACTTGCGATGCGCGTCCGTCAAAGTTACGATTCTTCACACACTTGTAAAAATTAAAAGTCTTCTTATATGATAATCACTGTTGTTCTGTGTAATTAACTTTAAAACTGAGACAGTATGATTTATTTTAACTTGTCGCGTTTTGATAACTATCGCAAATATGATACGTTTGTGCACACGTCTGCCTTCAACACGCGCCCGAGGTTAAGTCGTAGATAACCAATCCACATCACTAATGCTAAATCCCGTGCCACTTAGTTTTTGTACTGTTTCAACTATTTGCGTTACGTACGACTGCATAGAAACACAATTTTCCACGCGGATTGAGATCAGATTACGCAAAAGAGATATTCTTCGTGTAAATCCTGAATCATCAAACAATGCCTTCAGCTTGTTCCATAGCTCCAACGTGGTCATCACGACCTTGATATGTACATATAAGGCGGTTTCAGATTAGCGTTTTACACGCTCGTTTTCGGCAGCGCATGTAGACGCGTATAGGCGCGCCTTCTGGCAAATGCGCAACTCGTACGAGCGTTCACGCGCTTCTAAGCTCGTATAAGTGCCAGCCGTCAGAATCCATGTTGACACAGACAAGATGTCACTACCGTTTCGAGCGATCACGCCGAAATATGCCTGCCCGGTTTTTTGAAGCGCATAATGTAGCGCGCGTGTAAGCGCGTATGGTGAAACGACCGTATACGCGCATAAAAATACGCTAATCTGAAACCACCCATAGCGCGCTGTGGATAGTCATTATCAGTTTCGCCTTGGTTCTTGCGTCATCTGCGGCTTCTACCTTTTTCCCAGTAACTGGCTTGATGCAGTCCAGCATATCCTCTAGGACGAGAAAATTCTACATACATACATATACTCACGCCTTTTTCCCGTCGGGGTAGGCAGAGACAACGGAACGCCACTTGCTTCTATCCTTACAAACCTCACGCGCTTCCTCTACATTCATTACTCTTTTCATACATGCTCGCCGGTTCCGGGTGCTTCGGACCTTGCCGTTTTTCAGAACGTCACCAATTTGGTCGACGAATGTCCTACGAGGTCGGCTGCGACCGGCTTGCCCATACACGTTTGCCTCATATATTTGGTGCGTCATTCTTTCTTCACTCATTCGCTCCACGTGTCCAAACCATCTCAGCATTCCTTTCTCAATTCTTGTCACAACATCTTCTTTCAGGCCACATCGCTCTCGTATTACTGCATTCGGAATTCTATCAATCAGTCTCACCCCACACATACTACGCAGTGATTGCATCTCAACTGCGTTAATTCTGCTTTCATGCTTTTTCTGCCATACCCAACACTCACTACCATACATCAGCGTGGGCACAAGTACACCATTCTGAACCGCCAGTCGCGCCTCTTTCGGCACAGTCTGACCGTACATAAAGGCGTGCAGCGCTCCATACTCACAGTTTCCCGCAGTCACTCTCCTTTCAATATCTCCTTCACATCTTCCATCTCTTGTAAACATGCTACCCAAATATACAAATTCTTTAACTTGTTCAACATGCTCATCTTCAATCGCAATATTACACTCAGTCACACTTTCATCCTTCTCAAACACCATCACTTTCGTCTTTCTTGCATTTAATTTCATACCCTTCGCTTTAAAGCTCTCGTTCATGCAGTCCATCATTTGCTGCAACTCTTTCGCCGAGGACGCAAGAATGACTTGATCATCGGCGTACAAGAGGCACTTAGCACGCAATCCTACCATATCGATCCCGCATTCACTTTCTCTTATATCATTCATGCAGCTATCCATGAATAGATTGAACAACCAGGGCGAGGCTGCACAACCCTGTCTGACACCTTTGGAGATATCAAACCATTCTGTATAGGCACCGTTAATCCTTACACAGGCTCTAGAACCCCTATACAGAGATTTCAGCTCGATCCTTACGGAGCACAGTGTGGTCAGAAAGAAAAAAGTTCAGTTAATAATGAGTTGCCGCATTCACTAAACTATTTTTCTTAGACAGCGCGGTATCTAGTATAGCAAAGCTATCATCATCAGCCCTGTATATAAAGTGTCCCAATGCTGGGCACGGGCCTCTTCTCACCTTGAGAAGGGTAGCGAAGCTATACCAATCATTTATCTAAGGCTAAGCCCAAGAATTTATAATTTCAATGGAATAACGCCAAATGTTGACGTTCGGCGTCGTACGCGTTCCAGTACAACAAAACATCAAACGACACTTTTGACAGCACATATATCGATAAAAAGTCGATTAATTAACATATTAGTTTCCAATGACACGTATCTATGTACCGTTGCTCTCATTGGATTTGACATTATTTGTTTTTGATTGAACTGTCGCCAAGTCACTTAGTAGAAATACTTTGTCTACTAAAAGGACATGTTCTCGTGGCACGGACTATAGCTTAGTTATAATTGGCGTGAATTGGTATTTTATGTTTTTACGTTATGTAATTTTTCATTATGTATTTATAGTTGCTTGTAGAACCTGGCGCCACGACAAGGAGACACAACATCTTGCAGATAATACTTCAACGCGACACAGCGATGACACCGAAGAGGAGGTCAAACACAACAAAATACATAGAGACGATAGTGTTAATATAAGTTCACGTAGTAATGTACAATCATATATATTTGATACCTGCAACAAGTGCTTTAACGACAAGGATCTCTTAATAACACACATTCGCGAACATTCTGCTGAGAAATCATTTAAATGTGATGTATGCTATAAACGTTTCCGTGATGAGTCTGCCTTAACTAAACATTCACGTGTACATACTGCCGCAAAGCTGTATCAATGCGATGTTTGTAAGAAGTTTTACCGTCACAAACGTAATATAATTCAACATCTACGTAAACATTATAATGAGAAGTTATATAGTGGTGACGTATTAGATAAAAGGTCTAACAGTGACACAAGCTTAACTGCTATGCACACTAGCGACAAACAATACAAGTGCGATATCTGTATGAAACGTTTTGCCCAAAGAAGTCATTTAAGCACTCATATGCGTATACACACTGGTGACAAGCTATACAAGTGTGATGTTGGCCAAAAATGTGATTTAAACAAGCACATGCGTATTCACACCGGTGACAAGCCATATAGGTGTGATGTTTGTATGAAATGTTTTAGTCAAAAATGTACTTTAACCAGGCACATGCTAATGCACACCGGTGACAAGCCCTACAGTTGTGATGTATGTATGAAATGTTTCGGCCAAAAAATTACTTTAATCACGCACATGCGTATACACACCGGTGACAAGCCATACAGTTGTGATGTTTGTATGAAATGTTTTGGCCAGAAGCATCATCTAAAGAAGCACATGCGAGTGCACACTGGTGACAAGCCATACAGCTGTGATATTTGTATGAAATATTTTGGCCACAAAAGTGATTTAAACAAGCACATGCGTATTCACACCGGTGACAAGCCATACAGGTGTGATGTTTGTATGAAATGTTTTAGCCATAAATGTAAATTAACCAGGCACATGCTAATGCACACCGCTGAAAAGCCATACAGTTGTGATGTTTGTATGAAATGTTTTGGCCAAAAAGGTCATTTAATCGTGCACATGCGAACGCACACCGGTGACAAGCCATACAAGTGTGATGTTTGTATGAAACATTTTGTTAAAAAATCTGATTTAAACAAGCACATGAGAGTGCACACCGGTGTAAAGCCATACAAGTGTGATGTGTGTATGAAATGTTTTGGCCAAAAAAGGAATTTAAACAACCACATGCGAACGCACACTGGTGACAAGCCATACAAGTGTGATGGTTGTATGAAATGTTTTGGTGATAAAAGTACTTTAAACAACCACATGCGACTGCACACCGGTGACAAGCCATACAGTTGTGATGTTTGTATGAAATGTTTTAGCCAAAAAAGTAATTTAAACAACCACATGCGGGTGCACACCGGTGTAAAGCCATACAAGTGTGATGTGTGTATGAAATGTTTTGGCCAAAAAAGTAATTTAAACAACCACATGCGAACGCACACTGGTGACAAGCCATACAAGTGTGATGTTTGTATGAAATGTTTTGGTGATAAAAGTACTTTAAACAACCACATGCGACTGCACACCGGTGACAAGCCATACAGTTGTGATGTTTGTATGAAATGTTTTGGCCAAAAAAGTAATTTAAACAGCCACATGCGACTGCACACCGCTGACAAGCCATACAGGCGTGATGTTTGTAAGTAATGTTTTGGCCAAAAATGTGATTTAAACAAGCACATGTGGTAGCGCCATCTATCCTTTCCATTGCTAGTTAATTATGTCAACGTCAATGGTTCGTCGCTGCTCGGCCAATCCGAGCGATCCTTTTCATGAATCCCCTCCCAAAACGCCTCGCTATTGGCCGCCCTGCTCAACGGCGACGAAGAAATAATGGAAGATTCGAGACGCGCCGATCTCATGTCCGCCGCATACCG
Source organism: Euclidia mi (assembly GCA_944739405.2). Taxonomy (NCBI): domain Eukaryota; kingdom Metazoa; phylum Arthropoda; class Insecta; order Lepidoptera; family Erebidae; genus Euclidia; species Euclidia mi. The sequence continues at coordinate 29,359,715 of OX123208.2, read as the reverse complement.
CAGTCCGCACCGCCATATATAATTATTACCGCTTATACCAAAACCTAACAAAACCGCTCGCGAGTGAAAGTGATTTGTGTAGTGGAGTGATTCAATGCAGCTTCAGGATTCTCGAAGACACCAAGAGGCTGCCATTTGCAAAGAAAAAGTCTGCCGCGCAAGGTAAGAGGCTCCTATCCACATCACCTTTTCACTTCCTCATTTCCTAGTCGATAAGAACTGAAATCCTACAGTCCACAATATTAATAGTTATCACCAAATCGACTAGGAACATTCAGTTCGCCGAAACATTTTTTTGATCCATACGAGTCGGATTCATTTACGTTTTTTACGTAAAACCTCGATAGATATATCGAGGTTTTACGTAAAAAATCTCATACCATTGTCATCATTTCATTGTTATCATTGTCATCTCTTTACCTAGGCAGTTATAGCACCTAGCTATACTCCTAGTCCATTCACATAACCGTCACTTGGTTGTATTCGCATGCATAAGTAGGTAATATACTTTTATGTAGCTACCTACTTACCCAATTATTATTTCTGGAACTATCATAGTTGTCTTGTAAATCTCATATTTCAAGCAACTTTTAATTCCGCCGCTTTAAAGTGTTGCCTACTTAGGTAAAATAATAGGTACTTTAGATATTCTTATTTTGTTTCGGTCTCATTAGCTTATCCTTACGTAAGCATGTCACAACAAAAGAAGTCACGCGTGTCGGAAGACAAAGAGATGACAATCTTAGAAGCAAAACGCAATATTTTATTTGAGCGTATTCAAAACATTTATGAGCGTCCAAAGAAGAGCGTCCAGCCGTTTCTGATAGTAATAGGGAGTCATTTCTCAGCTATTGTATGACAGTAGATAGTATTCGAACAGATTTTCATAAGTTGTTAGACGATTATAACACAAGATTGCTTTCTACTAATCTTGATGAAAAACCGAATTATCAGGCGTACACCTCTTTCGAAGACCTTTATTGTATTATTAAGCGTATACAATCGCAATTCGAGGGTAAATATATAATAAAGCCCGTTGCAGCGGCTCGCAAGCCGTGGTTACCGCCAATCGAGATTGTGTCGTTTGACGGAGATATACGAAATTGGCCGTTATTCTATGCGAGTTTTAAGTCCACAGTGCACGATAATGGTTCTCTGACAGATGCTGACAGGTTGTACTATTTAATAGGCAAAATGTCACCGAAGGCCCAGTCCGTATTTGCAGGTGTCACACCCAGTGCTGAGAATTATCAGGTCATATTTCAGTCACTACTTGATAGATATCAAGACACTCGCGTCCTAGCGTCTACCTACTTTGATCAAGCTTTAAATCTTAAACTGTCCGGTGCCGCGTCTGTCGCGAATTTCCAGCTGTTTATAGATAACTTCGTAACCGCGGTTAATTCTCTTAGGAACTTAAAATTGGAAGATCTTTCCGACTTTATGTTGCTTCAACTCGCTTTAAAAAAGTTGGACACTGAAACAATTCGTGCTTTCGAGATGACGGAACGCAATAATAAAATACCTACACTAGATAGTTTTATTTCGTTCATCAAAGATCAGTGTCGAATATTTCATAATACGCAGTCTTGTTCTCCTAGCTCGTCTAACACTAACAGCAGCAAACAAAGGTTGAATAAAGCGCGAAATAGTAATAATAACTCGGTCCCTAATCAACAATCTTACGTAACATGCTCGGAATCTAATAAAATTAATTCACAAAAGTGTCTGTGCAGTAATATAGTGCACGACCATTTCTACAAGTGTCCCGCCTTTAATGGTTTAAATCCGACTGCTCGTTTCAAGTGCGTGAAAGATAACAAAGCTTGCATTAATTGCTTAAGTATAAAGCATAAAACGAGTGATTGTTCTAGTAAGACGAGATGTCATTCATGTAATCAACGACACCACTCATTGTTGCACTTTGATAAAAGTAGTCCGTTGTCAAGCCAAGCCGCTAACCTTGACACACTTACGTCGCAGGTGCAGGCTACGATAACTGCGCCTCCCACGATTCAGAATGAAATATCGTTGTGTACGACATCCATTGCGCGGGCGACGCGCACGCGCGGACGGCCCTCGCGCATCTATAATAATCCGCGCGGGGCCAAAACGCAGTGTATGGCGTCCAAGACGGTACTATTAGCGACAGCGCAAGTAATCGTTTATGATGTTAATGGCTCGCCGCACATGGTACGTTGTCTACTCGATAGCGCGTCTCAGACCAATTTAATAACATGGGATTGTTTCAAACGCCTCGGATTGTGGAATAACTTTAGAAATACTAGTGCAGTGGTCAAAGGGATCGGCGGTTCAGAAAAACATTGCAAGGGTTCCGTAGATATTAAAATACATTCGCGTTTTGATAGAGATATTAATTTTAACATTTCTTCGCTTATCGTGGAGCGTATTACGGACACATTGCCAAACGCTAATGTGGACGTGTCGCTACTCACACACCTCAAGTCATTGCCGCTGGCAGACTCGGAGTTTGCGAATCCGGCAGACATTGATGTTTTGATCGGAGCTGCAATATTCCCGCACTTGCTACTCACTGACGTGGTACGTGGTGAGCAACATGACTTACCGCCCGCTATTGAGACGGTATTTGGGTATGTGATTATGGGTACCGTACCTACGTTACATACTTCTCAATACATTACGTCTTGCTGTTGTTCTGTTCTTCAAGAAAATAATATTGATTCTCTTCTCAAGCGATTTTGGGAGCTTGAAGAGGTTACCGCACCGCCCTCGATGAGCCGTAAAGATCTCGAGTGTGAAGAACATTTCCGTGCTACCACTGTTCGTGACGACAGTGGCAGATACTTTGTGGCATTGCCATTCTATGGTGACCCTTATTAGGCGACTCGTACGCTGCTGCGCTTAGACGTTGCCATTGTTTGGAACGTAAACTTGATGCATCACTTAAGTTACGCAGCGCCTATAATGACGTCATTCGTGACTACATAGATAAAGGTTTTTTGAGTATAGTTGTAAACAACGAGAGCAACTCTCTTCCCTCATATTATATCCCGCATCACGGCGTAGTTCGCGAAGATAAAACCTCTAGTAAACTTCGTGTGGTTTTAGATGCTAGTTGTAAGACTACATCGGGTCAGTCGATTAATGACATTTTGCATGCCGGCCCCAATCTACAGGGTGATTTATTTTACATCATAATAAAGTTTCGTCTTTTCCAAATCGCTCTGTCAGATGATTGTCGCCAAATGTTCCTCAATATCGGCGTTTGCGAGTCTGACCGTAGATTTCAACGGATTTTTTATCGTTTTAACAATAAGGAACCTTTATCTGTGTATCAGTTCAATCGTGTTTGTTTTGGACTCAAGTCTAGCCCATATCACGCGTTACGAGTTGTTCGCCAGTTGATCGCTGATGAAGGCGATCACTTTCCCGCCGCAGCAGCTGTTGCTACTTCCGCTTTGTATATGGATGACATTGCCTGTAGTGTCATATCCGCTCCGCTAGCAATTTCGCTTTGTGATGAGCTTATTCAGCTTTTCAAGCGAGGCCAGTTTGATCTTGTCAAATGGACAAGCAACTCTAAGGAGGTTCTCGCACGCATACCAGATTCTCATAAAGCTTCTCCAGACATTGAGTTTGAGAAGTCTGTACCGCATAAATTTCTCGGTTTACGCTGGGACAAATCCTGCGATAGTTTTCGGTTTGACGTCTCACCACCAGATGATAAGTGCAACAAACGCACTATGCTGTCCACAGTGGCTCGACTATGGGACATAATGGGTTTTGTGGCTCCCACAATTTTGTACGCCAAGCTCTTGATCAAAGAACTTTGGCTATCAAAGTGTGAGTGGGATGAAACACCCCCTGACCATATTGTCGCCGCTTGGGACCAGTTTTGTATTGAGCTTACCGCGCTCAATCAAATTACTATTCCACGTCATCTTGGGTTGGTAGATGGATGTACTATCAACTTAATAGGTTTCGCTGACGCCAGCGAGCGTGCTTACGGCGGAGTCGTATATCTGCAAGTCCGCATTGGTTCTAACTACTCGGTGCAGTTAGTTTGTGCCAAGTCTAAGGTGTCGCCTGTTAAAACCATTTCGGTTGCGAGACTGGAGTTGTGCGCGGCCCTTCTGCTGTCTCAGTTGCTCCGCAAGGTTCCAGACACAGTTTTGCCCTACTACCCTATTAATAAAATATACGCATTTTCCGACTCCAAAGTAGTGCTCGCTTGGATTGAATGGCCCATGCAACCCTTTGACCACAGTGCAGAAGACGAAGATGTACCCGAACGGAAGTCTGTTTCTTATCCCGTGATTGCTGAGGTTGCGGAGTCTCCCATCTATGCACTCGCACTACGCATGTCATCGTGGTCTAAGTTACTCCGCGCCATCGTTTATGTCTATAGGTTTCTTAGGCACCTACCTAATGGGACTTTTGTATCTAGTACTGATATCAAATTCGCAGAATGTAAGTTACTACGAGCTGTACAGGCTGTTCATTTTAGTAACGACATTCAAAATTTGAAAGACAATGTACCTTGTTCTCCCGCTATCCTTAGACTCAAGCCGTTTCTCGATGAACACGGCGTCATACGCGTTGGGGGTCGTCTGTCAAATTCGGATGAACCTTATAACTACAAACATCCTTGCATTCTGCCGCGTCATGATCATGTTGTCGACCTTCTTGTTGATTTTTATCACAAGAAGCACCTCCATGCTGGTCCAGAGTTGCTTATGTCCTTACTTAGGCATAAGTATTGGATTTTAGCCGCTCGACGAATAATTCGTCACAAAATACATAAATGTAACGTCTGTTTCAAATTTCGTCCGCGTCCGACTTTCCCTCCCATGGCAGATCTCACTAGCCAGCGCGTCAACCAGGTTGATAAAGCGTTTACGCACACCGGTTGTGATTACGCAGGACCACTGCAGTATACGCCAGTGCGTGGTCGAGGTGTGAAAAGCCGTAAAGCCTGGCTATGTATTTTAACATGTTAAACGACGCGCGCTACGCATATTGAAGTTGCGACAGATTTAAGCACGGTGTCGTTCCTTGCAGCCCTTAAACGATTTCTCTCACGGCGCGGCCCTATACAGTGTTTGTATGTGGTAGTGGATAACGGCACTTGTTTCGTGGGCGCAAGCTCGCGTTATTTACGTTATTAGTTTAGTTATTTACGCGACCTCTATAAGTTTCTCAGAGAAGAATATCGTACTCGTCTTCAGGAAGAACTTTCCATAGATCATATTGACTGGAAGTTTATTCCGCCAGCATCTCCACATTTCGGTGGATGTTGGGAAAGCATGGTCAAAGTAATTAAAACGCATCTCTTCAAAGTTATAGGTCAACAGATCCTCTCTTACGAAGAGCTTTTAACTGTCCTTGCACAAGTCGAGGCACTGATCAACTCGCGTCCGCTCACGGCATTGAGTAGTGACCCTGCAGAACCATCCGCGTTAAGCCCTGCACATTTTCTAAACACAGTGCCATTATCGTCATTTCCGGCTCCTGAAGTTGACTCTTCAAGCTTGCTCCAGAGACATACTCTGCTGGATAAACTCGTGCAGTCGTTCTGGCGGCGCTGGCGTGCGGAATATCTACACCAGCTTCAGGCTAGATCCAAGTGGAATAGTCCTGCATCCCCCATACAGGAGGGTATGTTGGTCGTCATAATACACGATAATGCTCCGCCGCTTTCATGGCCGTTAGCCATCGTAGAGAAACTGCATACTTCCAAGGACGGTACAACCCGCGTTGTTACCGTGAAAACCGCGAAGGGGAGCTACGTGCGCCCTGTTGTACGTCTCTGTCCGCTTCCAACTCAGTGAGACCTAGCCTGAAGTTGGATCTACCTCTTAGTTTAAGTATTTAGTTTGTAGTTTTCGCTGTTATTGCGTTTGTAGTTTTCGCTAAAGTTAATTAAGATTAATTTTATTGTCATATCGCTGTCCTAGCCTATTGATGGGTTATGCGGTAGTACACCCAACATAGCTAAGTTCAATTTTATTTATTTTTTAAAGGCAACCCTTTAGGGCCGGGGGATATGGTAGCGCCATCTATCCTTTCCATTGCTAGTTAATTATGTCAACGCAAGCAAACGTCAATGGTTCGTCGCTGCTCGGCCAATCCGAGCGATCCTTTTCATGAATCCCCTCCCAAAACGCCTCGCTATTGGCCGCCCTGCTCAACGGCGACGAAGAAATAATGGAAGATTCGAGACGCGCCGATCTCATGTCCGCCACATACCGCAGTCCGCACCGCCATATATAATTATTACCGCTTATACCAAAACCTAACAAAACCGCTCGCGAGTGAAAGTGATTTGTGTAGTGGAGTGATTCAATGCAGCTTCAGGATTCTCGAAGACACCAAGAGGCTGCCATTTGCAAAGAAAAAGACTGCCGCGCAAGGTAAGAGGCTCCTATCCACATCACCTTTTCACTTCCTCATTCCTAGTCGATAAGAACCGAAATCCTACAGTCCACAATATTAATAGTTATCACCAAATCGACTAGAAACATTCGGTTCGCCGAAACAACATGCGTATGCACACCGGTGACAAGCCGTACAAGTGTAATGTGTGTATGAAATGTTTTGCCCATAAAAGTACTTTAAACAGCCACATGCGACTGCACACCGGTGACAAGCCATACAGTAGTGATGTATGTTTGAAACATTTTTCACAGAAAGGCAGTTTGAATACTCATATTCGTACGCACACCAGTGATAAGCCATCCCCTGCTTTAAAAGTTTTATAATTAATAATAGAAAATGATCTAAGAACATACTTATGTTCGACAGCCGTGTGGATATACCAACAGACTGCCATGCAGAGGGTATCGGGTTCGAATCCACGGCGCGCACCAATGACTTCGGAGTTATGTGCGTATTTAATGGTTAATTATCGCTTGTCCCGTGCCTCGGAGAGCACGTTAAGCCGTCGGTCCCGGTTGTCATGAAGATCTTTAACAATCGTTACAGGGTGTCAGTACCTCCTTAATAAACTGACACTAGTCTAAACCTTGGAATATCGCTATCCCTTCAGGTTGCGGCGGTCAGACAGGCAGTCGCTATGCGGAAAAGCTAATATTCAACCAAATCCGGTTAGACTGGAAAGCGGCCCTAAGAACATACTTATAGGAGTGTATGATAAACGAAGACCTTACCGACCGAAAAGCGCTCACTACATTTGTATCTGCGAAGCGCCACCCAGCCGCGTCGGGGAGGAGAGGTGTTTTTTACCTCTTCTGTTACAGAATTATATAAACTTTTTATTAATATTGGCATGTAGATTATTGCAACAACCATTTAACGATAACCCTGATAGTCAGCAGACATACATTACCTTATGAGAAAGAGAAGCGGGTCCAGAATGCCTCCCTGAGGTAGACCTAGATTTTTTTTTATTTGGAATTAGATTTCATTTTTAAAGAGATCTCTTCATGTTTTGGACCAGTCGTCGCAGTTAACTTTTATTGATTACTCACTTCTGCCCGCGTAATTATTTTAGGCTAACGCTATCTTTAAAAGTTGATAATATAAAAAATTGGTACGGCATCGTGACTGCCCGCCGGCCTAGAACACCATAAATACACGTGCAGTACTTGAACATTATTTTGCTACGATGTTATTTTAAAATGGTGATATCTCCTAAGATGTAGATTATAGGAATTAAAACTATGTTTAGAGAAACACCTTCAAACGTAATGCATTATTTTTAATAAATTAGGAACAAAAGGGTTATAGTGAGTCACCCTAAAAAGATAGACAAATGCGGTACTGTTTTTTTGAACTTTTACAGGGGCACAATTCTGCCGTACATGATTTTAGCAAAACTTTAACCTTATGGGCAGCGCAAGCTCTCAAAAAGACAAAATAGATGATTTTGGATCATTATCCTAGCCTAAAGCCTTGCTTGATAAATGGGCTATTTAGCACAAATAATTTTTCAAATTGGACCTGTAGTTCCTGAAATAAGCACGTTTAAACTAACAAACAAACTCTTCAGCTTTATAATATTAGGTTAGATACGACGGCTATTTAATCAATAATTAAATCTACTTTATTATAAAATATTCTGTAAATATTGTGGAATGTAAATAAAAGTTTGTTTACTGAGAGCAGCCGTTTATCTTTTAGTGTCCTCTGATGAATCCTGCAGTTTCCTGTAGTCTTTTTCCCTGACAACTTAGATCAAGTAACTACAAGAAAGCAAGCACAGCACGGTCCTTACTGCTAGTAAGAGCAGCTAACCAAGGAAATTCAAATTCAAATTATCTTTATTGCTCAAATTGTGGTATTACAAAGATCTTAAAAACTAAAGAGTACAGCACAATTTACCTTACTAGATATGCAATAATTGGTTTTATAGGAACATTTCCAAACACACATTTACAATTTACATTTTAAATATTATTCTACAGAGTAAAAACATTTATTGCATAATAATTTGTGTAGTTGTTTCTTAAATTTATATAATGGCAAGTCCTTTAAATCCGTGGGCAAGTGGTTGATTATGCGTACAGACATTTCATAACTGTTACGGCTACATAATTCCGTTCTTAGTGGTGGAAGGACAAGTCTATTAGGATATCTAGTATTAAATTTACATGTATTCTTTAACATGGTGTATAAATTAGAATAGGGTATTACACCATTTTTTTAAAAGTGTCTCAAGATGATCCTATGACTTCAAGAAAGTTGTAGAAAAATTACAAAAAATATGTTCAGTTGATAAGTAGTTTTTAAACAACTTTTAAATTTACATTTTAAATGTTCGCGGTTTATCAGACAAAAACGTTGGAAGCCATCTTGCTTACGCAACATATTAGTAAACAACGTACAATGCTTCCATTTTTGACAGTCAAGTGGTTTAGTTGTTTAAAATTCTACTAAGTTTATGACGTCATTTGACGTTAATGACATTCGTCATGGCGGCTGCCGTTTTGCGTGATTAAATCACAGATACTAAAACGGAATTCTTTAAAATGGTTTTAAAATTCTATTTATTCATTTTATGAGCTGTAACTAATATATTCCGTATGTTTTCCGGTAATACTATCTTAAATATACGTTATTATATTTTTTTTTCACATGGGGTAAAATACCCTATTACATTTGACAAAAACACAAATCTCAAATATGTGAAAGCATCAAATACACGCTGTTTTTTTATTGGTTTTGGAGCGAAAGCCATCTTATTACTTATCGTTAATAGAACCTAACCAGCTAATAATATTTGAAATATAAGCTAAAAACATCTTGAGAAATTAATTAATTTAATGGTTCGAGAACACGAAGTATCACTTTGCCGCACACTGGCGAGGTACGAGCGATCGGCGATCGTGTCACACACCCACTGACAGATATTAGATACGTCATTGAACTGTGATTCCCGCCATCCCCGGCCGGGGCCTCCGCCATGCGCGTAATAGCGTGGGCATAATATATATGTATAGATACAACGTATACAGCCTATAGTTCTATTTGTCAGGTGTTTTTGAAAATAATAGATACAACTATCAATTATTGCTCTCATTTATTCAGCTTGTCACAAGAGTATATTTTAAAATCTTAAGTTCTGATTCTACATTTACATTTAGCGCCACGTTCGCAAGGCAAGGGCATAGAACCAAGAGAAACTCTTGGCCATTCTTTTAATAGTTATAATTATCGTTATAAAAGCGGTACAATCAATAAATATTATTATATCGGATAGCAAGGTTGTGGGTATTTTAATATTTCAAAAGTAACTATAACCTTAATACAATAGATTAGCATAATTCGTTTAGTAATATTCACCACAGATATATTTACTATAGGTGTATTCAATATTTACCACTGAAATATTCACTACACGATGTATATAATAGACACGACTTGTATCTCAGCATATAATTCGACTCTATACTATATGATACCCCAAGTTCTGAACTTTAACATCTCACTACTGACGGAACAACCCACATTATCAATTATACAATTGCTACGCTATATTATTACACTAGAGGACGCCAGCAGCTACGACTGCATTTTTTTCTAAATTCACCCGTTTTGGCCGATCCCGTGTGCATTTCGGGAAATCCCTTCTTAGTGCACTCTTACGGTCCCCAAGGAATATACATGCCAAATTTCAGCTTCCTAAGCCCAATAGTTTCGGCTGTAGCGTGTCTGTCAGTCAGTCAGTAACGCAAGGATTTTATATATTAAGATTAACTATACATTGTCTATATTGACAATACTCTAAATAACACCACAATAGCAATAAAGAATTGTGAAACACATTATTAGTAACAACACAATATAAACACAATAATATAAAAGTCAGAATTATATCCTACCTTAGTTAGCCGTTGCCGGGGCGGAACTGAACAGAGTCTGTCTAGAGTTCGGGTTAAGAATGGGTAAGTTTTACAGAGATCAGTGGAAGCGATTAATTCATCCAGTCTTAGCCCAAGGCAAAGGATCTAAACACTATTACTGCGATTGCACAGTGAATGAGTACAAAACATAATATTAATATGAGATATCTTACCAAATCTTACTGATGCTCCTGATGATGTTCTTGAGTGGACCTATAAGATTAACTCATAATTTTGGCCAAAATAACAAGAGAATCGAATAAATACCACAGAATCCAATTCGGCGAAGTCCTACTCCAGACCACGATGCACGTTTGCGGTTCACAAAACTTTTCACAAATGTTCAATACGTCACAAATTTATCACAAACTTTGCCGGAAGTCAAAAGCGGCAATTATAAGTATTTACAAGTTAATTCAATTCGCGAAGCTGGTTAACTAAGTGCTTTTCAAAAGGCGATATCTTACGAGACGACAACGTGGTAATTTTTTTTCAAGGCAAAACGGAAGTAGACAGTTCAGTCTGACCATAGTCAGAAATTTTCAATAGACTAAACTAAACGTTACTAAATCGATATAATCGACTCCCCCCCCCCCCCGTGGGATCTCCACCTTGTCGTGGTGGGGGGGCTCAGTAACCGTGGATTGGTCACCCGCGGTGAAGCTAAGAGGGATCCAGGAGGGGACGCTCCGCGTGGGCTTGACGGAGGCCTGCGCAGGATGCGTCCAAAGGGGCGGGTGCGAGGGACAATTCTTCTGTCCCTCGCAGTCGGGTGCGGTCGCGGGAGGAGAGGCGCGTCGGTGTTGCGTTGCCGCGCGCCCTATCCTCTGCGGCCGCTGAGTTTTTTGGCGGCGGAGCCCAACACCATCCGCCGCCAAGGGGGTTTTGTTCGGGGCCCGCCTGACCATCTAGTGGGCCAATACCCGTCGGGGGGTAGCGAGGAATGCTTCAGCGATACCCGACCCTCCGACACACGGGTACGTGAGGAACACGGGTTGGTTTTTAGTCAGTAAGAGTCTGACAGTCCCCTTCGTCCTTCCCTCAGGGCGGAGGGACTCCATGGGGATTTTTCAACCCGACACCAAAAAAAAAAAAAACGACTTGACCTATCATAAAAACTATTTCTATTTCAAACAGAGTCTGTTCACACTTTATACTCTATTTACCCGTTTGACAGTGTCAACTGTAAGTGCTGTGCTGATAGTAAAGGTGGAAACAAACTATTCTGTCGTGTTGTGTCGTGTCGCAACAGAAGCATACATTTGATATGGCTAGAAACACTTTATTATAGTGTGTTGTATTGCGGAGGCACCTATAATAAAGCGACAGGACACAACACAATAGTCTTTTTTCAACCTTGATACGTCTTCTGTGTGTACCCACTATTACAAAACAGCTGTTGACGGCGCGCGGCGAGGTTAGCGCCAAGGGTGCGTGCGTTACCACATAGGTATTTTCTAGAGTTATTAACTTTTATAACTTTTTTATTTTACGTGTTAGGTGAATTTTGATTTTGAATATCAATAGCGGATATGTTTTCCAACGTGAGGTTTTGGTTCCTAAACCAATAAAAAATCAGCGTGTATATAACGTGTAACGGAAATAAAGCACATCCTCAAACACCCCAATTAGAATACCTTGTTACAATCATAATGCATGCATTTAAATATTGCAAAGGCTAGATTATTAGGGATAACTAAAACGAATGAATGTTAGATAAACACTGAGTATATTTGTATAGAGCAACATATTTTATAATAGAGATTACATTACATGTACGTCATAGCTATAGTTAAATACTACATCTAGGATTGAACAATACATTATACAGGGTGTTTGAAATAGAATTAGTTTTAATGAAAGGTCAAGTCGATTATATCGATTTAATAACGTTTAGTTTAGTCTATTGAAAATTTCTGACTATGGTCACACTGAACTGTCAACTTCCGTCTGCCTTGAAAAATTAAGACGCCGTTTTGCTCTCTCGCGTGGAATATTGTAATAAAATTGGAAGTATTGGAACCCAATTGAGTGCCGCTTCTTTAATCAGCTGGCATCGGTTTATTTGTGATAAAAGATAAGTTGTATCTTAATGAACATTTGTGAAATATTGAACTTTGTAAAACACGTGTGTGAATTCCTGTTTGGTGTCTGCAGTAGGACTTCGCCGAATTGGATTCTGTGATATTTATTCGATTCTCTTGTTGTTTTGGCCAAAGTTATGAGTTAATCTTATAGGTCCACTCAAGAATATCACCAGGAGATATAAGGTAAATTTTTCATGTACCTACCTATTACTTGAATTCACTGTGCAATCGCAGTATAACTGTTTAGATAAATTGTCTATCGTGGTCAGGTAGATTTCCACTGCAACTCTGAACAAATTCCTACCTGGCTACGGTAATTCTAGACACAGGGTGATTTAAAAGTCGTGTAATTCCTTTGAACCACATGATCCGCTGGTGATATAGAATGACCCTAACCATATATTTTTTTTTTAGTTTTTTTTTTAAATAAACACTAGGTCAACTAAAATGTCGAATTCTAAAAGGAGGTAACAACACCTCGCGTCGCGTGGCGTCAGCTGTCATCGAGACACGGTAAGGTCAAACCCGCGCCGTTTAATGTCAGTGGCAGTAGATGGCGCTACTGCGAGTTTACTACTACGTACAAACCGCGCAAGAGGCGAAACTAGTCTCTCATGCCATCTTATTCTTTCAAATGATTGATATTTTATCATAAAAAATAATTATTATTTACGATATTACTAAATCTTGGACCGACAATCTTGTTAAGATCGCAGGAAGCGGTTGGTATGCCCAGCAGTGGACGTCCTTTGGCTGAAATAATGATGATGATTACAGATTCTGACAAAATTCTATCTATCTAAACCGTCTTAGCTATTTGGATCAGTCTCTGTCAACATAACTACCCACCACACGACAGCAGCTGATTTTACTTTAAAAATAGTGGCCTGTTGACACATGTTTAATTACTTATTTGTTCCCTACTTTATCTTTAGTACAGTACAGATGTTTCATTAAGGAATAACATTGGTGGACTTTTGTCTTTTACTTGTGGCACGGCGATGCCGCTGGAGTTACCTACGTAAGTAAACAGTAGCACAGATTAAATAAAAGTTAGGTACCTACCTACAGTCCGTTCACAGTTATTTTACCTCTAGCTGTTAGATTGGCCAACCTGGGCGTTGTGTTGCTATATTTAGTATATAATACTCCCATTTTAAATATACATTATTGCTAAAAATGTACTTATTTTTTTATTGCCTAAGCGATCGTATTAAATATTGGGAAGTAATGTTTGTAACAAAACCTCTTGATATTGGCATGGCTATATGCATGTACGTTTATTTTCTTACGAAATAACTAATTTCCTATGAAGATAAGTAGTTAGGTATAATAAAAATTTTGTCTTTTTAATATATAAAGGTAAACGCATCATAATTACGCCCACGTGAGGTTCTAATTATCAAAAACTGCAATAAAAAAACTGCAAATTTAATTTTCATATTTATATTGAATAAGAATGATGTGGGTGTAATATTACACCTCTGTCTACCCCTGCATGGAATCAGGCGTGAGTCTATAAGAATGATCCATGTGGACTGCCAATGTTATGATGATTCGTAACTGCTGTCATATTCTGTATCAGACTCAGAATTTAATTCTATTATGAACCTGTCCATTTTAGCATCCGTAGACCCATCTGTTTCACGAAGCTTGTCTTCAATGTTGCGCTCATGTTTGCATTGTTTTTGTCAGTCTTCTGCAGTGATAGATTGAAAAGCTTCTTCAGCTAAGTTCACAATGTTGGTTGCCTCTTGTCCTAAATTTTTGCTTGTGACTCGCCTTTTAATGAGACTCCACATAAGTTCAATTGCGTTTAGCTCGCAGTGGTATGGCGGTAATCTAACCACTTTGCGGCCATGAGCTTCAAGCATTTGAATTTTTGAAGCATTTCCACTAATGTTGGGTAAAATGTTATGCACGGGTAACCCTATTTTACATTCCTGTCATCACAGAGTACAATTCCAACATAAAGAAAATAAACACCGTCATCTGTCAGAGGTAAAATAACTGTGAACGGACTGTACTTCGTAAACCGTAGCGCCGTGTGTCTGTGTACCCAGTACACACTTCGCACAGTACTAGTTTTTAGAGACATAGGTACTTTAGTTTAGAGATAGAGTTTCAAATGGTAAACATCTAAGTAAAACTGAAACTTTTACCTAGATTATTTTAGATACTAAAATTTTACTTTTCCACTTAGGTAGGTACCTACTCAAATAAACATTTTGATGTCAACTTTCCCTTCATACTTTTTTCCGGCTTAGGACGAACATAATTATGACAAAATTATAAATCATTAAGGCAGGTAGAGTGAAAGCTAGATGTCTATGAAAATACACACATTCAGAAAGAGATTTCATCACAATTAGGGCGTATTTAAAAAGTTGAAATCAAATTATGTACAATTATTGTCTTATTTACAAAAACTCACCGTCACTGCACGATGGAGTTAGATATTTACCTACACTTGAATATTTACACTTATTTACACGCACTTAATTCACTTATTTACACGCACTTTATGCCAAATGTACTAACTGTTCAAAGTGGCCGCCCTGCATGTCTAAGCACAGTTGCGCCCTACGTCTCAAATTATTTCTTAATCGTCTAGTGACGCCTGTGACAATATCTTCTCTGCGGACTTCATCGAAGGCATTTATTATGGATGCCTTAAGGATATCGCGTGAATCCGACTCAACCTCGTACACCCTGCGTTTTATTTCTCCCCACAGATAAAAATCTAGCGGGGTGAGATCAGGCGAGCGAGGGGGCCAGGCTATTGGACCTCCGCGACCAATCCACCTCTCACCAAATTGGTCATTCATATATTGCCGCACAACGTTATGATAGTGGGCAGGTGCTCCGTCATGTTGATAGTATAAATCCCGAAGGCTATTTAGAGGGACGTCTTCTAAATACTCCGTCACCACATACCTTAACAACTGCAGGTAATCCTGTCCACCTAAACGTCCTTCGATAAAATAAGGACCAAGGATATTATTGTTTATAATTCCAGTCCACACATTCACAGAAAAACGCGTCTGGAACGCATCGCGCCGCGTTACGTGGGGATTTTGTTCGGCCCACCAATGTTCATTGTGAACATTAAATAACCCTAAGCGGGTGAATGTGGCCTCATCTGTCCACAAAATGTTGCGGTCCGTTTCCAACAATCACCTACAAAATGTAACCCTGGCAGGTTGGTCGGTTTCGGCCATGTCGTGTACCGGCTGGAAATGGAATGGATGCTTCCCTGCCGCATTTAGAAGCCTCCACACGTAGCCTTGGCTGACGCCAAATCTTCGCGCTACCGGCCGGGTGGAGCTTTGCGGGTTCTGCTCAAAATACCTTCTTATGCTACGATCCAACTGCTCCGGATACATGGTAGGACGCCCTCGAGCTTGTGCATGTTCGGGAACAGCTAACTGTCCGTAGTCTAAGAAGTTCTGCGCTGCCCGAAGTATCCGCCGTGATGAAGGTACAGGCGAGTTTGGGCTTCGCCTCCGAAACCATTCTCTGGTTTCATTAAGGTCTCTCGAACTTGCATAATGCCAAACGATTTGGGCGAGTTCTCGGGTAGTAAGCGAGTCCATTTTCAAGTAAAACGGAAAACACGTGCGCTCAGTGAAAATAAAATTATGCACTGATTTAATAAGCATTGATTTTAGAAAAAGTTAAATTCGCGGTCTTATTGTACACAAATGCAAACACAAACTAAATGCAAACTGTTTTATAATAATTATTCATCGTTAATTATTTTCATATAAAAAATAAGTGATTTACACTATAATATTCATGTAGCGTAGCAATTGTTATATTTTTCTTAAATAAATAGACGGTGTTTGAATAAGTAGGTATTGTTTAAATGTGGCAGCCCTAGCCTCCCTACCCTTGTCTAGACGTTGTCGGCTTTTTCTTCGAGATCAAAGGCGTCAAACTACTGTATGTCTTTATATACTGTGGTATTAGACTGTGCTGAGCTATTGCAAAGCTATTTTATGTGGAACTGATTGTAACGTTTGTTTCTTAAATGGACGTGTGACCTGTAGTGCTGTTTAGAACTTTAGACGTGTAGTTGGTTGGTTGGTGTGGAACCTTACCACCGTAGTCGAAATTAGTTTTGGTAGATGTTACTAGCGCGATTATTTTACCGACTCGAGACGTTTTGAATACCTAACGGTGTTATTTAAACGTGATTACGGCTTAAGCAGGGCGAGGCAGTTTTACTCCTAGTAATGCTGTTTTGTACAGACAATCTGTTACATTTAAACCTGCTTCTCTTTGTGCGTGATTTGTAACACGTTAATGGATGGTACTAAAAAAATAAAAATGTTTGGTGCTACCATACTGTGCTAATGAATAGCACTGCTAGTAAAATTTAATTCGATCTTAAGATTGTACGTGTAAAAAAATGACCTACTGTGTTTTTAAAAAATAAGTGTGATACGCTGGGAATCTTTACCAATGGCCCCCGATTCTCTATCCAATTCCAAGTTACGTTTAGGACGTTTCGGAGTGATACAGTAAGGAAGATACCTTCAGTACAAGGTTTTTAGTAGAATCTGTTAAACTCGATTATCAGATGTAGAAGAAAATAATTGTTATCATTGTAGTGTAATGATAATCATTTTGAGTGATTTTAGTTTTCATTGTAGGTAGGACCACGTTAGTGGCCCTTAGTAATGATTGTTTGCTTAACCTTATTCCCAATTGAATTGCGAACCTTGTAAGTCGTTGTGATGTTCTTGTTCTTCATACCCTCGTTTCCGTTGCTGCAGATTTGCAGAAACTGAATGAGCTGTCTGTGCGGCGACAAGCTTTTATGTTAGGAGGCATAGTTTCCATTGGTGCGTAAGCAAGACAAGCCCTTGTTGCACTGTCATAGTACCTATCACTAATGATTGGGTTAAGATAAGTATTTCGTACCTATTTAGAATCGACCATTAAGTTTAAACTAGCAACTACGGCCTTTGTTTGAACACCGCGTTCTGGTGTACTTTCTGTAATAGCGAGTACCTACGTATTGATGAATTCACCATGAGTTTAGTTGACACCACGATAGTTGTATGCCTTAGTTATGAGCGGTCAGAAATTTGTTATAAACCATACCTTAGGAAAAGTGGGTATGTCTAGGGGTACGAAGGTTGTTATTAAAGCTTTATTTTATTTTGCTTAGTAGCATACTTGCTAGATTTGAAGTAAAAGTAGAGCCCATCTTACAAACAATGCTATGAGAACGAATCAGGCAAAGCTATTTCAATAGACATTGATGTTATGACCATTCTGCTGTTGAGAATTTGAAAATTATTGTTATCAAACATGTTAAAGTCGCTGTCAAATATCCATACCTAAAGTACACTTATGATCTCAGGAATGTTTCCGAGTTTCAAGTACCAATGATGCTGACATAGTAAAGAAATGACATAGAGTGAAGTGGTATTGTCTTCATGTCTTCAAGCAATATTGGAAACTGCACCGGAGTATCGTAGCGGTAGCCTCTAGAAAGCGGCATCTGGGTGTATCTAGCCTTGTAGCGAGGACCATAGCGTGGCCCGGCATTACCTACTAGAGGGGAGTGCATAAAGATGTGGGGTTTGGACGTAATCATGGATACAGTGCCACTTAAATGGCTCTAATTTCATTTATCTTCATTGATTCTATATTAATCGCTAAAATTGTGTCAGTGGTGCTCGACCTGGCTTCTGTTGTATAACAAAAGTGCGTTGCAAGAATCTGAAAGAACTCGTTACAGTCGATTGACAATCTTAGTAGTCGTTGCGTTCGCGTAGACAAAAGTAAATCAATTTGTTCAACTGTAACTTACTAGTATCAGTAGTATCAGTCCATGCGCGGTTTACATTTAAGCAGTTTCAGCTTATGTTGGTGGCAGTTGTTTTCAAATTCAGGTTTGGATGTTCTGGTAGAAAAGATGAACAATAAATAATTGATAAATAGTTGCGTTATTATCATCTTTATTCTTGAGCAGAGAGCCAAGCACCCAGTGAAGTTGTAAAAGATTTTGATAATCACTTAAGATTTCGATGTACGGATATTGAATTAGTCTGAAAGGAACAGGGTCTCCAATCAGTGGGTATACCATGCCACAGAATAATTAATAGTATTAACGTACAGAAGCTTCACTTTTCAAACCAATTTATTGAAATTGCGACTCTTGGTACTGAGCAATAAAGTTCAATTCAGCTCGCATAAGCACTCAGTATCGTACTCAGGGCCTAATGCGATATTAACCTAACAGTTCCCGTTCTTTTCTAACACATAACGCTGTCGCTGTCTGGCGCGGAGTGGCGCGCTAGGGTTGTCGACTTGGCGCTGCTACATATATTTATTCATCGTCTATCTACCTACTTGACCACGTAACTAATAATAAATAATTATCCTATAAGTATCCTATCCCCCTATTTGAGCTAGTAGAACAAAAGCACAAAAATTCTGGTCGTTTACATTTTCACTATACAAATTCTTAGTTATTTCCTAAACGCGTGGACCGATTTACATTATTCAAACAAATAAAATGGTTTTTGAACTAGATGTTTAATTTGACACCATAATCGTTGACATATCTCAACAAACAAAATATTAAATTTCCAAGTTGCTCTCGTAATATAAATAAAATCAAATTTTCAAGTCGCTTTCGACACACAGTTAATTAAGCAATTAATTAACACAAAAGATTCCGTATATTTCTTGGTATTCCTTTGGATCACTAGCAGTGTGACATGACATGTTCTTTGAAATGTCACTGATTCCAAATGCACGAGGAGTTATGTGATAATACTTACATCGCCGCCCGGCGTAACTGTTCGTTCTGTGAAATGTTGCGTTATGACCACTCTGGCGTCTGACAGCCGTTTTCTTCTATCCAACCCTGGAATAAAAAACAACAGTTATACCACAGTATAAAGAGCATACAGTAGTTTGACGCCTTTGATCTCGAAGAAAAAGCCGACAACGTCTAGACAAGGGTAAGGAGGCTAGGACTGCCACATGTAAACAATACCTACTTATTCAAATACCGTCTATTTATTATAGAAAAATTAAACAATTGCTACGTTACATGAATAATATACTGTAAATCACTTATTTATTATATTACAATAATTAACGATAAATAATTATTATAAAACAGTTAGCATTTTTTCGTGCGGTGACAGCTTTGCATACACAGTCAGCACCTATTTCATCCCACAGGTATCGTGGGAGGCGGTTAAGAATATGAAGCATTTTTCATTTGGTCTTTATCATACAAACCAAGTTAAAATAAAGCAATTGACATAGCGGTCGTTTAATGGATGGGTAACCGTGGGATCAGCTTGCAGAGCCTATATCGATATGAAGTATTTTGCAGATTTATTTTCGTGCAAACTACGTCGAGGTAAAGCAATAGATACCACGGTCATTTACTGGATGGGTCTCCGGGCTATGAGGTTACGGAGAACATGTGTGGGGTTTATAAAAGGGGGCCAAAAATATGGTTATTTTTTAGCTAAGCCGCGCCGTTACCAAGATACATAACAATATGTGATAGGTACTTACCTAATACGAAAATACTAAGTATTGGAAAATATTCGATTCAAGTGTGATTTTAATTTCTTGCTTATTGCAAGAAATTAAAATCACACTTGAATCGAATATTGCCTTAAAACGCATATTTTCTTACGTCTGCCTTGTTGTTTACGCACAGTAATTACTACTTTATTCTGTGACTGGGCCAAACATGAGATATCGCAAAATGTCAGTAGATTAGTAGGTACGTGCATATTATTTTAAGTGGTTATAGGTAAATACATTTCAAAATAATTTAAATACTTAATTATAATTAATGAAATTTTATTTTTTGGTGTAAGTAAATTGATGAAATCGCAGATTTTTTAAATCCTTATTTCTTTAAATCTTTAAGCAGCACAAAGCATTGCAATGTCTCACAGTACAAGTCGTATGTAGCATCTAAATTAATATTCATAAGCAAATAAATAAGTAACGAACAAAAAACAAGCACGCGCCAGCCCCCAAAAATATGTACCTAGTTGGGAACTAAGGCGACATACGTAAGTAGGTACCGCTCTTCCCGCGTCTCACCTCTTGCTCCCCGCACGATTGACCCGTCTAGACGCGTTCGTCGAACGACTGTATGGATTATTTGACTGTGGTTATACTATTTAGTAAGATAACATGCTTAAGGCATAAGGCTTAGAAGCAGTAGGTAACAGTTACTGGCAAGAGCCATGGACACAAACTCAATCGAAATAACAATTTGTGGATCACACAAAGAGGTGTTATAGGGTGATCAAACCCACTACACTTCAAGCAATACTAAATGGATAAGCGTTATTTAGACATCTGAAGTTTTAGCTGTTGAAAGTAGGGGAGTATCTCCTTGTCTGACATCTGGATTACTAATGCATTCAAATGTTTGTAAAGTATCCGCCACACAGAATTTATTGATAGTAATTGAGTTGTCTTTTAATAAAATAAAAAAATAATATAATACTACAGTTCATTCTGGATATTAATCTCAGTATCGTTACAATATCCATGTCACACAGCCATAATCTATAGAAAGATAATTTCCGATTCCCGTCCTAAAACCTTCTAAACATTTTTACCAACTAAAATAGTCAGTCTGAATGCCCAAAGACACAGACAAGTACTTTACTTCCAGTCTCAATCATCCATTTGTCCTCCACTGAAATTGGATCCTTATTTCTCCAAACAGCAGTACAATGAACATTAAAGTAAATGTATGCATTAGACTTGTGATGATACATTTTTGTTGTTAAAGGCGTTTAACTATATAATTTGAACAGTGTATGAACACGGCGCGTGAAAATACGGAGCTGTCGCACTTGTTGCGTGACGTCTAAAGGTGCTGATACACTTGAGCATTCACTTGTAACAGAACAGCGAGCATTCGCCGGTTTTTTGTTTTGCGAACCGAACAACGAACAGAGCCGAACATAATATAGCCAAAAATCGCTACGAACATTTTCACGAGCATTCTAGCGAATGCTCGCGATGATGCTCGCCAAAACATTGTCAAAAGCGTACAAAAGCAAGGTCAAAAGCCACAAAGATGTCATCTGACAGTCTGCGGCGTGTGCTACATCATAGACTAATATCAGAGAGGTTGGATTAGGATAAGTTTATATTTTTTGACCAATATATTATAACTGGAAATGCTACATTTTTATTTATCGGTTATCTTAATAAAAAGAGAAGGAAAAGTAAAAGTCGCTGGCAAGCCAATCTGTTTCGACTTAGAAATGGAAGTGGAGATCTACAATTAGTAGCATAATTAAAACAACAAGAAATAAGCGGACACTATAGAAATGTTCTGTTATATCATCAAGGGATTTCGAATATTTGTTAAACATGATTGGTCCTAAAATGCAAGAACAAGGCAGCGATAGCCGAGTGGATATACCAACACACTGCCATGCAGAGGGTATCGGGTTCGAATCCACGGCGCGCACCAATGACTTTTCAGAGTTATGTGCGTATTGAATTGTTAATTATCGCTGGTTCCGTGCCTCGGAGAGCACGTTAAGCCATCGGTCCCGGTTGTCATGAAGATCTTTGACAGTCGTCACAGGGCGTCAGTAGCTTCTAAATAAACTGACCCTAGTCTAAACCATGGAATATCGCTATCCCTTCGGGTTGCAGTGCAGAGGTCAGACAGGCAGTAGCTCCGTGGAAAAGCTTTTATTCAGCTAAATCCGGTTAGACTTGAAAGCGGACCCCAGATTGAAACTGGGATAACGCTAAGAGGATGAGTATGATGAGATTGGTCCTAAAATAGCCAAACAGGACACAAGGTTTTGAGCTGCAATCACGATAACAGAAAGGTTAGCAGTAACTCTCCGTTTTTTAGCTACGGGAGATAGTTATGTAACCTTACAGTATCATTTTAAAATGTCAAGACATGCCATTGGATACATTATAATACCAGAAGTATGTAAAGCAATATCTGAGTTATTGAAAGAAAACATCAAAGTGAGTGCAAACAGTTTATTTTCATAAAAGTAAAGTCTCAATGTGACTTTGCTTTAGCCCTATTTCGTATCTAGGTATTAATGAATTCGTTAATTGACTCATTTCGCACAAATCGGTAAGACTGACATCATAAGCGTTTCTGTCCTGTTGACTTACATTTTGTACAGCAGCAGAAGTAGACCCATTTGGTGGAGAAGACTGCACTGTGCCATAGCCCCGAAAACTTCCATACATATCTGCATCGTAGCTATCAAATTCTCCTTTATCAGCGCTATAAAGCAGTAAATTAGATCTTATGTGTTGGACATAGTTTTTTGTCTTCTCAGTATATTTCCTTAACTTATTTGCTACGAACATCCCAAAGGTACCGAACTCGTCATTCAGGGTGTTAAGAGAATTTGTTGAATTTTGTAGGGTATCAAATGCTGATCGCATCATCATGTCAGCATCCGTCCTCCTACATATATACAAAGGTACTCTATGAGCATCCGTCTCCCGTTTTCTTTTATTACGTTGACGTTGAGGTTTATTAAATTAAATAATTCGCGCTGAGTCGAACCTCATTTAAAAGTTTGAGACTTTTTTCATAGACATTTTGATGTTTTATCCAGAGAGATTGTATTGATATTCGTATTAATGATGTAATAATATCGATACCAAATTTTACAGACTAGCTTCTACTCGCGGCATCGCCGACATGGTTGTCAGTTATCGGAAAAGAAGGTTGCTTAATGTGATGTAAAGCTATTCCGCAATAGTTAATCAAAGAAGTATTTACATAAAAGGGTAACAAAAATCTATCAATCATCACAAGCTTTGGCGTTAATAATAGTTTATATATAAAATCATCTGCGGCAAAAAGGATGTTGAGATTGTCGCTAAAGGATGTTTGTTGCATAGTGTAACCCGATGTCCTCTGCATGGCAGTCTGCTGGTAAACAGACTGCAGTCTTAATCGCGTACAATTAACTTATTTAAGGTATATATTTAAGGTATAAATTCACCCACATACGGTTTGGCGAAATACATAAGCAAGGTACTACAACCGTTAGTAGGCAAGACACACTCTTTCGTGAAGGACTCTCGCCACTTTATAGAAATTATCAAAAGCACGAAAAAGGAACCAGACGAGGTGATGGTGAGTTTTGATGTTGGGACACTATTCACCAATGTTCCTGTTCAAGATTGCTTTGAGGTCGTACAGAGGAAAATAAGGGAAAGCGGTCTGTCTGATGAATACACAGTTCTACTTAAGAATTGCTTGGATGGTAACTACTTCTTATATTGTGGACAACACTACCTCTAGATCGATGGAGTGGTTATGGGTAGCCCTATAGCACCAGTAATGGCGAACATTTCGATGGAGCACTTTGAAGAATCCATAGACATGCAGGCATCAAATGTGAAGCTATGGAAGAGGTATGTCGACGATATCTTCTGCATCATGAAGGGGAACCAGCAAGACGTGGAACAATTTGCAGACAAATTGAACTCCATACATCCAAACATCCGATTCACATACGAAATGTAGGTAGACGGATCGTTACCCTTCCTCGACGTTAAAGTGACAGTGAGAGATAATGGTACCCTTGGATACACTGTATATAGGTAACCGACACACACCGACAGGTATCTTAACGCGAACTTGCACCAACATCCGCGGCATTTGGATTCCGTCATGTCCTCGTTAGTGAACAGAGCGTATGACCTGTGTGACCCTGAACAGTATAAATGATACAGTAGTAATGGATACAAGAAGAAGATACTACGTCTGAGGAGGAAAGATCGTAGACCTGAAGTAACCAGAGTGCCGGCGAACATGCCATATCTAAAGGGAGTGACGGACAAGGTTGGAACAGAACTCAAAAAATACTCCATCAAGACTGTCTGCGTACCCCAAAGGATGTCATTCCTCTCCAAATACCTGGCGTCTACAAAGTCGATTGCAGCTGTGGTAGTCCATATGTCGGGCAGACTAAGCGTACAATACAATCGCTGAAAGAGTGAAGGAACATATCTCAGCTGTAAAAAACCGACATATTAACAAGTCGGCGATAGCTGAGCATTTGTTGGAGCCTGGACCAAACCGCTGGATAGAACTGCATCAACCACAAGTCTTATCCACCGATCGTCACTATTACTCCAGGATAGTACGTGAAGCGGTAGAAATCAAGAAATATAACAATTTCAACCGGGAGGATGGATATAGATTATCGGCTACTTGGAATCCAGTCATCAGCAAGTGTAGACACCGCCACAGTGATAAATCTCAACAGTGTGTAGACGTCATTAGTGAAGTGTGTCGGAGTACCGACATTGCGAACTTAAGCTGAGTTCACATCAGTCTCTCCGCGACCACGCTCGGTGCAAGACGAGCGAAACGTCGGAACCAGATAGGTATTTATACCTTAAATTAGTTAATTGTACGCGATTAAGACCCGCTAATTTATTTAGTTTGATATGAAGATTTATCAACATTCTACCCATATTCTATCGACATTCATTCTGAGAAAGCCCGTCACTAACCAACTTAAAGTTAGTGACAACCTGTGACAATCCATGTATCTCAACGATTGTTCCCAATTAGGGCCGGAGTACATACCTACAACAAACAGCATGCGAGCCCATACGCGCGGACGCGACGACGCGCTTCGGTGCGTATGTGCGAATAGTCAATTCGTCTTCCTTATGATGGCGTTGTGGGTCGGTTGGTTTGGTTCCCTAAAAAATGGTTGAGCTAAGCTATGACTGAGTCACACGTCATACTTGTGAATGGGTGCCTTCTGCCGGGAAGCCGGTGCCGGCTCTGACTTGTTTTTTTTTTTTTTTTTTTTTTTTGTATCGGTATGGAAAATCCTCATGGAGTCCCTCCGCCCCGGGGGAAGGACGAAGGGGACTGTCAGACTCTTACTGACTAAAAACCAACCCGTGTTCCTCATGTACCCGTGTGTCGGAGGGTAGGGATTCGCATAAGCATTCGTCGCTACCCCCCGACGGGTATTGGCCCGCCAGATGGTCAGGCGGGCCCCGAACAAAACCCCCTTGGCGGCGGATGAAGGTGTTGGGCTCCGCCGCCAAAACACTCAGCGGCCGCAGAGGATAGGGAGGACGGCAACGCAACACCGCATCTCCTCTTCCTCTGCGGCCCCACCGCGACGCAACGATGGTGCGCCTCCATTTGGTCGCGGGAGATAGGGCGCGCGGCAACGGAACACCGACACGCCTCTCCTCCCGCGACCGCATCCGACTGCGAGGGACAGAAGAAGTGTCCCTCGCACCCGCCCCTTTGGACGCATCCTGCGCAGGCCTCCGTCAAGCCCACGCGGAGCGTCCCCTCCTGGATCCCTCTTAGCTTCACCGCGGGTCACCAATCCACGGTTACTAAGTCCCCCCACCACGATAAGGTGGAGATCCCACGGGGGGGGGGGCTCTGAACTGTTGTGACAATTCTATCTATATTATTTTAACTTATTTCTACTATATTATAATGTAGGCTTCTCACATTGTTCTCATAATTATATTTTTATCTTATTTTATATATTTTTTTATAATAAGCTATTTTTGTCTAGACCTTAAAAGCGACTATGACCTCTGAGTCTGTCAGTGAGAGTGTATTGTCTCAGAATGATAATTTTATAAAAACCGCAGCCAATAAGTCGAAGGCTACTTGGGCGATTATTAATAAGAAAAAAATTAACATACCTTGTAATGAAATTCAGTATTTAAAAATTGCTGGTCACATTATTGACAAACCTTTGGCGATAGCAAACCACTTTAATAATTTTTTCATAGACCAGACTGATAATTCAATTACTTGTGGCAACTTAAAAAGCAATATCCCATATGAATTAAAATCAATATTTATGCCACCGTGTATTCCAGCAGACATATTAAAAATTGTATTAAACCTTAAAAACACTAACAGTGCAGGATATGATGACATAATAACAAAAGTCTTAAAGCATGTGTCAATTAAATTATCGCACACTATGCCACATAATAAACCTATGCATTACACAGGGTGTTTTTCCGACAAAACTTAAATTAACAATAATTAAGCCACTTTTTAAGAAAAATGATGTAAATGACATGAACTGTTACCGACCAATAACCCTGGTCCCTGTGCTATCAAAAATATTTGAAAAAATTATTCACGACACTATTTACAACTACTTCGAAACAAATAATTTATTTTGTGAAGAACAAGTTGGCTTTAGGAAGTACAAATCCATTGATATGGCTATTTACAGATTTCTACATTCAGTACTGACTAATATGGATAGGGGCAATCAAGCATGTGCGATGTTTATGGACTTATCGAAAGCTTTCGATTGTGTTGAACATGGGTTACTGCTACAGAAACTGTACGCATATGGTGTACGAGGTAATGTCTACGAATTGGTTAAATCCTACTTAGACAACAGATCGCAGATTACACAAGTAACTAGGATTTGTCCTGTTTCTAAAAAAGTTACAAAATACTCATCAGCAATAAGGCAAGTTAGATTAGGAGTGCCACAAGGCAGCGTGTTAGGCCCACTCCTTTTTAACATATATATTAACGATCTTCCAAAAGTGACAAATCATAAATCAATACTATTTGCTGATGACAGCACTGTGATAATTACTGGCAAAGATAAACTATTTATAGAACAAGAGATAAATTTGACATTAAATAATATAATAAATTGGTTGACATTAAATAATATGAATATAAATTTAAATAAAACTCATCTTATGACATTCAGAAATAGAACTAGTAAATTGACGAATATGGATATCCGGTATTTAGACCAAAATATAGGAGAAGTAGCAGTTACAAAATTTTTAGGTTTAAATATAGACTACAACTTAAATTGGAAGCATCATATAGAAGCATTATGTGCCAAGTTAAATACATATTCATATGCACTATACAGATTAAGAAAAACTGCGAGTGTTGCGGCTGTTTTAACGGCCTATCATGGGTATGTTTCATCTCTGATAAAGTATGGTATTATGTTCTGGGGTAATTCTGCGGACAGGGATGCTGCATTTAGGGCGCAAAAGAGGTGTATACGGTCAATATTCGGTATTAAACCTACAGACAGCTGTAAACCATGTTTTATTAATCATAAAATTCTTACTTTGCCATCCGTTTACATATTAGAAACAGTAATATTTGTTAAGAAAAATTTAAATATGTTTACAAGTCTGAACAGTAGGAGACGAGGCCTAGAATTATGTATGCCAGGAAACAGAACAGCCCTGCTTAATAAAAGCGTATTGTGTATGGCTATCCGATTGTATAATCATCTGCCTCAAACTCTGCTTGAAATATCGGACAAATTATTATTCAAGAATAAAATTAAGGCACTGTTAATTGAAAAGGCCTACTATACTACAACTGATTATTTAAATAATAATATTATATTTTAAATGACTGACTTTGTTTATATTAATTGACATTTTAAATTTATATGCATATTATTGACTATTTCTTTGATTATTTTATTTTTTTTATATTTAATTCGGATACCTACATAATTGTGTTATTTAATAATGATTGAATTAATTTTATAACCTAATATTATGTTAATTTTGCATGCTGCTATGACAGCAGAATATGATGTTCCTTTAATATTGTTGTAAGAACTTTTAAATACTCATGTTCCGCAAAATAAAGATTGATTGATTGATTGATTGAGTTTGTTTCGGATGTTTCTTCTCAGGGCAGTCAGGTAGGAAACACCGGCCTCTTCTAGATTAATAAAAAAAAGTATGACTTTGTTTAAGTGTTTGTAATGAACCTATGAACAAATAAATGATTTGACTTTGACTTTGACTGTGGAAAAATGCTCTCTATTCACTTCGCCTTATTATGTGCGTGGACATAATTCAGACCGTCTGTTTGGCCACTCCGGTTGTTTAACTGGTCTGGCGACGAAAGTGGCAGTGACGGTACAATGTATATA
The DNA here is from genome assembly GCA_944739405.2 of Euclidia mi. Lineage (NCBI taxonomy): Eukaryota > Metazoa > Arthropoda > Insecta > Lepidoptera > Erebidae > Euclidia > Euclidia mi. The sequence goes on along the minus strand of OX123208.2, from coordinate 29,331,314 downwards.
ACTTTACAGACGAACTTCAAAAACGCCTAAACGGCCGGATCGGTCGTAGCGTGAACGACTAGCCGGTGAGACAATTTTGCCAACAACCAGAAACCACAAATAAAAACTTCTCTAGACACAGCTATTGAAATTACCACGAAAAGTTATTTCCACATAAGAAAAAATAGTTTTAGGATATAAGGGTTGCCCCATCCATTGGCATAACATGATGATGATGATGATGACACTTATTATTTGTTTCTCTTTCACGGCTATTCTAAAAACCTTTGATTTTATAATATTACCCGGCCCTTTGGCAGGCATACACGGGTACATGGGTCCAACGCTAAACTCGCAAACTCTAAAAGGCTAGAAACCTTTTAGAGCTTGCGAGAAAAAAAAACAAATATAGATAAATCCACGTATCACTCAATTTAATTCGCAATTGTCGATATTTATACGTGGTTTTACACGTAGCTTATCAAAATACTTATAAATTATATAGGCAGCGTGATGAAAATTTAAGAAAAAACGGAACGTAGCTGCGTGCGAACACGTCGTTGTACAAACAGCGTTACACTTGGGGTTGCCATCCATACTTTATAATAACGTATTCTACTTTCTTTATGGAAATTATACTTTATACTTTTCAATACTAATAAACTATAAGATAATACTTTATTCCCAACGTTTACTGTGATGCCTAGACCAAACACTAATTATGGATTCTTATCTATTTAAGGTTACACATAAGTTGAAACGGATAATGGAAACTATTTAGACTTAAAGAGATCCAAAAGAAATTCACTAATGATGATAATGAATTTTCAGTATAAATTTACTGAAAAAAGTGCTGCTAGCTGTGAGACTTCGACGGGAAGCGCCGGGACTACTCATTGAAATCATCATGGTATGGTGTTCCTCTATCCGATCCCATTTAATCGCGGGGCCACGGGTACTGTGTTAGCATTACCTACTTCCACAAGCATGAAGCACACAAACATACGTTCTTAAGACAATATAAACATATAATGTGATAAATACTTTTTCTTCCAAATACTTTATTTTTGTCCTATACAAACTATTTTATACTTGATTTTTGGCAAAATAAGTTGGAAACCCTAGTTATAGTCCGTTCACAGTTATTTTACCTCTAGCTGTTAGATTGGCCAACCTGGGCGTTGTGTTGCTATATTTGGTATAAAATACTCCCATTTTAAATATACAGTATTGCTTAAAATGTACTTATTTTTTTATTGCCTACGCGATCGTATTAAATATTTTTACGTTTACGTCAACTGAAACAATGGCTGGTTAGGTTAGGTTAGAACTGCGACCAAAACGCACGAGCCGAGCGAGCGAAGCGAGCGTGCGTGATAAATCTTCAGAAACCGCGCGATACCACTAAGTTGTGTCGTTAATCAGTAAACTGACATCCTTATTACGTTGTTAATAAGCGAAGAGGGACATGACCTGTAATACGAAGCTTTATAGCTTCCTATTTGAATATTTATCAGCTCCACATAAATCTAGACTCTTGTTTTCTTACAGGTAAATTAATGGTCCAATAACTCTGTGATTACATTAATAAGTTTATGCGATTTATACATGTTAATATCCTTATTGTGTAAATTATCGCTAGTTTCGGGCCTCAGAGAGCCCGTTACGAAGTTACGAAAACCTCTTGATATCGGCATGGCTTTATGCATGTACATTTATTTTCTTACGAAATAACTAATTTCCCATGAAGATAAGTAGTTAGTTATAATAAAAAAATTGTCAATTTAATATACAAAGGTAAACGCATCATAATTACGTCAATGTGAGATTTTAATTATCAAATACAAAAACTGCAAATTTGATTTTCATATTTATTTTGAATAAGAATGATGTGGGTGTAATATTACACCTTTGCCTACCCCTTCAGGGAAACAGGCGTGAGTCTATAAGAATGATCCATGTGGACTGCCAATGTTATGATGATTCGTAACTGCTGTCAGATTCTCGGACTGCCAATGATGATTCGTAACTGCTATCAGATTCTGTATCAGACTCAGAATTTAATTCTATTATGAACCTGTCCATTTCAGCATCCGTAGACCCATCTGTTTCACGAAGCTTGTCTTCAATGTGGCGCACATGTTTGCATTGTTTTTGCCAGTCTTCTGCAATGATTGAAAAGCTTCTTCAGCTAAATTCACAATGTTGGTTGCCTCTTGTCCTACATTTTTGCTTGTGACTCGTCTTTTAATGAGACTCCACATAAATTCAATTGCTTTTAGCTCTTAGTGGTATAGCGGTAATCTAACCACTTTGTGGCCCTGAGCTTCAAGCATTTGATCAGTTTCAGATATTGGAGCTTCTTTATGGTCTTTTATAATTTCATACAGTTAAGCTTTCACCATGGTAGGCAGATAAGATAACCCCTTATTTGTGATCCACTTTTGCATTTCAGCTTAAGTAGAACTTAATGTTGGTACCTTGTTTAACTTGACTGTGTGATAAGGGGTATTATCCATAACAACTACAATATTAGGCGGCAAATGAGGCATTAGTCTTTCCTGAAGCCATTTCATGAAATTTATTTTGTTCATGTCTTTATGGTAGTCACCCGATTTCGACTGGGATTTAAATATTAATAAAGCGTTTGGTATAAACCCTTTTTCACCACCCGCATGAACAATTATCCATCGTGCACCAACGGAATCGTTTTTTAAGACACCCATTTCATTTTCTATTTGCCAGTATTTATTCACCATGTAAGACGCGTGAATATAGGTCTCATCCAGGAACACAATAGGCCAGCCTTCGTCGCGATGATGTTTCAAATTGGTAAGGTACCTCTATCTCCAAGCTACAATATTATGCCTCTCAATGAGTAACTTCCTTTTTGATCTACATTTTTTAAATAGAAATTCAATTTGTCGGATAATTTTCCATAATGTAGTACGACCTCCACGAAAACTTATATCAATCTTTAACTCCGCCAAGAGTTTACCCAAAGTCGGTACTTCTTTTCTGACGGTATACATTTCGTTTATTTTACTTCGGATTGCGCACAGATCGAAATCATCTAACACAATTTTCTTTTCTTGCTTGCTTTTTTTTCTAGGCGCGGAGTTTTTTTTGAGATGTGGAAGCCGCAACTTCGCCTTCTTTAGTTTTTTCAGATAAAAATGAAACAAGAAAATAGTCTTAAGAGAGAACCAAAATTGCAAAGAGATAGAAAACTTGAAACAAATCCTTTACCAACCCGTCTGGCCAGCGTGATTTAATAGGCCAATACCTCTTTTTTTTGGAGAGGCCTAGCAGTGAACTGCAAGAGGCTGTTATGACATGATATGACTGATTCAAATTAGAATCACACAAGGAGGCTTACAATAATTAGCAATAACGATGAAAAATAATGCATATACAACACAATAGTAATTTCCTACATATAAGTAGTGTCCCAAAAATACAAGCAGTTTAACGTGACTTGTTACCAGCAAATCAAAGCAGACGTGACAGAAATTAGATTACACACTCATGGTGGTTACAGTTGAACATTCTAGTTTCCACTTATATTGGGTAAAATGTTATGCATAGGTAACCCTATTTTACGTACCTGTCATCACAGAGTACAATTTCAACATAAAGAAAACAAACACTGACATTTGTCAGAGGTAAAATAACTGTGAACGGACTGTACAATATTGTTTCTGCATTACAAATACAATGTTTGAATACTAGTATTTTGAGACAAAATTCTGGTATATATTATTTACTATGTAAAATGTATGGAGGACTATTCTTGAGTTATAATGTAACAATCTCTCTCGTTTTACTTATATTTGTTAGCAACATTTTTATCTCTTTTGCATCATTATGTTATCTTGATAATGCGCAACCGGCGGGTGGACACAATGACTTAAGCTTTACGCGATAACAACTATAAAATATTTATTGATATATGACTAATATGACTAACTATGATATAATATAATATATACTACACTAGAGGACGCCAGCAGCTACGCCTGCATTTGTTTTTAATTTACCCGTTTTGGCTGATCCCGTGGGAATTTCGGGAAATCCCTTCTTAGTGCACCCTTACGATCCCCAAGGAACATACAGGCCAAATTTCAGCTTCCTGCGCCCAATAGTTTCGGCTGTAGCGTGTCTGTCAGTCAGTCAGTAACGCAAGGATTTTATATATTAAGATTTTTATATTATTTGCTAATATACACATATATATATTTAACTTTAGATCTATTTGAAATGACAGACAGTGACTCAAATAGCGAAGATGACACCTTCCTCTCTGCAACAAGCCACGATGACAGCTTTGAAAGTGTACCCTCCCTGGGAGACATTCTCCAGTCTCAGTTTTCAGACGTACCCAGGAACTTTAATGTAGTCCATTTAAATGCTCAGAGTATTCCAGCTCATTTCCCCGATATGCTGGCCAACCTAGACAGTCAAAACATACATGCCATCCTCGTGTCGGAGTCATGGTTAAAACCATGTCTTCCATCCACCTTATATTCTCTGCCTGGTTTCCACCTTATTAGGAATGATCGCGCGATCGGTGGTGGAGGCGGTGTTGCCATATACTTACGTTCTCACATTCCTTTTCATATAGTATCTATGTCAACGCAGCCGCCACCGGCGAACGCTGGCGAGCATCTTTTTTTAGAGGTGGAACTGCACCACACGAAACTACTATTAGGCGTTTACTATTCCCCTTCGTGTCGTGTTAACTTTTTTTCATCCTTCGAGCAAATTTTGGAAAATTTGATTCCCTCTTACGACCACACTATTATTATGGGCGACTTTAATACATGCCTTCTCAAACAGGATTCTTGTGCCACCTCTTTTCGGCGTGTCACTGAGTCCTGCAATTTATCAATTCTTAACTTAAAAGCAACTCATCACTTCCCTAATTCCGCTTCTTCTCTTCTTGACCTTATTCTTGTATCTTCTCTTAACTCTGTTTCTAAGCATGGTCAGTGCACAGCTGATGCTTTCTCTTACCATGACCTCATCTTTGTTTCATACAAAATACGTCCACCCAAAGCGAAGCCGAAGATTATCTTGCAGCGCATTTTTAGTGGCATGGATCATGCCAAGTTGCGTGAGGATGCCAGTAAAATAGTTTGGGACACTCTATATTCCTCAGATTGTGTAGACATGAAAGTCCATATTCTAACAGCGAATCTAATTCAGCTATATGACAAGCATGCGCCAATCCGCGCTATCAAAATTAAGCATTTACCAGCACCTTGGCTTACAGATGATATCAAAAAGATCATGGCCAAAAAATCTGCTGCGAAGACTAAATTGAAGCATAGGCCTTACTCTTTTGAACCAAGAAAGATACGTGGCTCTAAGAAATCACTGCAACAAGGTGTGTAGGAAAGCACAACGCCAACATATTCATGAATCCGTTGAAAATGGTGATCCAGCTAAAGTCTGGCAATTTCTCAAAACATTGGGTACCTATTGGTAAGTCACAGCAGCAATCCATTCCGAATAACGTCCACCTTGATTCTCTCAATTTACATTTTACTACTTCGTCCAAATTAGATGGAAATACGAAAAGAAACACTTTACAACTTCTTTCATCCTTGCCAACCCCAGGTTATTCTCCCTTTGCCTTCTCGCAATTTGCCACTTGTGATGTTAAGAAGAGTATATTAGCAATGACGTCTAATGCAGTCGGTAACGATAGTCTCAGCCGTAAAATGATCCTCCCCATCCTAGACGAAATTCTTCCTATCCTATGTCACATCCTTAATCACTCCGTTGTCCGTGGCATCTATCCAACAGTGTGGAAAGATGCACTTATAATTCCTTTACCCAAGAAACCTAAACCCTATTCCTTCTCAGATTATCGACCAATATCCATACTACCTTTCCTGTCAAAAGTCCTAGAACGTCTCATTCACACACAACTCAGTTCCTTCCTGTGTAAAAATGCACTCCTAAATCCCTATCAATCCGGCTTCCGCCCTGGCCACAGTACCGTTACTGCATTGATTCGCGTGTCAGATGACATCAGGCTAGGTATGAATAGTGGGAATCTTACCGTTTTGTCCTTACTTGACTTCAGCAATGCTTTCAACACGGTAGATTTTCACATCCTACTTGGCATTCTACGCTCTCTTAACATATCTCCAACGGCGGTTGACTGGTTTCATAGTTACCTGTTTGGTCGCCGGCAACGTATACGCATCGAAGACACTTATTCCACTTGGTCTAACACGAATGCCGGTGTACCACAGGGTGGCGTGCTATCTCCTTTACTCTTCGCGATATTTATTAATTCTATCTCAAAACATTTACTTTCATCCTACCACCTTTACGCAGATGATTTACAGATCTATACACAAGCACCCTTAAATGACTTGCCCGAAGCCTGTACTACTATCAACACAGACTTAGTGCGGATTTGCGAGTGGAGTAAACAGTATGGACTCATAGTAAATCCTGACAAAACACAACTAATTATTGTCGGCAGTCCCGGCATGGTGTCTAAAATTTCTTGTCCGATTTACCACAAATCAAGTTTGATGGCAAAAATATCCCGTTCAGCAATACTGTAAAAAATCTTGGGATCTACTTTGACGAAACCATATCTTGGAGTTTTCAACTGCAAGAAACAAGTCGCAGACTATTTGCTTCGGCGGGCTCATTGCGTAGGTTACGCAATTTCCTACTGACTAAAACTGCCACTAAAATTGCACTTGCACAATCTTTGCTTCTGCCCGTAATTGACTACGCTGATGTCAGCTATCTTGACCTCTCTGAGGAGCAGTTAGACAAACTTGAGCGTCTTCAAAACTTTTGCATACGTTTCATATTTGGACTGCGCAAATATGATCATGTTTCAGAATTTCGCAACAGACTCAAGTGGCTCCCGATTCATCTTCGCCGGAATACTCACATTCTTACATTATTGTATAATATCTTGTTTAATCCCAGTACTCCTTTTTATCTCAAAGAACGTTTTAAGTTCTTTAATGACGCACATGTGAGGTCCTTGAGGTCGTCTGAAAATTTGACGCTGGAGATACCAACGCATTCCACAAATTTCTTTAGCAAATCATTTACTGTACAGGCCGCGCGACTGTGGAATGCATTACCACTAGAGATTCGGAAAGCAAAATCCTTAAACATTTTTAAAAGCATGTTAAAAAAGCACTACCTGTCCATTTAACATCATGCACTGTTCTCCTAGAATGCAGGTCTTACTTTATGAGTAGTATTCACTGTATCTGTATTTTAGCATAGTTATTAGTATAATGATATTATGAAATATATGACATTCTATCTCGTATAGTTTATAGGTATATAAGTATTTATATATAATAATGTATGTACAGATGTGTATGGTCTTTATGTAGAATATGTATGATATATAATATTTATACATTTATGTATATTCAGTATGTATATTAGTTGATATTATTTTATATATTAACTACACCATCGCCACACTTGATTGCTTACACACCATTTTTGTCCATCCAAAGGTTGCCTGGAAGAGATCGCTTGTAGCGATAAGGCCGCCATTTGTACATGCTGTAGTATAAGCCAATTAAAAAAATGTGTACTTTTCAATATTATTTGGTGTACAATAAAGAGTATATCTATCTATCTATTAAACTATAAATTACCCATACATATATATTCCTGTGTGTTCCCTAATTCATATATGACTTAGTTATCTAAAATATTTATATTTGTGACCATAATTTGTGTCTACTAAATAAACAATAATAATAATAACATCTTAATAATATTGGTGATTAACCTCTGTGACTAGTGAACTCAGTGATGTGAACGTTAAGTGCGATTCTTTCTCCCGCCCGCCGCCACTCGAAGAGTTATTGAAAGACAAAAATACTTACAAACAGATTTAAATACATAAAAAATACTGTTAAGACAATTTAAATATTAAGTGATTGTGCAGAGTCCGTTAAAATAAAATAAGACTTGACCTAAAGGTCCAGCTACCAGGTGATAAAATTAGAAAAAAAAAAACATTATCTGTCATTCTGACTGTTGACAGAACAACATCAAGTCATCAGCTGTTGCTATTGAATTTTTCATAATTCATTGGGTTTCTATTTAACAACAACATACAAGCAGAGATTACTGATAAAAACTAATCAAACGATCAAAATATTCATGGGGTCCACGTGACGTGAGCTTCAGTCTGTGACAACTTCAACATCGTAGTGTTTGTTTGTGCAGAAATGCATTTTCATACTGGTGTTGTTGAACGTGATTGAGTCTGTTTTGTAAGTGCATGTGTTGTATTTATTAAGTGAGTTCTTATTCGTCTCTTTCTCTTAGTTCTTTAGTCACGTATGTTTGTGAGCACCGATGAAGGATGACGATGTCTCTCAGGTCCTCCAGATCACCCACCATATCAAACATAGCCAGTAATTTATTGGACTTAACAACAATACCGAATGCTTAAAATACCTATAGATGTAAACCACATTATTTGCGAAAAGAGGTATATAGACAGTGATGATGGCTTTCACTCCAAACAAACTGTTTAATTTAAAGAGATCTCTGTCATCCCAATCTCTTTGCCCCCCTTATCTACACTCGAACCCAACTTAGTACTTATTTACCTGTATGGATGTAACACAATATGATGTTCCTGTACAATGAAATAGTCTGAAGAGGATTACCTCTGTTGATTACACTTTAAATGTGGATAGTGGACACATATTAATAGTACACAGAATGAACCACAATATTATATTTGTGTGTTGTGTTGTTCTGAATAGAGTATTTTGCTGCTATAGGCTACTCTCTCTAGTCTCTTGACTAACTTTGATTGCACACACAATCATACTGTTACCAGCAAATCTGTTTCACAATTTATTCAGTGAAGATAATTTTGATTTGGTTGCTGTGTGAATATTTTAAATGTATGTGGTTCAATATTTTCATTACCTATACATTGTAATTATAATAAATAAATAAAATAAAAATAAAAAAGCCTTTATTATTCCATTGGCGTCTACATTCATATCAATACTAAATCACATTATTAGTCTTATATATAATTATGCCATCTGGACCCCTCTTCGGGTGAAGGCCTCCTCCAGTTACATTGTAATTACCCAACCTGAAATAACAATACATTATAAGAAAAGCAAATTGTCACACCATGTTAGATAAAATCTAATAGGTTTTCCGGTGAAGTCTCAAACAGCATCCAAATATTATTTAACTTGGCTATTTCCACTTTTTATCTAGACTAGATAAATAATGGGTTAAGTATTGCCATGAGCTCGCAATGCAGGTACCTAACACACACAACCACCATGCAGTCTTATTCTGCACCAGTCAACAGTTTATTCTGATTTAGTATCTAAGTAACATTTAATGAAAAATAGGGTCTTATATCATCGCACACTGTTTGAAATAATTTTAGGTGAATAGGTATACTATCTATATTGTGTTATTAAAATATTTTGCTCTCTGTATATCATTTGTTTACAAATATTGTTGCGCATTAAATGTACTGAAGCTGATCACCTTTCACATTTTGTGGTTCTCTTTACAGGTTCTACTTACACACAACAACTATACTAAAACAGTTCTTTGGTGTTTTGTTTTAGTTTGAAATCAGTGTACAACATTAGATAAATTAAAATTACAATATAAAGATAATTTATTAAATATAACATTATGAAGAAAGCCAGATGTCGGAGTCAGAAGGAATCAATACAAGACTCGGTGGCAGTGAGTGTTGATCAAGAAACAAGTATATGTAGAGGTTGTCTGGTGACTGAGCGTAGAGTGGTCAATGCAATGCTTTTTGAAGCTTCATTCAAAGATTTGACTGGTATTACTGTAAGTAAATATCTCTTATTATTGACAATATAGATGTTTAATATTGGTTTTCACTGGCCTTTGGTCTAGTGCTTAGTGGACCTTACCTTTAACCTGACGTTTTGGTTTAATTCCCACACTATACATATCTTTGCAAACAGTTAATCAATTCTTTCTAGAAGTCAAGCCGACTAGGAGTTTAATGGTCGCCATGGCTGGAAATGGTTGTATCATGCATTAAATCATTAATATCTCTGTTTAAGAAAAGCTTTTAAAAGCCAAGGAAGGCAAAAATGAGTACCCAAAGATTGATCAATCATTTTCAGTGAGTTTTTCTAGGACAAGTTACTTACTTGCTTTCTGGCGATCTTGTGATACATTTTTAGATAGGTATGTCATCCCAAACCGCTTTAGTCTTGAAAAGTTGACAGCCGGTTATTTATACTATTTGTGTTATTTCAGATCTCACCTACAGATGGGCTACCACAGTGGCTGTGCTATGAATGTTCTGCTTTGTTACGCAAATGTGTAACATTTAGAAATAAAGTAATGAAGTCACACTACAGGTTGTGTCAGTATGTGCTGGAGAGTGTTCCCGTGAGTATTGACATTTGTGATTAACAGTTATAAGTGAAATATACTGAAATTCTGTATATGTTTTTATTAGGATTATTTAATCTATGTAGGTACCTATTTTTATTTCATATTTAATTTATAACAGGTGATTCATTTAGAGGTAGTTTTTTGTCTAAGGATTTTTTGACAGGTGAAGGGTGTATCGTGTTAACATTTTATGGTAATTTGTTCAGTACAGTTTGACATTTCGTCATGTAAAGACTTAGCCCCGTGCAGCGGTCGGTATTTATTTCTCGGTCCATATTTCTTCAAAAACGAGGCCAGTCAGAACGTTACTGTCAACGGCGGCCGTTATCGTACCATGCTAATAGACTATTTATTTTGTTTCTTGAAAATGAAGCCCGTGATCTCCAAGACATTTGGTACCAACAAGACGGCGCGGGCGCCACGTCAAACCATGGCTTTATTGCGTGAACAATAATTGGTGAAAAGATCATTTCGCGCTTCGGACCGGTGAGTTGTCCGTTTAGATCCTGCGACATCACACCTAGACTTTTTCCTTTGGGGCTATGTTAAGTCTAAAGTTTACATGGATAAGCCGGGTACGATTGAACAACTGGAAACCAACATTTCTCGCGTTATTCGCCATAATACCAACCGAAATGCTTGGTCGCGCCATCGAAAATTGCAACGGCAGAATGGACTATGTTAACCGCAGTTCCGACCAATATTTGAAAGAAATAATCTTCAAAAAATAAATGTACATAATAGTTCTTTTATATGATAAGTAAAAATAACCCGATACTTACATTAGTTTTTATTTATGTTTTTTTGATTTGTAAAAAGTACCTCCAAATGAATCACCCATTATATTAATTCAGAGTGTATGTACTATTTATAATTCATTATAACTAGTTTTAAGCGATTGTATGTATGTTAGCAAGTAGGTAGGTCCTGTCGGAAGATCAGTGTTGCAGTCTCACCTGATTCTGCAACTTATACTGACGCAGGTACCTTATTTGCGATCCAAAAACTGTTTTTCTTTTTACTTTTTCACAACATTGTTACTGTTGCATTTGAGTTGCAAATAAAACAATTTTCATTTCATTTCAAACATTTTGGAGCTGGCCACTTTAAATTGAATATTTAAAAGGCGATGTTGGGGAGCTCAAAAATAGAACTCCTGGGAACATGGCACTACTCGTATTTTATTTTTACTATTTGATCAAATTGTGGATTAAACCGGTGGGACAGTAGGTATATATACACGGCCAACGTCCAACGTTGAAACCAAAAAGACTTTGATCAGACTTTGAAACCAAAAAGGTTGATTTTAGGGTTCCGTACCTCACAAGGTAAAAAAAGGAACCCTTATTAGATCACTTTCTTGTCCGTCTGTCTGTCTGTCTGTCCGTCTGTCTGTCTGTCTGTCTGTCTGTCCGTGTGTCACCACCGATAAATAAAAATCAGGGTCCTGGGTCAATCCGATAAAAAGATATGGTCAAAATTAGATTTTTGCGAAAACTTGTAAGTACCAAAATTAACCTTAATTTACAACTTTTTTAATTTTCGATTTTTTTCTTTACTTGTGCTGTAAGACCTTGGTTTTAACGAAAATTGACAATTCTAAGTCAACCGTAAGTACCCTATAGGTTTTGGGTCGAAAACCTATATGGAAGTTGCCGTTGAACTAGAATCACGAAATTTGGCCAAAAGCAGGGTCTTACAGCACAAATAAAGGAAAAATTACAAAAAATAAAAAAGTGGAAAATTTAAGGGTGTCCCCATACATATTCAAATTCAAATTCAAAATCGTTTATTCATTTGGGTCACAATGTGACGCTTATGAACGTCAAAATAATAAATTTATAAAATAATTACTTAAAGACTCTACATTTACATTTACTGCCACGTTCGCAAAGCAATAGGTAGAACCATGAGGAAGAACGGGCAATAAAACTCACGGTCACTCTTTTTCTTCGCCAGGTTTTGCATAATACACATAATTTACATTTTTTAAGGTGCTGCAACTGTTACACCTTCTATATCACTTGTATATATTTACTGTACATAATAATACTCAAGCATAATACTTTTGATGTTCATTTGGTTAGTCTCCTCAGAATAGACATGGTGAAACAGGAGCATCCACTTACATTATATATACCTAACAATGCAGGCAATCCGCGAAAGTGATCAGACCCATGATGGAAATGATGCAGTTAAATATTAAAATCTAATACCAGCCCGCAAGACCGTCATCAACCAGTCATCGCAAGTAGCACCCGTTCACGAGTATGACGCATGTGCCAGCCATCATCCCTCTCGCCATATTAGAGGGACAGGGATGACCCGACACACGACGCCACCACAAGAAATGACATTTTAGTGAGCATGACGATAACGGTATACGAACCGGCAGTAATAATAGAAGAAACAATCTATTGGTATACTGACCATGACCGCCAATTACCTCCATTTTCCAGATCGTTATTATGAACATAAATCAGTGGACCGCGTGAAGGAATGCAAATGTAGAAAGAATTTTGTGAAGGTGACAAGTGAACAACGATATGATCAGGAATAAATAATGTTAAACTACATTCAACAAATCGTAATAATATCCAAATCCTGCAAAAATCATGTGTTCACGAGGCACCTCCACTTAACATGTTACTAATTAAGAAGAGAGTATTTTACACAGTCATAAAAATAACAATAATGGTGAATTTAAAAAAAAGCAACTAGACCCATGATGTCTTGTCATCTAGAAATTCTTTAATAGTGTAATAACCCCTTTTTAAAAGAAAATTCCTAGTAGTGGTTTTAAATTTGTGCAGAGGTAAATTCATTATTTCCAGAGGTAATTTGTTGAAGAATTGTATACCGAGTCCCGCAAATGAGTTATGAACTTTATGTAGACGGTAGTTAGTGCCCACTAGTTTATGCTTATTCCTTGTGTTCACTTTGTGCACGTCACTATTTTTACGGTAAAGAGTTAAGTTTTTCTTAACGTACATTAAATTAGCAAATATATACTGCGATGCAACTGTAAATATTTCTACTTCTTTAAATTTATCTCGTAAAGAATCTCTAGCACCTAACTTATATATTGCACGTATGGCCCTCTTTTGAATAACAAAAATTGTCTGAATATCGGCCGCCGTACCCCATAATAGTATCCCGTAAGACATTACACTGTGAAAGTAACTAAAGTAAACTAGTCTAGCAGTATCTACGTCTGTGAATTGGCGAACTTTCCTAACTGCAAATGCTGCAGAACTAAGTTTGACTACCAGACAGGATATTTGGGCACCCCATTGAAGCTTACAATCTAAAGTTAAACCTAAAAATACAGTTGAATCAACTAGGTTAATTGTTTCGTTATTTAAAATTATATTAGTAAGAACATTTTTGACATTCGGCAAAGTGAATTTCACACATTTTGTTTTGCCAGAGTTGAGTAGCAAATTATTTGTCGTGAACCAATGTAGTACTTGCGCAAGAGAATTATTTACGCTGTCAATGTTACTTGTATTACGATCAACTTTAAAAATAAGTGAATTATCGTCAGCAAAAAGAACAATATCACATAAATTTCTTACAAAGAATGGCAAGTCATTAATATATATTAAAAAAAGAAACGGACCAAGAATAGAGCCCTGTGGAACGCCCATTCCCACTGGCAGACCTTGAGACCTACTTCCACTAACATCTACATACTGAACTCTATCTCTAAGGTAACTGGCAACAAGATTGAGTGCGCTATCTCGAATACCATAATGGTTGAGTTTACGTAAAAGTGTATCATGTTCAACACAATCAAAAGCCTTTGACAAGTCGCAAAAAACACCAATGGCAACCTTCGAATTTTCCCAAGCGTTAAAGATATGTTTTAATAGAGTTACACCGGCATCAACGGTGGAGCGACCCTTAGTGAAGCCATACTACTCACTGTGCAATAAATTATTTGTGAGAAAGTGGCTCTCTAACTGATGCAAAATAACCTTTTCAAAAATTTTACTGATTGCAGGCAAGATAGAAATTGGCCGAAAGTTACTGGGGTCGCTCTTGGATCCTTTTTTGAAAAGTGGTATCACCTTGCTGTGTTTCATTAAATCAGGAAATACCCCTTTATCCACGCATCTATTAAATATTGCAGCTAAATATGGAGCTATGCTAAAAATGATTTGGCGAACAAGACTAACTGAAATACCCCATAAGTCAATAGATTTCTTAATATTGATGGTCTTGAAAGTCTTGAGGATGTCATTGGTGTCAATGTATTTAAAATTAAACAGCACATCACACTCATTCACATTGCCCCTAACTAACATCTCTGCTTTGCTTGGGCATGAGTCTAAACACTTGGTTGTTTTCACTGGTATGTTTATGAAGAAGTTGTTAAAAGCCTGAGCAACATCAATTTTCTTTGTAACCATTTCTCCATTACATTTTAATTCATAGCTATTATCTACTAACTTAGCTCGACCAGTCTCACTGTTAATAATGTTCCAAGTTGTTTTTATTTTGTTCTTGGATTCTTTAATTTTATTACTTATAAATATAGACTTAGCTGAAGCACATGCTCTCTTAAAAACTTTTGAGTAATTTCTTACATATTCAATAAATGAAGGATTAAAATTGTATTGCTTCATACCATACAGATCATACAACCTAGATCTACTTTTGTATATTCCTACTGTTGCCCAATCACAAAATTTAACTTTAGAGCTCTTGGCAAATGTCTTCTGCTTAAAAATTTTATTGTACTCATTTTTAATAACATCAAATAACCACTTATATAATTCATCTGGATCATCGTGAGTTAAGTCAATGCTGGCGATCTTAGCAGCAACATCATCACTAAAGCGATTAAGGCGAGCAGAGGTCATAGGCCTACATGTGATTTTTTGTACTGTAGGGGTTGTATTAGTTGGAATTACAACCTTTTGTCCACAGTGATCCGATGTCAAGTCACTCAAAACAGCTTTACTTAAGTACAAACAATTGCAAAAAATATTATCTAAGCATGTAGAAGAATGTGAGGTAGTTCTGGTTGGTTCGGAAAATAAAACATTCAAATTAAATGACATAAATAAACTAACTAACCTAGTACAAGTTGGTGATTGTTCTAACAAGTTAACATTAAAATCACCACATACGATTATTGACTTCCTGCTGGAACTTAAGTGTTTTAAGACGTCCTCCATGATGCTTTCAAATTGGCTAAAGTCACTTTGTGGTGGTCGGTATACACAGACTATGACGTGTTGCTCAAGTTCAACACAAGATATCTCAGCGGTGCGCTCGATAGAAAGTTCGGCTATGTCCTTTCGTTCTTTACATTTAATACTATTACAAACATATATGAGAGAGCCACCACGAATAGCGTTCTTTCTTACGAATGCACTAATCACTGTATAAAATTCATTATTGAATATTAATTGGTCACCTCTTAACCAATGTTCCGTAATGCATAATACATGCAACTTATGTTTCTTTAAAAATAAATCTATCTCTAATTCTTTGCCAGATAGGCCTTGTATGTTTTGATGAGCTAAGTTTAAAACACATGAATGCCTATCTGTTGTCTCATCTAGTAGTTTAAACTAATAGATTTGTCAATACTACTATTGGTATAACTATTATCTACCAAATTCCTAAGTACTCTAGTAGTACTGCGTTCACTATGTAAATTAAATGCTAATAATTTAGCAAGTTGTCGCCTATATATAAAAGAGAGATACATAGTATCTTTTGTTAAAAAGAAATTACTAATAAAAATATTAGAGTCAAAAAATAAAATATGGTCACTATGACTACAAGTGCTATTATATAATAATAGATTCAATTTACCTATCTGGTTATTTTCTTTATAAGATAAGTTATTGGAATATGGTAATGCACAGACAATAAAGTTGCACCTCACTTTAGAACTTTGTTCTATCATAATATCTGACAAAGCTAATATTTCTTTCTTGGTAACTAGTAGGCTATCCCCATATAAAATTATAACTGTAGAATGTTTATTTAGTCTAGCATACTTTAATTTATTAATTAACATAGACATTCCTTGTCCTGGTGAACAAATATTTTGTATTGACCGATCAGTATAACTATTAATCAGGCTACCCATACCAATTCCTAATTGGTCAGAAAAAATTAAAACATTGTTATCTAAAACCTTATTATTTTCATTATGTAACAATGTGTCAGAACCATGACATGTTTTCGAAGGATATTTATCTTGAAAGTCACTATATAACTTGGTTGTACAATTAGGTGAAGCCTCTAACTTATGATTTGAACAATTTAAACAGTTACCGTTGTTGGTCATAGAGAGCAGTTGTTTTAGATTTTCTCTACCAACTCTGCTAATTTAATCATATTTCAATATATATTCCTGTGTTTCACTTTGATGATCTATTATCAATTTGTTGAGCTGTGCATTTAATGATGTGATTTGTGTTTGCAGCTCACATGTGTGTTGTTCATATTGTAATCGGCTACAGGCTAATTGCTCACTACTATCCTTAAGCTTAGAAACTAATAACTCACTCTCTTTAACTAAATCATGGTTAATTTGTGTTAAATCTACAATTTTCTTTGACTTCTTATAGCCTAACTCAAGTCGCTTTATTAATTTATTTAATTTTGTCAATTTCCTAAATTTATCATTTGACACCTTATATGTAAAGTTACAATTACATTTTACAGATTTAAAAATATTTGCCTTTCCACCAATGACTTCAGAGAACAGGTCCTGGTTTGCTGCGCTGCTTAGTGACTGAATGGAATTCTCCAAGGTTGTTATTTTGGATTGAGCTTCACTCAAGCTTGTTTTCAACTCCATGATGCGACTGAGCTGCCTCATATATGTATCATCGCAGCTACTATATGATCTGACTTCTTCCTGCAGTCTGTCCCGCTGGTCCAGAATTTCCATATGTTCTATGTGGAGTTCCGTCAGTTGTGCTTTCAGTTGTGAGACTTTGTCATTAACATACTTAATTTCCTCTTCACTGTCAATTCGTTCCTTCAACAGTTGACTATGATCTTCCTTATATTTCTTGAGTTCCAATAGTGCAATCTTCAACTTGTGCTTCGTTTCCTTTGCCAAAGCCTTACGGGTCATCAAAGTGTGTGTAGACATATTTTGTACCCAAATTACCTTAAAAGAAGAAAAATAAAACAGCTGAATTATTTGAAAAATATTATAGGGTATGGGGAAAGGGATGTTAATATATAAATATAACAAATACTCAGAAAAAGTTGAAAGACAGAAATATTTAAAGAAAGTACAGTGATGTAGGTATGTTACAAAAAAAAAAAATAAGAAAAGTTATACAAATTGAACAGAAAAAGAATAACAAAGGAACTAGAAAGGTAATTTGATTATTAGATACCTATATCTTAATATATAAAATCCTTGCGTTACTGACTGACTGACAGACACGCTACAGCCGAAACTATTAGGCGCAGGAAGCTGAAATTTGGCACGTATGTTCCTTGGGGACCGTAGGGGTGCACTAAGAAGGGATTTTCCGAAATTCCCACGGGATCTGGCAAAACGGGTAAAATAAAATAAAATGCGGGCGTAGCTGCGGGCGTTCTCTAGTTACTTATAATATCTTAGTTTCTTGGACAATCTTAAGTACACTAGGTAAGATAGCTGTAGGCTGTAGCTATTATTATACTAGGTACTAATTATATTCAAATAAATCAACTGGAAATTGATGCATATACACTTAAAATAATAATTGTGAAGTGTGATTAGTGTAGTGGGTGTTTGTATGGGGCATTTGTTCAGTCCTCGATTTTGCTTCCACTTTTGTCAAGCAAAAGGAGACAGAAACTGTGCCAGTGTGTGATGGACGAAGCTCACGTTATGTGAGCCGAGTAAATATGTGATCAGGAGTGTAAGTTAATAAGTAAAATACTCCCCGGGTTTCAGGATGATGATTTGAAATCCGTCCGTTGACACTGGGTAGTTGATCTGTCCGCCAAGAACTGTCGGCAGCGAGGTTTCAATCCTTTTCAAACACCAAACTCAATGTCTTTCACACTTCTTTTGGCATAAATACAACTTTAGTGAAACATAAACGTTTAATATTGATTTAAACTTTATTAAAAATTTTAAAAGCACGGAGCTACGTAATTTTACGTCATACATAGTAGACTCCATTTAAGATAGTCCTCTAAGTTGTATGGGCGCTCATACAGATTTAGAGAACTAGCGTAATTAGCAACAATTTCAAATAAGGTAAAATGCGTATGGAAACCTCGGTGTGCGGGTCGCGCTTGCCCGATTTTTTTAGTATTCTCTATACAATAATTATGTAATAATTGAGAAAACAATGAGCACCATATTACTTGCCAATGAGACTTGACAATGAGCACCATAACTTGACAGTATGGCTCAATGTTAAGTCACCATCATCAGATAAAAACCGAGATAATCTATAATTACAAACATTTGCAATGTACCTATACTTATACAAACATATTTGTATAAATATGAATCGCATGATTATTATTCGAAAATAAAAGTGAAATACCATTTATTTGCGTCGGCAGAATATTATTTCCATTTCGGTACAAAGGCAACCGAGTGGTTACCCAATATCACTTTTTGCCTAACCCGGGAATCGAACGTGAGATCGTATAATCAGCAGTCACCTATGCCACTATTATATACTAGATCCTTTATCAGATCACTATCGACGAGGACGCGACCCCGCACTTGAGTCGAACAAGTGTCCTGCACTGCCACATCGCCGGTACTCAAACTGACAAGGTACGTGACTGGCTTGTTATTAATACGTGAAAAAGAAGTAAGCAGTTAATGCTTTCCCCGCGCCGATAACAACTGTTTCAAGCATTGTCGTTCTGATCCCCACACGTGACAACACTTTGTACGATACACTAACAGTTATACCGAATCTGAGTGTTTTTCGTCAGTTGTTTGAATGTTTGTAAAGTCTGCTGCAGCACTGGATTTATTCCTAAAGCAATAGTTATCGCTTCACAAGAAATATCCTCTAGTATGAACGAGCCACAAGTTTGATAACTAATTCAAACCAACATTTCTACAGTATTTTTTCACAGCAGCAAATGCTCATTGCTAATACCTACTTATTGTAATTTCAGCTTGAAGAGCAAATCGACGACACGGTTAAATATGGTACAGGTACGTTCTGCGAAACAGTAAAAGTTGAAGACGAGCCCATGTTCTCTGATTCTGAAGATATCATTGTGGAAGAAGAATACAGGTGAGAACAGAATAATAATATAACCACAGAGATCAGTTTAAAAAAAAGAAATACATAAAAAAAAGTAAAAGCAGAATTTAAAGGGCGTCATGGAAATCCTCCACATCGCCATCAATTGGAAGCGTGCCCAGAATGCTGGCAGCATTGCCACGTTGTATGGCAATGCTGATCTTTTGTGCCAAATACAGGCCAGCCTTCTGGTCACGCGAGGTGTCAACAAGTCTCTTTGAAAGATCTCTAAAAAGAGATCTCGCACTTGGACCCCATGGTCCCAACGTTTCAACTCCAGACGGCTCAAATACATAATCCCCTACTAGATTTATGTATTTGCGCCCTTTGAGAGTCTCCGCTGAAGCAGCAGCAGCGCCCGCACAACCCGCTGTGCTAGGAAGATGAGATGGCGCAAGGGTGTCGACACATGTTGCGTCCCACACCAAAGGTCTACCCAGCTTTCATGGGAGTAAAGACATACCGTCTGGTCTCTTACCATCGTCGCGTGCCAAGCCCTGAGGTTCAAGTTGGGCTGGAACGCCAGCGGTGACAAGAGCCCGACGAAGTATGTCATTGAGGTTAGCGTGTCGTGAAATACGACCTGCGCTCCTGCTACATGACAGACCATGGTGACCAAGGCTGTCGACAGCCTCTCCACAGTGACAGCGATGTGGAGAAACACATGGCGCACCTAAACGAAGGCAAGAAGCAATGCGGAATGTCGTATCGTCCAACATGGTACCTATGTTGGACGATGGCAGTGCCTGAAGCCAAAGCCCTGACTCCCACTCTCCCACAGCCAGCAAACGAGCACGCTCTGCAGCATTGGACGACGTACTTAAGAGATTTTCTCGTACCACGCTGCAAAGCGGCCCGTCCCACTGCCTCTGAGAAGATGGGAATCGGGGTAACTCGGTGCTTGGACAAGCCATTCTCCAAGCATTCATGGCATCGGTCTTACACGGCACCTCAGAATTGACCAGTGTGGGTGCTAAAATTTTCCTGGTCAATTCTTCAGTGCTGTGGACCGAGGACAGGAATGCTGGTAAGCTTACGTCAGTAATTTTGCGAACGCCAAGGCCGCCCAGGCGTACAGGCAAGGACGCCTGTAGCCACACTCGGTCGTTCAGGGCCAGATTTAGAATTTTGCTTAAAGTAATTTGTATAAGTTTGTCAATTTGGGCGAGTGCAGATGGGTTTTTCCAAAAAGGGGAAGATCGAAGAGCGTGTGTAAATTTAGGGACAAAAAGACAATACTTGATAATAGTAAAAGCCGAATGCATATTAATTTTGAGTAACCTGTCTGAAATATCACTAAAATTTTGAATTTTTCTTGTATAAATGAATCGAAACCTTCGTCTAATATTGGGGACCCAAGGAGGCGAAGAGCACTTTTTTCAACGTGAGTAATATTGGGAGCAAGATGTTGAAATTTTGAAAGTATATCGGATTTGTCTAAGTTATCGGTTATCGTTATCGGTTATATATATATATATATATATATATATATATATATATATATATATATATATATATACATATAAACAGTCAGTCAAATTTAAAAAACATATCAAAGTTCTGTCTGTACCTTCCATTATTTAATGACGATTCTTTATTAAACTCTTTCCACTGTAAATCAGAAGTAACATGCTCTTCATAAATATGTTTTAAATTCACATCATCTTGTTTGAATATAATAAGAAAATCATTCTTCGTTGGGAAAGCGTCAAGAGTGGAAGTGCTATCAGTTGTTCTAAAAAAATAATTAATACTAACCAGTCAATTATCGATCTTACTGCTAATAATCAGTGAAGTTAAAGTTACATGCAATAAGCAAGTTAAATATCTGGAAGCGTGAGTGAAACACAGTGACTAGGTCTATCACCGTCCCGCTCTCGCGTAGCATCTCGCGGTCGTGACAGCGGCGGGACCTCACCACTCCACCGGTGCGATAAGGGACAAGACTATATTTTTCATCCTTTTCACGCTGCATCGCCTAGACGGACACCTTCACACATACAATATAATAACATGGATCCACTACACACACCACCAAACAAGTATCTATCCGATAGCAATACCCCGCTGTCGATGGAAGTAGATAATGAAGATACCTACGTTAATACGAGGAAAAGAAATCAACACGACGAGATAATAAGACTTTTTGAAAATAGATTTGAAAAGCAGATGTCAATTTGGAACAGTAAATTTACGGAATGTGCCACAAAAATTATAGCAACTGAGATAAGTGCAGCCATTCCCCGAGAACTGTCGAAGATAACCGAGGAGTTGAGTTCCATAAAAACAAACATGATACGGCTCACAGCAGACTGCAATAGTCTTCAAAAATCTGTTACTGAGATGGAAAAGAGTCTCCGTTTTGCCCTAGATAGACAGGATGACTTTGAATGCCGGTTGAAAAAAATTGAAGATTGTGTTCCACAAACCAGCGCCACTGCAACACATATTCAATCACTAGAGCAAAAAATACTTTCCATGGAGCAGCAAGCCAGACAGTGTAACATTGAGGTGTCTGGCATTCCTGACCGCCGTGGGGAAAACCTTCTTAGCTTGATGGAATGTTTAGGTAACACAATTAAACAACCAATACAAGCATCTGACGTTGTCGCCGTGCATCGCGTTTCCCATGCTGATCAAAAGGACCGTCGACCCAAAAATATTATCGTTAAATTCAGTAATAGAATGCTGCGTGACAACGTGATTGCTGCATGCCGTGCCACTAGAGACTTGAACACTACTAAATTGTCAATCTCTGGATCCCCGACAAATATATACGTCAACGAACACCTTACGCTCAACAACAAGCTAATTTTTCGTCAGTCCCGGGAGGCCGCCAAAGCAAAGGATTACAAGTATGTTTGGATCAAACACGGAACTGTGCTGGTTCGCAAAACGGATACATCACCTGCTATTGCCATCAGATCATCCCTGGACATCGCAAAAATCAAATGAACAATACGTAATAACGTTATATGTGTCGATCTGTAACGAACCTCTCGATTTAAAGGTATTGGTATCTTTATGTAGTCTGTGGGTATTACTAGTAACAATTGTAAAAATGAAACGTGTGAAGGGAATCATTAAACCTTATGTTTGGTGCTTACAAAAGTTTGTTTATAATTATCATTATCAAATAAGGACTGTAGGTAAGTGTAATATCAATCATAATGTGCTAGCTTTCATTTGTTAAAATCATGTGTCATGATCTAGTTATGGGAACGGACCTAGGTTATGTTTGTTTGAAAAAGTGTGTGTTTAATTGGAGTCATAACTTTTCTGTTACTTTAATAAACTTAATTACCTTTATATATCTCAATTTACATAATATAAAGGTAGGTAACGCTTATTCAAATAACTACGTAATAGTGTTTTGTGTGTCGATCTGTGACAAACCTCTCGTTTTAAATGTACTGATATCTCTATGTAGTCTGTGGGTATTACCAATAATAATTATAAAAATAAAACGTTTGAATGGAACCATTTAACTGAGAAAGTGTGCGTTTAATCAGAATCATAACTTTTCTGTTACTTTAATAAACTTAAAGACCTTAATATATCTTAATTTACATAATAGTAAAGATACCGCTTCTTCAAATTACTACGTAAACATGTTGCGGTTACTGTGCTTAGATTGTATTTTTATTTGTATTACACTGTGTGAATGGATACATTTCGAAACAATTATAAGTATCGACCATTTATATTTAATTTCAGTAGGTCACGGCTTTGTAGGGATGGAGAATTGTATTGACATAGTGTATGGTATATTTATATCATATATCTCGTATACTGGAGAACCCAATGTGGCTTGTTCTTATTGTTATCGTATCACTACATCTATGTTGACATTGCTTTATTATTTTATATACAAATATGGATAAATACAACTTGTCAGTGTATTATCAGAATTGTCGCGGCTTGAGGACAAAGTTGCACACACTCTATATGAATATACTGGCACATAGTTATGATGTAATTATTATAACAGAGACTTGGCTGCACGGTGATATCAGCGATACTGAATTTATAGACACAAGGTACCAAGTGTTTCGTTGCGATCGAGATCGCCTAGCGAGCGGGCGGCTGGACGGCGGTGGCGTGCTGGTGGCGGTGCGGCGCGAGCTCGATGCGAGACTACGACTGCTTCCATCAGTGCCCGCCTGTTGCCATGCGCCGGCGCCGTCCTGTCGCCCTGCACCTGCGTCCACGCCGGCTTCGGCCTTGGTAGACCACGTCCTCATCGATATACGCACTCGCGATCATGTCTTTGTTATTAGCGCGGCATATATCCCACCAAATTTGAACTCGGATGTTTATGCACTGCACTTTGACAAATTAACTTCTATTATTCTATCCGGTGATGTAAATAAGTTTATTATAGTCGGTGATTATAATTTGCCAACCATTGAATGGCGTGACCGCGACACACACTTGGAACCGATATTGCGTAGTAACTACTGCTTATCCAATAAATATTTAATTAACTTTATTAGCCTTTCTAATGGTTATCAAACCACCGCTGGCGTTCCAGCCCAACTTGAACCTCAGGGCTTGGCACGCGACGATGGTAAGAGACCAGACGGTATGTCTTTACTCCCATGAAAGCTGGGTAGACCTTTGGTGTGGGACGCAACATGTGTCGACACCCTTGCGCCATCTCATCTTCCTAGCACAGCGGGTTGTGCGGGCGCTGCTGCTGCTTCAGCGGAGACTCTCAAAGGGCGCAAATACATAAATCTAGTAGGGGATTATGTATTTGAGCCGTCTGGAGTTGAAACGTTGGGACCATGGGGTCCAAGTGCGAGATCTCTTTTTAGAGATCTTTCAAAGAGACTTGTTGACACCTCGCGTGACCAGAAGGCTGGCCTGTATTTGGCACAAAAGATCAGCATTGCCATACAACGTGGCAATGCTGCCAGCATTCTGGGCACGCTTCCAATTGATGGCAATTAAAAAAAAATTTATATATATATATATATATATATATATATATATATATATATATATATATATATAAGTAATTAACATGGCAAATCAAATTCAGTATAATTTGTTCTTTAGCTGAATACAGTTGTTAATAAGTATAACATGGAGAAAATATTAAAATAGAATTAATGAAGTCTGTAGACTCCATAAAGAATAAAATAAAACAAATGAAAAACCAGGAACACTCTACGAACTTATCACTTAAAAAAATGTTAAAACCTGTCACAGATCCCCTTAAAACTCTAGTTGATTCAAATAAAACATTAGAAAAAATACAAAATTTTGAGAATACACACTCTAATTTTGAAGACGTGGAATTAGGTGACATTAATACTAGCTCATCTACTAAGTTTGAAGAATGCTATGACCCAGAACAGAATTCTGTACTGAACGTTAAAAAGCCTCCCCAGACGGAATTACCGGATGATTTAGAAATATCATTAGAGGGTCGTGATATCCATGATGTTTATGACCTAAACATACCATTTGGAATAAGGAGTGAAAACAAAAAAATATTAATGGGTAATTCAATAGTTTCGTTTTCTAAAATAGATAGTGCAAATAATGATAATACCATTTTAATTAAAGTTGGTGACAAAAGCTTTAAGTTAACCCCTGGTTTAAAAGAACTTTTACTTCGAAGAAAACCTGATTTGAAACAAATATCGAGCAAAGATAAACTTGTCTGTAAAGATATGTTGCATTATACAAATGCACATAAGAGATATTTCAATCCCAATGGGCAAATTAGAGGCGATAAAGGTATAAAATATCGTGAAATAATCAAACCATTGTTTTCTGAATCGTCAAACAATAATATTGTCACTAAATTTGGAGGAAGCTTACCAACGTTAAAGAAATACAAAAATAGCACTGACTTGGTATATTGGGACGATCCTAACGAACTGGTTGAAAGATTGAAACTATTGATTGCTTCCCGAGATGCTGGTAATACAAATCATGATAATGAAATTTTATCAATAATCGAAGAGTTAAAAGAAGCTGACATAATTAAATAATAAATAGTCCTAATAATATGCTTTTTATTCAGTATTATAGCAGAATTCGAGACAAACATACCTACTGAGTTGTGAACATGAGCAAAGCTGACGTGGTAAACGAAATTCATAAAAATGCGAGAGTGAACTATCCGCGAAGACATGTTGTAATGAGAGATATATATGACTTGTGGCAAGCAGACTTAATTGATTTGCAATCAATTTCAAAAGAAAATAAAAATTATAGATATATTCTTACCGTTATTGATTCATTTTCGAAATATGCTTGGGCCTTTCCTATGAGAAGTAAAAGCAAAGAAGATGTGTATAACTCTTTCAAAACTTTGTTGGATAAAGGGCGTGTTCCTAAAAACCGATAATGGAACAGAATTTTATAATAACAAATTTCAGAAGCTTATGAAATCGTTTCATATTAACCATTATTCAACCTTCTCAACAAAAAAAGCTTCAATAGTCGAACGATTTATCAGAACATTGAAATCTAAAATCTATAAGGAATTTAGTTTAAAAGGCAATTACAATTGGGTAAATAATACCCTCAATGATGTTATTTACAAATACAATCACACTCACCATCGCACTATTAATGAAATCCCTGCTAATGTGAACAATATGAATAAAAAACTGATATTAGAAAGGTATTTAAAGGTGCCAAAAAATGATAATTTAAAAAGCAAGTACAAAGTAGTTGATTATGTGCGTATCAGTAAATACAAAGGTACATTTGAAAAAGGTTATACTCCCAACTGGTCAACAGAAATATTTAAAATTCGTAAAATACAAAATACAACTCCTATAACTTACTTAATTGAAGACACTATCAGAGGTCTGCCTATTTTAGGAGCATTTTATACACAAGAACTTCAAAAAACAAAACATCCCAATATATATCTAGTCGAGAAAGTTCTTAGAAGAAAAGGTAACAGGGTTTTAGTAAAATGGTTAGGTTTGTCTTCAGCTGAAAGCAGTTGGATTGATAAATCGAATGTAATATTATAAATAAAATAACGTTAACAAACTCGAATCACATAACTATTTATTAAAGTATTCAAATCGGAATCATCAGTCTTATAATGTGTTTTGGAGAGAGTAGTCTTCTCAATTGGCTTATTAATAATTTACCATTTGAATTACACTTACCAGGATATAATTACTGTGGCCCAGGTACTAAATTAATAAAAAGACTAACAAAAGGAGATAACGGCGTAAATAAGTTGGACGAATACTGCAAAGATCACGATATTGCATATCACAAGTCATCAAACTTAAAGGATCGACATAAGGCTGATTTAATTTTGTTAAAAATGGCGAAAGAGCGAGCGGTTGCTTCCGATGCCAGTATAGCTGAAAAACTCGCGGCACGCTTAGTAAGTAAGGCTATGTCAGCAAAAATTAAAACTGGTTCTGGTTTGGACAAAAAGCATTCTCCAAAAATTACACCTGGAAAAGGGTTAAAAAGTAAATTAAAATCTGTTATTACAAAAGCAAAAAGGCATATCAAAAAATTAAAACCTAAGAGCAAGAAAATGGCAATAGAATTAGCTATTGCCGCTACTAGAGAATTGGCTGATGATTCATCGATTAAGCTCCCTCGGGTTATTACTATTCCAAAAACTTGGGGAGTATTACCTTTGATTCCTATTTTTGCCGGATTATCAGCTGCGGGAGCTTTTGCAGGCGGTGCAGCTGGTATTGCTAAAACCATAAATGAATTCAAAATGGCTAAAAAGCTGTATGAAGAATCGAGAAGACATAATGAAAAAATGGAAGCTCTATGTATTGGGAAAGGACTACACCTTAAACCACATAAAGGCGGCCTTGGAATTTTCGTATCAAAAGAAAAAAACTAAGATATCGGCTACCCAAACGGGCCTTAACTAACTTTGACATTTTAAAGTACGGGAATAGAATTCCTTATTTTAGAGGTGTCTTTATGAGAGATGAGCTCCATAAATGTCCTTATAAAAAGAATGTGGAGTTATTAATTTGGATAGTTAAAAAAATCCTGGTTCTCATTGGGTAGCCTATGCAAAATATAATGATTATGTTGAGTATTTTGACAGTTATGGAAATCTTAAACCTCCGAAGGAATTTATAAAATATGTAGGTTCTAACATTCAATATAATTATGAAAATATACAACGTGATCACCCCTTCAATTGTGGACATTTATGTTTAAATTTCTTAAAGAATTTTTGGTATAATCATGAAATAAAATAAAAAGGATCATCTAAAAGAGTTCAGTATGCAAGCATGTCTACTACGGTTACCATCTCTGGAAATAAATCGGAACTGATTTCGTATTTTCAACCACCTCTTCATTTATCTGATCAGTACGAGTGCAGTTTACTATACTTATCAGTATTAAAAACAAGACCGAATGTGCCCGTTAATAACAGCAGTTTAACAGCTGTTATCAGAATTGAATGTGATCTTGTACACGGTTCATACTGCAACGGATTACCGACTCATTTTATTCATGAATTTATATCTGATACTGCTCCAAGTCACGGCTACATAGAAATACCTCAGAACGTTATTTACTTTCCAGTTAACAAAAATATAATTTCATCCATATCTGTTAGGATTGTAGATCAGTTTGGTTACCGTATTGACTTTGGTGAAGAAAATATTCAATTACGTCTTCATTTAAGAAAAGCAAAATGATAGTATATTATAAAAACCCTTCAGTGAAAATAAAACGTCCTATTCCGTCAACGACCATAAAGATGCACAGACGTAAGAAAAACGTGAAGAAATTGACTAAATCAAATAAAGATTTTCTTAAAGCTTTAGGGTTTAAAGTATGAGTATACTACAGATTACCGATTTACCACACTTTGATAGTTCGATCGAAAGTTATGAAATCCATTCATACAATCCCTACAATAACAGTTTTAGAGAAAACGATGAAATCAGAATCCCCATACACCAGCAAGATATATACGTGCTACCATCAGCCAGTTCCATCTACATCGAAGGTCAAGCAAAGCTGTTCGGTAAGGATGGGCATCAGATCAAGAAAGCTGTTACGTTTACTAATAACCCTGTTATGTACTTGTTCCAAGACATCAGGTACGAAATGAATGGAATTGAAATAGATCGTATAAAAAATTCTGGAATAACATCAACAATAAAGTCATACGTCTCATTTAATGTAGCAGAAAGTAAAGTTTCTGCATTATGGAGTTGGAATTTAAACGGATTCCAAAGTGATGGACATTTTAGCGTTGTGGTGCCCTTAAATAAGATTTTAGGGTTTGCAGAGGATTACAATAAAATTGTGATAAATTGTAAACACGAACTTATATTGAATAGGAGTAATTCTAACTTAAATAGTATTATTCTTACTGATGAAGTCGTTCAGCTTCAAATAGATATACAGAGAATTCAATGGAGAGTACCACATATAAAAGTTTCCGATCGAGAACGTTTAATACTTTTAAAGCACTTAGAAAGAGATAAACCTATTCAGATGGCCTTTAGAAATTGGGATTTATATGAGTATCCTTTACTACCTAAAACCACAAAGCATTCTTGGTCAGTAAAGACTGCTTCTCAATTAGAAAAGCCTCGGTATGTCCTTTTTTGCTTGCAAACTAATAGAAAAAATAATAGAACTAAAGACAGTTCGGTATTTGATCATTGTGAGGTGACAAATGTTACGCTCTTTTTAAATTCGCAATATTATCCTTATGAGCCTTTATCTTTAAAGTTTTGTGAGAACAAATATAGTATATTATATGAAATGTATGTGAAATTTCGCCAGTCGTATTTCAACTCTCCGGTAGAACCGTTGCTTGATCTGCAGGATTTCAAAGAAAAGGCCCCAGTCTTCATCTTAGACTGCTCGAGGCAAAACGATAGTTTAAAAAGTGGTCCAGTGGATGTAAGATTGGAATTTGAATGTTCAACACAAATACCAGATAAGACAACTGCATACTGTTTGATTATAAACGACCGACTTGTGGAATACAAGCCTCTGAGCAACATCGTGCGTAGATTATCATGACTGCTATTGTAGACATCCAAGGCTTTAAAACAGAAGCAAATGAATTTTTAATAAAAGAAATTGCTATATGGTGTAATCAAAGCCTGCAAGTGTTTTTAATCAAACCGCCATTTCCTTTTTACGATTTGACTAAATCGGAAAGACAACAAGTTTGCTGGATTGAGCGTAATAGAAAAATATACTGGAGCGAAGGATTTATACCTTACTCAAATTATCAATATTTAGTTTTAGATATCTTAAATTTAAGTGTGTTTTCGTTAAAGGTCTTGAAAAAGTGTCATGGTTGAAAAATATTTTAAATAGTGTTAATGTAATTAATTTAGAAGATAAAGGTTGTCCTAATTTTTTAACCCTATATGATCGCTATAAATATTCCGGAGATTTGTACAATTGTATCTATCATGACTCAATATGTGCATTAAAAAATGTTATGTGCTTAAAAAAATGGTGCTTTGATAACAAACTTTTTTAAAAAGATACAATATGGATTGTTTCATTTTACTTAATCGTTTCCTATACTCACTAACATACCCATTTAGTTTTAATATATACTATGATTGGAATATTACATGAATTGATACACATTCATAAGTACAATAAAAAACTCAGCAAAGAGAACAGTTACATTGGTCACTAAGACAAGGAGTTAAATTCCTAACCTGAAAACCTTAGAATAGGTGTTATTATTCTAAGCTGAAAACATAATGTTAATAATCTATATCGTGAATAAAACGGATCGCAGATAACAAAAGTAGGTATTATTGAAGGCGTCTGCGTCGCGAAACGAGCGAAGCGAGTTGAGTGACGCAGAAGTCAGAACACATTTTATATTAATCGATCGAACACTACACGTGCAGTCAATCTGCTTTATCTCGATACGTCCGCATCACCTGGAATCCGAGTGACCGTGGGCTCAAGTTCCATGTAGACGAAGTCAGAGGCAAAAGCTAGTTGTGGATAAAACAATTATATAATTCATAAGTACATACATTCATAGTCTTATGCCTGAAACCCTGAAGAGGTAGGCAAAGGTGTACCTATTACTACACCCACTTTTCGCCAGATATATTTAAGTCTCACGTAATAGGGAGGCGAGCCTATTGCCGTACCGGGCACATTTCTAGACTTCATGCTGTTACTGAGAATTTCCTTACAGAAAAACCCAATAACACTTTGGCCGACCCGGGAATCGAACCCGGGAGCCACCCGATCCTACTTTCAACATTGTTAAGATTTTGCATTCATTCATTAAAATTATCAACGAGCTGTGCAAAGATAACAGTATGTACATAAATAAATTATTATGAATGCATCGCTGTGCGCGAGCCGCACTGAGCGCGTCGAACGAACTTGAGAATGTTGTTTATATTATGTCATCCCAAGTAAAAACATTGTTACTATGCTACCAGTATTACGATGCATCGATGAATGAAATAATATTATACTTCTAATGCCAACCGTCCGTATCGCAGATCATGTTAAGGACGCGTTTACAAAATTAGTAAGTACAAAATCGCGTCACTACAGCGACACGGCGGCAACAGTACGTACTACGTACGGTAACTTGCGGAAATGTAGTTCAACTAAATAACTTTGAGACTTAGAATTTTTTGTGATATGTATCTATGTGTTAAAGGCCTGGCTGTGCACCAGCCTGTATGAGCACCAGCAAAATTCATCGAATAACCTTGGAAGGTTACTTTATAAGTTCCAGTGGTAGGGTCACTTATGTACAAACAAAATGAGCCCAAACTCGGCATGCCTAGCTGTACTGACATATGAGTACCAGTAAGAGTCATTGAATAACCCTGGAAGGTTACTTTATAAAATGCAGTGGTAGGGTCTCTTATGTACAAACAAAATGAGCCCAAACTCGGCATGCCTAGCTCTACTCACATATGAGTACCAGTAAGAGTCATCGAATAACCCTGGAAGGTTACTTCATAAGTTCCAGTGGTAGGGTCTCTTATGTACAAACAAAATGAGCCCAAACTCGGCATGCCTAGCTCTACTCACATATGAGTACCAGCAAGAGTCATCGAATAACCCTGGAAGGTTACTTTATAAGTTCCAGTGGTAGGGTCACTTATGTACAAACAAAATGAACCCAAACTCGGCATGCCTAGCTGTATTCACATATGAGTACCAGTAAGAGTCATTGAATAACCCTGGAAGGTTACTTTATAAAATGCAGTGGTAGGGTCTCTCATGTACAAACAAAATGAGCCCAAACTCGGCATGCCTAGCTCTACTCACATATGAGTACCAGCAAGAGTCATTGAATAACCCTGGAAGGTTACTTCATAAGTTCCAGTGGTAGGGTCTCTTATGTACAAACAAAATGAGCCCAAACTCGGCATGCGTAGCTTTACTCACATATGAGTACCAGCAAGATTCATCGAATAACCTTGGAAGGTTACTTCACTAGTACCAGTGGTAGGGTCTCACCAAAACAAATTAAATGAGCCCCAACCTGGCATAACTAGGTCTACTCTTTTATGAGTTCCAGTCGCAACACTTGAACGGGATGGTATACCATCAGTCCAGATAATCTTACCAGATTTCAACGCAAGAAACAAAATAATATCTAAATACCGAAATATATCCTGACTCAACATAACGGAGAAAATAAAGTAATAACACAGTCCTGTGGTAATAATGTCCATTTATACAAAAGAAATTTTCTTGTACGTAATTCGCACAGAATACGAGAAGTATCAAATTGATTTTAGCGAATATTTTGTATTCGTATATTGCTTTTTTCGTCTTCGGGCTGCAGCGACAAGCGACATAGAGTCCACTCCCGACGGCGCTCAAGCGCAGACTGAGATCTCATTGCAGAATTTGGATATATAAATCAAGAAAGTGGCTAAATAAAACGAACCTTATTGACACACATTAAGACACACGTATGCGAGCAAAATAGAAGAAAAATGTAAGATGATTTTTTGCTTTTTTTGAGTCAATTTACAATATTTTGAAAAAAAAATCAAATTGTTTTTGAGTTGACTATATTTACTACCCTATTCTATCTTTGAAAATCTAAATAAATGTTAAAATAGAGAGAAAATTGTACCCAAAAATAGCAGTATATCCCTATTTTTGATTTAAGAGGCCGTTTCGAATCGATTTTACATTAATATTAATTAAATATTTTTTATTTATTTTCAAATTGATTTATAGATAAAAAAGTAATCAATTTATCGTAATCATTAGTTTTATTAGTTATTATCTAAAATTGTCGTAAAATGTACTGGAAATATGTGGTTTTTTGATACAAGCGTAAACGCGTCCTTAATAGTTTGATTTTTGGGGCGCTCTGCATTGCGAACGGAGCGAAGCGAGGTGAGTGATGCAGTAAGCAAATGAATTTATACTAAAAGAAATAGCTGTATGGTGTAATAAAAACCTACAAGTGTTTTTAATCAAACCACCATTTCCTTTTTACGATTTGACTAAATCAGAAAGACGGCAGGTTGCTGGATTGAATGCCTGTAGTAGATGAAAATGAAATGCATAATTATTATTATTAAAAGAGTAATTAAATAATCTTATAAGAAATAAGTGATTCCTAATCTAACATTTATTGTATTTTAAAGTGCTATTTGTTTAAAGACTAAGATATATAAATCATCCATCAAGAATCCTAATTGTCTACTACTTAAATATATTATATATTAGAAGATTTTATTATCGTAATTATAAAAAATAAACGTTTGTACTGAGTTATTGATTATCTTGGATAATTCTATACACGTCATGTTAAGACAAAGTGGTCCAATATTTTATCACATCTTTGACGACACGTTTGGCGCATTAGCTAAGAGTATGACTCGCATCACAATGTAAATAGTAGGTTTAATAGACGCAGCAACTAATGCACCAACGTGTTGCGGGTTCGATTCCCGCACGGAACAAATGAGTATTGTTCCGGTTTGGATTTTGTTTTTATGTTTTTTTTTTACTTTATTTTTTTTTGTATTATAATCAATTATTATGTCTCCATAATACCTACTGTTGGCTACTTACTAAGAAAGAAAGAAAGAGAAAAACTATTTATTTGTCACAGACACAGAAAAAGTATTACATATAAAAGAAAACATTGCAAGGCATAAGATTAGTCTGTGACAAATATGTGCACTTGATGTGCACACTCAGCTATATTGTTGCATTGTGGTAGTGTCCACAACTCTATTATTGAGTTATAGTTGCTAGTAAAAGCTAACCTCTCATTATACGGAAGGCCTATGCATTCATTAGTACAAGATGTGCACCAAATCGTTTCGATGCAACGATGTGCCGTGATCGAACATGATATTGTTGTTTATTGTACTTATTTAAGTGCGCGCGATAATTTTTGCTTGGCTATGTCAGTTCGACACCATACCAGATTATGATACACACAACAACCGATCGGACTGATCGCGTCGACTGAACACAGCAGTCTAACTTGAGAATGTTGTTACATTAGCATCTCAAACTAGAAACGACAGTAAGTTGTCCCATTGCATTGCTACTACAATGATATGTCGGTGAATGAAATACAATAATATTATATCGTGAATCAGACGGATCGCAGATAACAACGGTATTATTGGGAGCGTCTGCGTCAGCTCACTTTGTTCTGAGTGATGCAGATCACATTTATATTAATCGATCTCGATTGTAAAATTGGGGCTTCTGTATCACGCAGCTCGAGCGGCGACGCGAGAGCAAGTGATGCAGAAGCCCCAATTTTACCGTACTGACACACAACAAAGATGACATTGCTAAGGATAGTCTCGTTGTCATTAAAGAAGACAACCTGCCACCATTCAAGTGGAAATTGGGTAGGATTATTCGTGTGTTCCCAGGCAATGACGGCGTCTCGAGAGTTGCAGAGATCCGAACGTCAACAGGCACTATCAAGCGTCCTCCTCGAAAATCTGCCCGCTGTCAATATCCACAAGCAAAGCCAGCGTGACTACTGTTTCGTTGGAAGATTGATCGACGGATCTTCCAAGGCGGCCGGCATGTTGAGACCAGTAGCGCCATCTAGTAATCGTCCATAGGACTATAGTCGCGGCGTTATTAAATCGACATCCAATCAACGTTGAGTAGGCTCACCACTGGCGCCATCATTAGTCTACATCCGTATCCGGTTTTAGTAAACAAACACAAAGAAATTACAAAACAATTATTATGTATTCCCCTTGGCATAACCTGATATTCATGGATCACTAGAGATTACTTCCTACTTTTCCTACTTAATACTTTCTTAAAATAACGTAATTAATCCGTATACTACTGAATATATTGGAACTATTTAAGATACAATCAACATCCTTGCAGCAATTTTTGCCTGACATAGTAACAAAGACTTATGTATCTTCACTAATTTTTGCGTTTATGCATTAACTAGACGATGCCCGCGGTTACACCCGCGTTATTTAAGACTACTGTTCTGCTCCCATCGCTCGTAGCGTGATGTTATATAGCCTATAGCCTTCTTTGATAAATGGGCTATCTAACACTGAAAGAATTTTTCAAATCGGACCAGTAATTCCTGAGATTAGCGCGTTCAACCAAACAAACAAATAAACAAACTATAAAGCTTTATATATTAGTATAACAAGTATAAGATAAGATATAGAAGATTGCATGGGGTGACAAGCAGTGGGGTGACAAGGATGGATAAAATTAGAAATGAGTATATTAGGGGAAGTTTGAAAGTTGCAACAGTACAAGAAAAGCTGAAAGGAAATCATTTGTCGTGTTATGGACATGTAATGTGGAGGGGTGAAAATCATGTAACTAGAAAAGTGATGAATTTGAGAGTTGAGGGATATAAAACAAGAGGGAGACTAAAGACAAGATGGATGGATTGTGTGGAAGCTGACATGATTGAAAAGGGAGTGAATGTTCAGATGACATCTGATAGAAGAGAATGGAAGAGAGAGACATTCTGCGCCGACCCCAATTGATATGGGAACAGGGCAGGAAGAAGAAGATAATTATCTCCTAATATATTCATTAAAATCAAGTGATGTAAAGGGCAATTATGGAAGGCAGCCATAGCCTAGTGGAGATACCAACAGACTGCCATGCAGAGGGTATCGGTTTCGAATCTACAGCGCGCACCAATGACTTTTCGGAGTTATGTGCGTATTGAATTGTTAATTATCGCTTGTCCCGTGCTTCGGAGAGCATGTTAAGCCCTCGGTTCCGGATGTCATGAAGATCTTTGACAATCGTTACAGGGCGTCAGTACCTTCTAAAATAAACTGACACTAGTCTAAACCATGGAATATTGCTATCCCTTTGGGACTTGGGTTGCAGGTCAGACAGGCAGTCGCTCTGTGGAAAAGCTAATATTCAGCCAAATCCGGTAAGACTAGTAAGCGGACACCAGATTGAAACTGGGATAACGCTAAGAGGATGATGATAATGTAAAGGGCAATTATGTGCATAAATAAATATTTATGACGAATAAGATGTATTTAATAGTAAGTATAACAATTCATATCATTTTTTATAAAAAAACCTTCTTACTTTATTTTAGAACAAATTCAAGATACTATAATCTGGCCTTTATTTGTTACACATTGTATTATAGGTACATATATCTCATTGTATCATATCCTATAGCAAATAACTTGCAGCTAAACTTGAACTTGATTAAAATTTCAAACTTACTTCTAGGTCTACTGGCTGCAGTATAGTTATGTTCCAGAAGCACATCCTTCACAGGGCGGCTGGATGTTGTACAAATAGGTGTTGTACAAGTTGCAGTTGCAGAGGTTGCTGTTGTACAAGATGGGACTTCGGGCTGTTCTTGCTCCACAATTATAACTGGGCTTTGGGATGATCCTGCAAAATAGTTATAGAGCATTATTATAATATATTTTTGATGTGAAACGTAAAAATTATCCCTACTAATATTATAAATTTGAAAGTGTGTATGTATGTATGTATGTCCCGTTTTCACGCTAAAACGGCTGAACCGATTTTGTTGAAATTTAATATAGAGATATATTGGACCATGGAGACGGACATAGGCTATCATAAGTTGCAAAAATTAAACTGGGAGGGATTGTAGGGAGAGTAGAAGTTTGTACGGCACAGATTTACCTCTTGGAAGTAAGAACGCATGCGCTAATAATTGAGTGTTGCGCATGTGCTAACATATCTGTCAGTACTGTCACGTCATACATAATGTCATATTGTGCGCGTTGAAAAACCAGCCAGTTACATTCAGTACAGCCAAAGAGGTTTGATGACTAATTTGTTCGCATATATAAACTAATAATAATGTAATAAGCTTATACGGCTGAAACGATTTTTCCTAATAATATTAAAAATGCGAAAATGTTTATAGAGATATATTGAACATGTATTAGAACATGGCTTTGACATTTGACTGTATGCATGGTGATGTTATTATGTACCTACCTACCTTTCAGTAGATAACGGTAGGTAATGTCATGGATACTGACCGAGTTACTTTGTACCCCATAGAGTTTCTGAAGTCTTTAGAATAATCAGGAGTGTCTTCGCACATCTTGAGACTGAAAGTAGATTTGTGTTACCCCGAATTTAACGCGCGCGAAGAGGCGGGCAAAAGCTAGTTATTTAATAAACTATCCATTTCGCATATGGCAGGCAGCCTGGGTTGGCCGTTTTGTTTTCTATCTGCTAATTAATATTTAATTATAGTATTATATTTTTCTTTTTTAAGTATGTTATTAAGGTCTTGGTTACTTATATTTTTATTACAAAGCAGTAAAATTTCTAGCTTAAATAATGATTGCCTAATAAATCTTGTATTAATATAACTACTAATTTGGATCAGGCAAGTGTTGTTCTGCTATATTATGTTAATGTAATAATGTCAGAATATGATAGTTCATGACAGTATAACTGATATAATTCTCAGACCTACAAAATATACAAGAAAAATATTATAAACTAGCTGTGCCCGCGACTCCGTTCGCGCGGAATTTTTCTTTTCATTGGACTACAGAATTGATACCCAAAATGTTTTAAGTTGCATATAATACCTATATTGAATAGTGTAGATGTCCTAAAAATAGCTCAAATGACTTTCATTTGTTCGTGCAAGTCCACACCGCGAAGTTACTAATCGCGAGTAAAAGATCAGAGAATTCCTGTGCATGTTCGGTGCCTCATAATCATGCTCGCATATTTAATGACAAAATGCATAGCGATAAGACAATCCCATAGTTATCAACTCTTTAGACAGGCTATAATTTCATCAGCTCTTGTCTCATATTGTGTGGTGGTATAACAGACAGAGCCTAAGGAAAATCGACACGAAAAAGTACTGTTATACCGCCCATGGGTTCGTCATTTTGCATTCGCACAATTTTACTTTAGCTTCGTTCCTTTGCCGAAATCACCTTGGTAGGCAAAGTTTTGCCGTTCCACCCGGAGCATCTACAAATAGTATTTTTCTCTACTATTCACGCTACGACACACACGATCATAATTATAAACGCTCTTCTTCAGTAAGTCTCGAGAGATCATTTTTACACCAGCAAATGATGGTTCGTATCGGTCGTCGTGGTCATTCATATTGAGTAATAGGATAGATATAACTATATCTACTGTCAAGCAATGGTTTATTAGATTGTTGTGGGAACCTAAAAATGTCCTTGGCCAATTTGTCTTCATATTAATCATGCCATAACTATGCAGCATCTCAAACCCATGGTGTCATCGATGAGGACTTTTACTTATACTTGCTTCAGACAATGCCATCCCAGTGCTTATCCCCATCCAGTAAAATAAAATGACTTGCCACTCTTCAACCTGTTTACATATATATGTGCGAATATGTCCAGCCTAAGCTGAACCTTATTTAATATAATTAATCATAGAGATTTAAGCTCAATTTAAATTTGAAGATCCAAATGTTCGAAAATATCCTATTTATAGTCTTTCAACCCTCGTAATTTTACATTCGACTGATCATAATACATTAAGTTTCAACCAATTCAACTAAAGAGTTACTTTTATAGAACAAATTTTAACCGAAAAAATGCATCGTAATGTTTACTTTGACACAACTTTTTTATATATGAACCGATTCGTATAAAACAAACATCAATGAAATGAAATGAAATGAATCAAATGTTAAGTGGTGCTTACTACAATACATCAGTGAAAACCGCATTCCAATTCTATTAGCTGTTTCTGAGATTAGCGTGCACAAACGCACAGACATACAAAAATTTTAACAATTATATTTTTGCCTTTTCTTCTTTAATGTAGACCCCTTAAAATAGATTTCTTCTGAATATCTTCCATGTACGGACATCGATCACTTACATATTTATTATATATAAGTATAGATATATAGACGGCCGTTTCGCGCGTTAAACAAAAATCAACCGTATAGCCGTACCCATACTGGCGCGGCGAGATTTGGAAGTTTTATTTCATCTATATCTTGTGTGTTTATAAACCAATTTCTATATTTTCTTTAATATAAAATACATATTAAAGTGTACTTTTTGAATATGGGAGTTTGATAAAGATATATCTATGAAATGAAATACAATATAATTTGATGTATTTTATACACTTTGAAGAAATGCCTAACGATTAAACCCGTTATTGTAGCTAATTTATAAAAGATAGATATATACTATCAAGGACTTTTTTGTAGATCTTTTAAAGACCATCATCTTTGTAATACATACTTTTGGTGAATGATCAACGTGTGCGAGGATAAGAGCTCGAAAGCGCATTTTCATCCGACTTGCTTCAAATTTATCGTTACTGCTCAGCGCCTATATGTCATAGCGTTATGTTATATAGCCTATAACCTGCCCAGGAGTATGGGCTACAATTGTACCAAGTTTGGTGAAAATTCCTTCAGTAGTTTTTGACTCATGCGTGCACATACAGACAGACAGACAGACAGACGGACAGACAGACAGACAAAAAATTTACTGATTGCATTTTTGGCATCAGTTTCAATCACCATTCATCCTCCAATATTAATTTTGAATATATATTCAATGTACAGAATTAACCTCTCTACAGTTTTATTATAAGTATAGATATTGGTCAATCCGTTTTAGGAGGGTTCAATTACATACAAGATTTTTATATATTTCACTATGTGAGCCTGCAGTTACACTCGCATTATTTAGGGCTACTGCTCCGCTCATGTGGCTCATAGCGTGATGTTATACATATACTATAGCTTTCCTTGTTCCTGTATTATCCAATTGGACCACTAGTTCCTGAGATTAGCGCATTGAAGCAAACAAACAAACAGTCTTCAGCTTTATAACATTGTATAGTATAGATAAACAATTGCCAATGTTCCCTTCAACACCTAATGAACACCTCCGAAAATGCAGTAAGGGTGGCTGCATACTGGGTGAACAAGATTTGAAACTTCATTGAAATCAACAACATCTTTCTCTTCTATCTTCTCAACTTTCAAAGAAGAAGATACAGTTAAATGGTAGATATCTCAACAATAACAACCTATGTTGTAGATTTAGACTAATTAATTCAACATTAAAAAAATATATTAGAATCATTTTTATTAAATAAAGTTATTTAGATGTATCACTTATTATTAGATAATGAACATTCAAGTAAATACTGCTCACCAGGTATATGCAGAGAGGGAATAGCTTCTTTGAACAACCGATTAATACCTCTTCTATCCCTTTCAGTGAAATGGATATCGCAAACTCTCTTCTCCTTGTAATATTCATAATCCGCAGTTGATTCCAATTGCCCACCAACAAGATTAACCCAAGATTTGAATACTTCAGGAAATTTCTTGACATTTGGGAATCTATGCATTGGAACATCTGAAAGTAACTAATACACAGCAATAGGTACATTACATAAGCAATTTTGAAAAGGTGAGCTCAGATTAAAATTGAGATTTTGAGTTTGTATTGTAAAAACATAACTGGCGTAGAGTGTGTGTGT
This sequence comes from Euclidia mi, assembly GCA_944739405.2. NCBI lineage: Eukaryota > Metazoa > Arthropoda > Insecta > Lepidoptera > Erebidae > Euclidia > Euclidia mi. The sequence continues at coordinate 29,290,650 of OX123208.2, read as the reverse complement.
AATAAAAAAATGTTTATTTAGTTCACATAAGTGTGTTTATAAGATTTAAATCGGTGACATCCTTTTAAGAATTGCATTGCTTGTATTAGTTGGCTCCGCTCCTCCACTTGGTCTTTAACTCACATTATGCAATTATAATAATAATATAATAATATTCTACCACATACACACATCACCATCTAGTTCCAAGCTAAGCAGAGCTTGTGTTATGGGTGCTAGATAATGGATAAACATACATATATACTGTACGGTGTCAACACCGCACATACTCGCGCTCACGTTGTGCGCACTCAGTATTCATTCTTTCAATATTCTAAGTAAACCTTTATACAGTCAGTCGGCATTACCGTCGCGTGCGGCTCACATCAATCATTTTAATTATAAGCAGGTTTCAGTTCAATAAATCAGTTGTGTTATCAGTTAAACAGTGTTTCTTTTATACATATTATCAGTTAACCTGGTGTGCAAACCGTACATCTGTCTGGTCCTTCGAGTTACCGTTAACGGGACCTTCTCGCGAGAGCCCGTTGTTCAGAACCTCCAGTGGATACCACCGGGCCACGTAAGTGACGCAGCAGCTATCGGTGAGTGATCCTTATATTATTTCAAGCAGCTAATTTATCGCCATGAAGGATCTCCTAGCAACCCAGCAACAAATTGTAGAAGGAATTGAAAAACTCCTTACGAATTTCAAGAAAGACGGTGCAGAACGCATAACTCCTACCTATATCAAGAATCGTCTGAGCTCTCTAGAGTCATATTGGCAGGAGTTTCAGAACAATCATTTCAATATATGCAAGTTCGATGAAAGGAACTATGATTATTTTACAAATGACGTGTATAAACAGACAGAAGAATATTACATGAATACACGTTCATACATCATGAATCAGTTCCCGTCGGCTTCAAAAGCAGCAGACAAGTCTCTTCTTCGTCCAGCAACGCTCTTGGGAATACAGCAGCAGTCCCCCAGTGGTATAGCGGTTACACCGCAAGCGTCAACGCGCCCGGAGACGCCCACACAACAGCAAACAGGTTCTCGCGAGCAGGGTGTAAGCAGTAAACTAGAAGAGATGTTCAGAAATCAGAAGAGCAATTTCAAAGCCTTTGTTAGGACAGTGAACAGCATTGACCTTGAAAGTGTCTCTGAAAAATGGGAATTCGAGGATATTTTGCAGACAATTCAGAACCGTTGGTCTGTTATTGACACGCTGCATTGGAAAATTGACAGCGAGCTCTTTGAGGAGAACATAGAGTATGAACAGACTTTTAACAAGCATGAGCAGCAGTATCAAGATATCAAGAAAGAAGTCAGCCGTAGAATGTGGTCGACTAGCTATAGGGAGAAATCTACGCCAAAGATGGACGTACCGACATTTACAGGAAATTACCATCAATGGGTGTCCTTCAAAGATTTATTTGTTGAAACCATTCACAACAATAAATCAATGCCAAATGCTGAAAAAATGCAATTTTTTAAGGGCAAACTTAAAGGAGAACCTGAAAGATTGATCCAGCATTTGCCAATCAGTTCTGACAATTATCAGGTGAGTTGGGATATTTTAACACATCATTATGGGTGAATTTCCCAAACAACTTTTTTTTTGTCTTCGTTGAAATTCGTATTTAAAAAAAGGACTATTGTTCTGAATTATTTTTTTTAGTATTCAATAGGTAGTTATTGGGTTGTGGCAAAAATATGATTTGCCTAGGACTGTTACAAAGGTAGAAAAAATAATCATAAACCTCTATTTTTTGTAAATCGGTGCTGTCCCTCTACTTTTCTTACGAACAAAAAAGCTACACTAAGAAAGGTAAGTAAGTTAAGTATAAAACTTATTTTATTTCATAGAATATTAGTTTTGTTATTGATATATAGCATATTTTATAACATAATTAACGATTATTATTAATTGATATTCTTTTCTTAAACATCTTTGTGGTGACTCTTCTTACTGTAAAGAGTCAGAAAAGTCAAAACAGAGATCTTTCTACATTGTTGTTTCACTAAACCTCTTGATTGATCTCAATTTATTAATATTCCACGCTCAATTTAGGATAATAATTTCACGTTGTATGACGTAGTGTCGTATTTAAGCAGACAAACACAGGGGCATCATGTCACTACGTCGTGACACGTTTATCATTTAGTATGGAAAATTCTACTGCCATATTGTGGGATTCAAGTAAGTGGTTACTGTCAGTGAACGTGTTAACACGTTCGCTGACAGTACGTCGTTAGGCGGGAAATTAAAATCATGCATTACTGCAGTACGTCGAGTGACGGGCTATTGTATTTAAGGGATACCGACGCTACGTCGTTCGACGAGAAGTTTTGATATAAGTAATAAAGAGATTAGTACCCACTGTCGTATTGTGAAGAACTCATATTTTATACTGCCGTAACACAAGTATTTTATGTTAAGTTTCTTACTGCCATCTCAGTCGCGCATACACACACACGCAAACCGCTCACACATGAGTACTACGTGGACCGGCGTGAACAATTAGTGCGCCCGGTGCTATTCTGTGAACACCACGTATTAACGCCGCTCCAAACGTAAGTAAATTTTACGAAACATAGATTTTGCTTCTTATTTGTTGTATGATTGTGACGATTAGTGTGCATTTTTACAATTTTGTAATATTTTAATACTTAGTTATTTCTGTACCTATTATAAATAATGTGAATTCATTGAGTGACTGGTTAAAATAATATTATTATTGCAAGGTTATAAACGTGAAATTTACCTCTCAATAACTTTTATTATTGTTGTAGATGTCTGGAAAACAATCCAAGAAACGTCCAAGAATACGTTTGTTTGATGATTTGTCATCTAACTCCGAAACGGAGCCGGATCCCGATCCTTTCGAAGACAATGATGGTGATTTTGGTTCTGACACCAACTATGAACCACAGCAAATAGACGAAGATGGCGGCGCCTCTAGTTCGTCAGAAGAGATATTTTCATTGAGGCCTCGTCGACGCACGTCTGGAGGCCCCGTTGCTTCATCAGATACAAGTAAGTCTGACGTTTCAAATGAAAGTTATTATTTTGAACGGGACGATAGATCTACTGAACATACTGAACCTATATCAGAATCAAGGGACCACTCCCCGTCCCTCCTTACAGCTGAGCCCGATAATAATATAGATTCAGCACGAGAGCAGACTCGCCAAAGATCCCTACCTGACCTTAAACAACTTTTTTTTTCTCCTGCCTGTATAAGTAGGTATGTTATTTTTTTATTTTTTTATTGTCACTGTTTGTTCTACTGTAATTGTTATGTAATTTCTTTTTTTCTTTTGTTCTTATGACTGTTCTTTATATTTTTTTATGTAGGTATGTAACTTGTGTGGAGTCAAAATAAATTTTATTTCATTTCATTCATTTCATTTCATTTCATTTCATCAGGTGCAATGGGTCAAAAACTAGAGCCGTTGGTAATGCGATTAATGAGACCATTTTTATTGAAGGGGCATCATCTCTATATGGACAACTATTATAATTCAGTGACTCTTTCCGAGAAATAACTAGATTTAAAGACACATACAAACGGTACCCTCCGTCTAAATAGAAAAGATAATCCAAAGGAAGTGGTAAACAGAAAATAAAAAAAGGTGAACATGTTTGGGTAAGAAAAAATAAAGTATAAGTCAGTAAATGGGTTGATAAGCGACCAGTAATTATGTTGACCACCAGAGAGCACCCCCGTATGATAGAAACAGCAAACAGATTCGGAAAAATAGTTATGAAACCTATAGAAGTTTCAACATACAATAAGTACATGTCCGGGGTAGATAGATCTGACCAGATGATAAGTTACTACTCTTCGCCAAGAAAAACAATACGCTGGTATAAAAAAGTATTTTTTCATCTATTGGACACTGCAGTATGGAACTCGTATTACTTATATAAAAAATTTGTACTTAAAAATCCTAAATATGAGTTTTGTACATACCGAGAGCAGTTGATAAAAAAATTAATAGATTTGCCAGAAAATTGTAAGGGCAAAGATTTAGTATCAAGTCTAAGAAAACACAATAGCAGAAAATACAATAACCCTCAAGTAAATATTGTAGATGCAGATAAAGAACGAACATTTTGGGGTCACTGGCCCAAACGCCAGCCTGCACCGCCAAATTCGAAAAAGAAATATTCATTTCTAATGTGTAAAGTGTGTTCCAAGAACAAGAAGAGAGTCGAAACCAGTTACAGGTGCATTGGTTGCCCGGGACTACCTCCGCTATGTCCTGAATGTTTCCAAGATTATCACCAACTTCTTGAACAACAAGAATAAGAGTCCTTGTTTGAGTATTTTTGCAGAAATGTTATTTGTTGAGTATTTTTATTTTTCTACTTTCTACTAAGCATTTAAAACGTGATTTTTAAAATTCCATGGTAAAAGAATATTAATCGCTAAAATTGTGTCAGTGGTACTCGACCTGGCTTCTGTTGTATAACAGAAGTGCGTTGCAAGAATCTGAAAGAACTCGTTACAGTCGATTGACAATCTTAGTAGTCGTTGCGTTCGCGTAGACAAAAGTAAATCAATTTGTTCAACTGTAACTTACTAGTATCAGTAGTATCAGTCCATGCGCGGTTTACATTTAAGCAGTTTCAGCTTATGTTGGTGGCAGTTGTTTTCAAATTCAGGTTTGGATGTTCTGGTAGAAAAGATGAACAATAAATAATTGAAAGTTGCGTTATTATCATCTTTATTCTTGAGCAGAGAGCCAAGCACCCAGTGAAGTTGTAAAAGATTTTGATAATCACTTAAGATTTCGATGTACGGATATTGAATTAGTCTGAAAGGAACAGGGTCTCCAATCAGTGGGTATACCATGCCACAGAATAATTAATAGTATTAACGTACAGAAGCTTCACTTTTCAAACCAATTTATTGAAATTGCGACTCTTGGTACTGAGCAATAAAGTTCAATTCAGCTCGCATAAGCACTCAGTGCCTAATGCGATATTAACCTAACAGTTCCCGTTCTTTTCTAACACATAACGCTGTCGCTGTCTGGCGCGGAGTGGCGCGCTAGGGTTGTCGACTTGGCGCTGCTACTATATTTATTCATCGTCTATCTACCTACTTGACCACGTAACTAATAATAAATAATTATCCTATAAGTATCCTATCCCCCTATTTGAGCTAGTAGAACAAAAGCACAAAAATTCTGGTCGTTTACATTTTCACTATACAAATTCTTAGTTATTTCCTAAACGCGTGGACCGATTTACATTATTCAAACAGATAAATGGTTTTTAAACTAGATGTTTAATTTGACACCATAATCGTTGAGATATCTCAACAAACAAAATATCAAATTTCCAAGTTGCTCTCGTAATATAAATAAAATCAAATTTTCAAGTCGCTTTCGACACACAGTTAATTAAGCAATTAATTAACACAAAAGATTCCGTATATTTCTTGGTATTCCTTTGGATCACTAGCAGTGTGACATGACATGTTCTTTGAAATGTCACTGATTCCAAATGCACGAGGAGTTATGTGATAATACTTACATCGCCGTCCGGCGTAACTGTTCGTTCTGTGAAATGTTGCGTTATGACCACTCTGGCGTCTGACAGCCGTTTTCTTCTATCCAACCATGGAATAAAAAACAACAGTTATACCAAAGTATAAAGAGCATACAGTAGTTTGACGCCTTTGATCTCGAAGAAAAAGCCGACAACGTCTAGACAAGGGTAAGGAGGCTAGGGCTGCCACATGTAAACAATACCTACTTATTCAAATACCGTCTATTTATTATAGAAAAATAAAACAATTGCTACGTTACATGAATATTATACTGTAAATCACTTATTTATTATATTACAATAATTAACGATAAATAATTATTATAAAACAGTTAGCATTTTTTCGTGCGGTGACAGCTTTGCATACACAGTCAGCACCTATTTCATCCCACAGGTGTCGTGGGAGGCGGTTAAGAATATGAAGCATTTTTCATTTGGTCTTTATCATACAAACCAAGTTAAAATAAAGCAATTGACATAGCGGTCGTTTAATGGATGGGTAACCGTGGGATCAGCTTGCAGAGCCTATATCGATATGAAGTATTTTGCAGATTTATTTTCGTGCAAACTACGTCAAGGTAAAGCAATAGATACCACGGTAATTTACTGGATGGGTCTCCGGGCTATGAGGTTACGGAGAACATGTGTGGGGTTTATAAAAGGGGGCCAAAAATATGGTTATTTTTTAGCTAAGCCGCGCCGTTACCAAGATACATAATAATATGTGATAGGTACTTACCTAATACGAAAATACTAAGTATTGGAAAATATTCGATTCAAGTGTGATTTTAATTTCTTGCAATAAGCAAGAAATTAAAATCACACTTGAATCGAATATTTCCTTAAAACGCATATTTTCTTACGTCTGCCTTGTTGTTTACGCACAGTAATTACTACTTTATTCTGTGACTGGGCCAAACATGAGATATCGTAAAATGTCAGTAGATTAGTAGGTACGTGCATATTATTTTAAGTGGTTATAGGTAAATACATTTCAAAATAATTTAAATACTTAATTATAATTAATGAAATTTTATTTTTTGGTGTAAGTAAATTGATGAAATCGCAGATTTTTTAAATCCTTATTTCTTTAAATCTTTAAGCAGCACAAAGCATTGCAATGTCTCACAGTACAAGTCGTATGCAGCATCTAAATTAATATTCATAAGCAAATAAATAAGTAACGAACAAAAAACAAGCACGCGCCAGCCCCCAAAAATATGTACCTAGTTGGGAACTAAGGCGACATACGTAAGTAGGTACCGCTCTTCCCGCGTCTCACCTCTTGCTCCCCGCACGATTGACCCGTCTAGACGCGTTCGTCGAACGACTGTATGGATTATTTGACTGTGGTTATACTATTTAGTAAGATAACATGCTTAAGGCATAGAAGGCTTAGAAGCAGTAGGTAACAGTTACTGGCAAGAGCCATGGACACAAACTCAATCGAAATAACAATTTGTGGATCACACAAAGAGGTTTCATAGGGTGATCAAACCCACTACACTTCAACAAAACTAAATGGATAAGCGTTATTTAGACATCTGAAGTTTTAGCTGTTGAAAGTAGGGGAGTATCTCCTTGTCTGACATCTGGATTACTCATGCATTCAAATGTTTGTAAAGTATCCGCCACACAGAATTTATTGATAGTAATTGAGTTATCTTTTAATAAAATAAAAAAATAATATAATACTACAGTTCATTCTGGATATTAATCTTAGTATCGTTACAATATCCATGTCACACAGCCATAATCTATAGAAAGATAATTTCCGATTCCCGTCCTAAAACCTTCTAAACATTTTTACCAACTAAAATAGTCAGTCTGAATGCCCAAAGACACAGACAAGTACTTTACTTCCAGTCTCAATCATCCATTTGTCCTCCACTGAAATTGGATCCTTATTTCTCCAAACAGCAGTACAATGAACATTAAAGTAAATGTATGCATTAGACTTGTGATGATACATTTTTGTTGTTAAAGGCGTTTAACTATATAATTTGAACAGTGTATGAACACGGCGCGTGAAAATACGGAGCTGTCGCACTTGTTGCGTGACGTCTAAAGGTGCTGATACACTTGAGCATTCACTTGTAACAGAACAGCGAGCATTCGCCGGTTTTTTGTTTTGGCGAACCGAACAACGAACAGAGCCGAACATAATATAGCCAAAAATCGCTACGAACATTTTCACGAGCATTCTAGCGAATGCTCGCGATGATGCTCGCCAAAACATTGTCAAAAGCGTACAAAAGCAAGGTCAAAAGCCACAAAGATGTCAGATCTGACAGTCTGCGGCGTGTGCTACATCATAGACTAATATCAGAGAGGTTGGATTAGGATAAGTTTATATTTTTTTACCAATATATTATAACTGGAAATGCTACATTTTTATTTATCGGTTATCTTAATAAAAAGAGAAGGAAAAGTAAAAGTCGGTGGCAAGCCAATCTGTTTCGACTTAGAAATGGAAGTGGAGATCTACAATTAGCATAATTAAAACAACAAGAAATAAGCGGACACTATAGAAATGTTCTGTTATGTCATCAAGGGATTTCGAATATTTATTAAACATGATTGGTCCTAAAATGCAAGAACAAGGCAGCGATAGCCGAGTGGATATACCAACAGACAGCCATGCAGAGGGTATCGGGTTCGAATCCACGGCGCGCACCAATGACTTTTCAGAGTTATGTGCGTATTGAATTGTTAATTATCGCTTGTTCCGTGCCTCGGAGAGCACGTTAAGCCATCGGTCCCGGTTGTCATGAAGATCTTTGACAGTTGTCACAGGGCGTCAGTAGCTTCTAAATAAACTGACCCTAGTCTAAACCATGGAATATCGCTATCCCTTCGGGTTGCAGTGCAGAGGTCAGACAGGCAGTAGCTCCGTGGAAAAGCTTTTATTCAGCTAAATCCGGTTAGACTTGAAAGCGGACCCCAGATTGAAACTGGGATAACGCTAAGAGGATGAGTATGATGAGATTGGTCCTAAAATAGCCAAACAGGACACAAGGTTTTGAGCTGCAATCACGATAACAGTAAGGTTAGCAGTAACTCTCCGTTTTTTAGCTACGGGAGATAGTTATGTAAGCTTACAGCATCTTTTTAAAATGTCAAGACATGCCATTGGATACATTATAATACCAGAAGTATGTACAGTTCGTTCACAGTTATTTTACCTCTGACAGATGTCGGTGTTTATTTTCCTTATGTTGGAATTGTACTCTGTGATGACAGGAATATAAAATAGACTTACCCGTGCATAACATTTTACCCAATATTAGTGGAAATGCTTAAAAAATTCAAACGCTTGAAGCTCATGGCCGCAGAGTGGTTAGATTACCGCCATACCACTGCGAGCTAAACGCATTTAAACTTATGTGGAGTCTCATTAAAAGGCGAGTCACAAGCAAAAATTTAGGACAAGAGGCAACCAACATTGTGAATTTAGCTGAAGAAGCTTTTCAATCTATCACTGCAGAAGACTGACAAAAACAATGCAATCATGAGCGCCACATTGAAGACAAGCTTCGTGAAACAGATGTGTCTAGGGATGCAGAAAAGGACAGGTTCATAATAAAATTAAATTCTGAGTCTGATACAGAATCTGACAGCAGTTACCGCAGTCCACATGGATCATTCTTATAGACTCACGCCTGTTTCCATGCAGGGGTAGGCAGAGGTGTAAAATTACACCCACATCATTCTTATTCAAAATAAATATGAAAATTAAATTTGCAGTTTTTGTATTTGATAATTAGAACCTCACGTTGGCGTAATTATGATGCGTTGACCTTTGTATATTAAATAGACAACGTTTTTTATAACTACTTATCTTCATAGGAAATTAGTTATTTCGTAAGAAAATAAATGTACATGCATATAGCCATGCCAATATCAAGAGGTTTTGTTACAAACATTACTTCCAAATATTTAATACGATCGCTTAGGCAATAAAAAAATAAGTACATTTTAGCAATAATGTATATTTAAAATGGGAGTATTATATACCAAATATAGCAACACAACGCCCAGGTTGGCCAATCTAACAGCTAGAGGTAAAATAACTGTGAACGGACTATAAAGCAATATCTGAGTTATTGAAAGAAAACATCAAAGTGAGTGCAAACAGTTTATTTTCATAAAAGTAAAGGCTCAATGTGACTTTGCTTTAGCCCTATTTCGTATCTAGGTATTAATGAATTCGTTAATTGACTCATTTCGCACAAATCGGTAAGACTGACATCATAAGCGTTTCTGTCCTGTTGACTTACATTTTGTACAGCAGCAGAAGTAGACCCATTTGGTGGAGAAGACTGCACTGTGCCATAGCCCCGAAAACTTCCATACATATCTGTATCGTAGCTATCAAATTCTCCTTTATCAGCGCTATAAAGCAGTAAATTAGATCTTATGTGTTGGACATAGTTTTTTGTCTTCTCAGTATATTTCCTTAACTTATTTGCTACGAACATCCCAAAGGTACCGAACTCGTCATTCAGGGTGTTAAGAGAATTTGTTGAATTTTGTAGGGTATCAAATGCTGATCGCATCATCATGTCAGCATCCGTCCTCCTATATACAAAGGTACTCTGTGAGCATCCGTCTCCCGTTTTCTTTTATTACGTTGACGTTGAGGTTTATTAAATTAAATAATTCGCGCTGAGTCGAACCTCATTTAAAAGTTTGAGACTTTTTTCATAGACATTTTGATGTTTTATCCAGAGAGATTGTATTGATATTCGTATTAATGATGTAATAATATCGATACCAAATTTTACAGACTAGCTTCTACTCGCGGCATCGCCGACATGGTTGTCAGTTATCGGAAAAGAAGGTTGCTTAATGTGATGTAAAGCTATTCCGCAATAGTTAATCAAAGAAGTATTTACATAAAAGGGTAACAAAAATCTATCAATCATCACAAGCTTTGGCGTTAATAATAGTTTATATATAAAATCATCTGCGGCAAAAAGGATGTTGAGATTGTCGCTAAAGGATCCAATCCCTCAGCAACATTGGATGTGATACCAAATGATCGGTTATGGGGTACACTTTATTTCGTATTATTAAGCGTAAGTCAATATCCAACCCGGACATAGTGTAACCCGATGTCCTCAGTCAGTGTCAGTCTGTTTACCAGCAGACTGCCATGCAGTTAGATACCGATGCAGTCCAGATACCTCTAGGTTAGGAAATCGCAACCTAAGATACATAGATTAATAATGTATAGATCTTAATTTGAACAGGTTAAATACATCGCATAGGTTCATACGACTTATTCCTTTATTTTACTTGATCTGAGGATTTTAAACTTTCGCGATTTGTATACCTACATCATACAAAATGAATTAGCGGGTCTTAATCGCGTACAATTAACTTATTTAAGGTATATATTTAAGGTATAAATTCACCCACATACGGTTTGGCGAAATACATAAGCAAGGTACTACAACCGTTAGTAGGCAAGACACACTCTTTCGTGAAGGACTCTCGCCACTTTATAGAAATTATCAAAAGCACGAAAAAGGAACCAGACGAGGTGATGGTGAGTTTTGATGTTGGGACACTATTCACCAATGTTCCTGTTCAAGATTGCTTTGAGGTCGTACAGAGGAAAATAAGGGAAAGCGGTCTGTCTGATGAATACACAGTTCTACTTAAGAATTGCTTGGATGGTAACTACTTCTTATATTGTGGACAACACTACCTCTAGATCGATGGAGTGGTTATGGGTAGCCCTATAGCACCAGTAATGGCGAACATTTCGATGGAGCACTTTGAAGAATCCATAGACATGCAGGCATCAAATGTGAAGCTATGGAAGAGGTATGTCGACGATATCTTCTGCATCATGAAGGGGAACCAGCAAGACGTGGAACAATTTGCAGACAAATTGAACTCCATACATCCAAACATCCGATTCACATACGAAATGTAGGTAGACGGATCGTTACCCTTCCTCGACGTTAAAGTGACAGTGAGAGATAATGGTACCCTTGGATACACTGTATATAGGAAACCGACACACACCGACAGGTATCTTAACGCGAACTTGCACCAACATCCGCGGCATTTGGATTCCGTCATGTCCTCGTTAGTGAACAGAGCGTATGACCTGTGTGACCCTGAACAGTATTAATGATACAGTAGTAATGGATACAAGAAAAAGATACTACGTCTGAGGAGGAAAGATCGTAGACCTGAAGTAACCAGAGTGCCGGCGAACATGCCATATCTAAAGGGAGTGACGGACAAGGTTGGAACAGAACTCAAAAAATACTCCATCAAGACTGTCTGCGTACCCCAAAGGATGTCATTCCTCTCCAAATACCTGGCGTCTACAAAGTCGATTGCAGCTGTGGTAGTCCATATGTCGGGCAGACTAAGCGTACAATACAATCGCTGAAAGAGTGAAGGAACATATCTCAGCTGTAAAAAACCGACATATTAACAAGTCGGCGATAGCTGAGCATTTGTTGGAGCCTGGACCAAACCGCTGGATAGAACTGCATCAACCACAAGTCTTATCCACCGATCGTCACTATTACTCCAGGATAGTACGTGAAGCGGTAGAAATCAAGAAATATAACAATTTCAACCGGGAGGATGGATATAGATTACCGGCTACTTGGAATCCAGTCATCAGCAAGTGTAGACACCGCCACAGTGATAAATCTCAACAGTGTGTAGACGTCATTAGTGAAGTGTGTCGGAGTACCGACATTGCGAACTTAAGCTGAGTTCTCATCAGTCTCTCCGCGACCACGCTCGGTGCAAGACGAGCGAAACGTCGGAACCAGATAGGTATTTATACCTTAAATTAGTTAATTGTACGCGATTAAGACCCGCTAATTTATTTGATATGAAGATTTATCAACATTCTACCCATATTCTATCGACATTCATTCTGAGAAAGCCCATCACTAACCAACTTAAAGTTAGTGACAACCTGTGACAATCTATGTATCTCAACGATTGTTCCCAATTAGGGCCGGAGTACATACCTACAACAAACAGCATGCGAGCCGATACGCGCGGACGCGACGACGCGCTTCGGTGCGTATGTGCGAATAGTCAATTCGTCTTCCTTATGATGGCGTTGTGGGTCGGTTGGTTTGGTTCCCTAAAAAATGGTTGAGCTAAGCTATGACTGAGTCACACGTCAAACTTGTGAATGGGTGCCTTCTGCCGGGAAGCCGGTGCCGGCTCTGAACTGTTTTTTTTTTTTTTTTTGGTATCGGGTTGGAAAATCCTCATGGAGTCCCTCCGCCCCGGGGGAAGGACGAAGGGGACTGTCAGACTCTTACTGACTAAAAACCAACCCGTGTTCCTCATGTACCCGTGTGTCGGAGGGTAGGGATTCGCATAAGCATTCGTCGCTACCCCCCGACGGGTATTGGCCCGCCAGATGGTCAGGCGGGCCCCGAACAAAACCCCCTTGGCGGCGGATGAAGGTGTTGGGCTCCGCCGCCAAAACACTCAGTGGCCGCAGAGGATAGGGAGGACGGCAACGCAACACCGCATCTCCTCTTCCTCTGCGGCCCCACCGCGACGCAACGATGGTGCGCCTCCATTTGGTCGCGGGAGATAGGACGCGCGGCAACGGAACACCGACACGCCTCTCCTCCCGCGACCGCATCCGACTGCGAGGGACAGAAGAACTGTCCCTCGCACCCGCCCCTTTGGACGCATCCTGCGCAGGCCTCCGTCAAGCCCACGCGGAGCGTCCCCTCCTGGATCCCTCTTAGTTTCACCGCGGGTCACCAATCCACGGTTACTAAGCCACCACGACAAGGTGGAGATCCCACGGGGGGCGGCTCTGAACTGTTGTGACAATTCTATCTATATTATTTTAACTTATTTCTACTATATTGTAATGTAGGCTTCTCACATTGTTCTCATAATTATATTTTTATCTTATTTTATATATTTTTTTATAATAAGCTATTTTTGTCTAGACCTTAAAAGCGACTATGACCTATGAGTTTGTTTCGGATGTTTCTTCTCAGGGCAGTCAGGTAGGAAACACCGGCCTCTTCTAGATTAATAAAAAAAGTATGACTTTGTTTAAGTGTTTGTAATGAACCTATGAACAAATAAATGATTTGACTTTGACTTTGACTGTGGAAAAATGCTCTCTATTCACTTCGCCTTATTATGTGCGTGGACCTAATTCAGACCGTCTGTTTGGCCACTCCGGTTGTTTAACTGGTCTGGCGACGAAAGTGGCAGTGACGGTACAATGTGTATAACTTTACAGACGAACTTCAAAAACGCCTAAACGGCCGGATCGGTCGTAGCGTGAACGACTAGCCGGTGAGACAATTTTGACAACAACCAGAAAACACAAATAAAAACTTCTCTAGACACAGCTATTGAAATTACCACGAAAAGTTATTTCCACATAAGAAAAAATAGTTTTAGGATATAAGGGTTGCCCCATCCATTGGCATAAGATGATGATGATGATGATGACACTTATTATTTGTTTCTTTTTCACGGCTATTCTAAAAAAAATTGATTTCATAATATTACCCGGCCCTTTGGCAGGCATACACGGGTACATGGGTCCAACGCTAAACTCGCAAACTCTAAAAGGCCAGAAACCTTTTAGAGTTTGCGAGAAAAAAAACAAATATAGATAAATCCACGTATTACTCAATTTAATTCGCAATTGTCGATATTTATACGTGGTTTTACACGTAGCTTATCAAAATACATATAAATTATATAGGCAGCGTGATGAAAATTTAAGAAAAAACGGAACGTAGCTGCGTGCGAACACGTCGTTGTGCAAACAGCGTTACGAGCGTTACACTTGGGGTTGCCATCCATACTTTATAATAACGTATTCTACTTTCTTTATGGAAATTATACTTTATACTTTTCAATACTAATAAACTATAAGATAATACTTTATTCCCAACGTTTACTGTGATGCCTAGACCAAACACTAATTATGAATTCTTATCTATTTAAGGTTACACATAAGTTGAAACGGATAATGGAAACTATTTAGACTTAAAGAGATCCAAAAGAAATTCACTAATGATGATAATGAATTTTCAGTATAAATTTACTGAAAAAAGTGCTGCTAGCTGTGAGACTTCGACGGGAAGCGCCGGGACTACTCATTGAAATCATCATGGTATGGTGTTCCTCTATCCGATCCCATTTAATCGCGGGGCCACGGGTACTGTGTTAGCATTACCTACTTCCACAAGCATGAAGCACACAAACATACGTTCTTAAGACAATATAAACATATAATGTGATTAATACTTTTTCTTCCAAATACTTTATTTTTGTCCTATACAAACTATTTTATACTTGATTTTTGGCAAAATAAGTTGGAAACCCTAGTTATAGTCCGTTCACAGTTATTTTACCTCTAGCTGTTAGATTGGCCAACCTGGGCGTTGTGTTGATATATTTAGTATAAAATACTCCCATTTTAAATATACAGTATTGCTTAAAATATACTTATTATTTATTGCCTACGCGATCGTATTAAATATTTTTACGTTTACGTCAACTGAAACAATTGTGACGTCACATCGCGCCCCTGCGCCGCGAGCCTCGCTACGAGTGACGCACAGCAGTGGGCCGTTCCCTCGCGCCCCTCCACGCCGGCCCTATAAATACAGGGGACACACGAGGCTTGGCCCCTTTTTCCTCCGGCCAGCACCACCGACTTGAGTACAACCCAGATAGCAGACAAACTTGCGGCAAGTTTGTTTTTTCTTTGATTCTAACTTGCCGCGTCAAATATGACGAGGCAAGTTTGTGACAATATAGCTGCAATATTGTTAAGTCAAATATGAAGTTTCAAGTTTGCGATAATATTGCTCAAATATTGTTATGACAAATATGATATTTCAAGTCTCTGGCAAGCTTGATGCAAACTTCACCGCTACTATGATGCGCGCGCGATACTCGCGGCTTCTAGTTCGCCATCTTGATTCTTGTTTAGTTGTGAATTTGGTTGTAGCTCAGAGGCGGTTTTGATAAAAAGGTAAAAGTATTATAAACATTTTGTGATTGATTCTATGTATTCAGCGAAATAAAGTGTTTATGTGAATGGGTGAGAATTGCAATGCATTACAAAAGCTGTGAAATATGTGGTACGAGATGTGGCCGGTCAGATGGACAAAAGCGAAATTTCATGGCTAAATTTCCTTTAGACGAGGACAGGTAAGCATTAAACCTAACAGTATTCTCATACAATCAGTAATAATAAGTCCATGTTTAATGTTATTTATATAGATGATGTACCTATCTAGTTGGTTAACCTCAAAAATTTACTGTCTTAGTGATATTGCACACGTATTATCTATTATTTTAGTCTAAAATTCAATTCAATTATTGCCACTCTGTCTTTTCTTCATATTTTATTAACACGATTTAGATTTACTTCATATTATATCTATATAACGCTAAGTAAGCCAAAACAAAGAAGGTTGGAGTGTAGTTAAGGGTGTGCTAGGGGATTGGGACTTAGAAAAATTTCGGCGAAAAATTTCAAAATCATAATATTGACTGTTTTTTTATTTCATTGCTTAGAATGGCTAAAAACAAAGATATTTTTATCTTGACAATTTTAATCTCCGATTAAGGGTTCACCGTCAAAATCGTCTTGAAAATGGGCGCGTTACAATAGCGATCGACACAGAAAATTTTTGATGAAAAATTTTGAAATCGATGGTTTTGAGATTTTTTTGATTTTATTGTATAGAAAAACTAAAAGTAAAAGCTTTTTTGTCTTGATGTTTTTTTCCACCGACCAAGGGTTCAGCCTCAAATCGTCTTTATGTCGGCACGTTACTGGTTACTAAGTAGGTAGGATATATAGGAATAGCCCTGTTATAAGGAACCTAACACAACCTATTAAGTTTCCCGAGTGGACGAGATTCATAAATCATCCGATCGTAATATACGACATGAAGCAGGTCGGCATCAGTGTTGTCAACTTATTAGGTTATGTTAGGTTTCCTTGTGACCCTGTATCCAAAAATAGGTGCCCTGCGTCGCAGGGCTCCGTCAACTTAACTTAAAAGATATCGCCGCCGTATCTACTTGGTACCTAGTCCTACGTAGTAGGTACTTAGTAAGGAACGACAGACGACGATTTGAGGCTGAATCCTTGGTCAGAGGAAAAAAACATCAGGATTAAAAATCTTTTACTTTTAGTTGTTCTATACAATAATAGCAAAAAATCACATATAAATCGATTTCGAAATTTTTCTTCAAAAATTTTCTTAGTGTCGAACGCTACCAATAGAATAGAATGTGAACCCTTGATCGGAGAAAAAAAATGTCAAGAGCAAAAAGCCTTTAGTATTAGTCGTTATATACAATGCAAACAAAAAATAATAAATAAGTTGTACTTTTGATAGAAGAAATATTTTATTCGAATCTCCATAACCCTTAAAACTAAACACGTATTATCTATATCGTAAGTTCATAACAATAGGTACCTACCTACGTTGATTTAAACAATGACAAAAGGATTGGAGTACAAATTGGAACCTGCATCAGCTATTGTTGCAGATAACTGCAATGCTGATATTCTCGCAGGACCAGATGATATACCTATAATAATTATAGGGTCATTTCGCCTGTTCGCGTCCATCGCCCTATTCTCGTCCATTTTACGGACCTCCCTTTAAAAATGCTCGAAAATAAGTATACTATACACTAATAAAATGAAAAGTCAGCACCGCCAATACCTCAAGGTATAAAAGACACGCACAAATAGACAAAAGTTCCGTGCGCCCAGCTAATCCTGTTTAAAAAAATTAGTTAATCTCGGTTGTTTAACAAAAGAGTGCAGATGCGCGGGATATAAATAAAAAAATAGTGTGCAGCGGCGTGTTTGACGGTAAGTATTTTGTTGTTTTATGTGAATTTTAGGATACATAGCTGTTTCTAGACATTAATAATGAAAAGATGAATAGTATGAATAATGAATTAGCTTGTTTTTTTATAGTTAACAATTAAAATAAGGTGGATGCGAAATACAACACCGAATTTATAAAACTTCCACTTTGCGTCCACAATGGACGCGAACTCGTCCATTTATGATTTCTTTAGTTGTTTATTTTTATGTGATTAAAATATGAGAGAGGAATTGGGATTTTGTTTATTTTAACATTAATAGTATGCAATTGTAATGACCAATTTGCGTCCACATTATTATGATTGTAATAAAAGATACAATCGATATAATAATCAATCACAAGTGGACGCAAACTATACCTGCAAGGGATAATATTATATTTTATCTATATAATAATTTTTTTAAACAGGATTAGCTGGGCGCACGGAACTTTTGTCTATTTGTGCGTGTCTCTTATACGTTGAGGTATTGGCGGTACTGACTTTTCATTTTATTTGTGTGTTAGTAGGTATACTTATTTTCGAGCATTTTTAAAGGAGGTCCGTAAAATGGACGCGAATTGGGTGGTAGACGCGAACAGGCGAAATTACCCTATCGTTATTTTTTTTATCTTTGATTTTATGTTCTTTAGTGTGAAGTGTGTGAGTTTCTTTAGTGTGATTTAATAATGATAATAATGTTGATTTTTTTATAACTTTAAAATTTGTTAAAAGCCAATCTTTCTTTAGATTGTCTTAACAATATCACCCTTATATTCCTTCTCTAAGCTGGTAGACGCGAAATGGTCCACAGGTGGACGCAATTAGGATTTTCTGGACGCAAACTGGGTAAAGTGCCAAATCTTGAAGTTTGTTTGTTTAAAAAAAAACGCAACAAGTTTCAAACATAACTGAAAGTAGTATTATAATAGACTATACTAACGCATTACATAAATTTTTCATTGAATCAATTTGCTGGAACATTGATATTTTCTCCTTCAAACTTGCCAACTGCACTAAATGGACGCGAACAGGCGAAAAGACCCTACGTATACACTTAAATAATAAATATTTTGAATAAAATGCTATATAAATGTTAATTAAAATATATACGACAATATATATAATATATACACATTTATATTATTTATGTAAATAAATAAATATAAATTAGGTATATGTACTAAAAACTTTAGTTGACATATTGTTGTTTATCATTTCAGACAGGCAATCATAACACATTTATAGCGCGTTTCCGAACGCTTCCGGCCTATTGTCGCTACTTTAATTATTGTTCTGTCAAAAGTGTCAGCTGTTAAGCAAGATACCATTGCGTTAGCCGGCTGAAGCCGTTACATAATAATCAATACATTCATAATATAAAACAACGTTGCGCTCGCTGTTGAGTGTACGTAATAAACAAGACAAGAGAATAAGTAACATTGACAGCCATATGAAATTCTTTCCACCCAATGAGTGGCGTACAGGTAGGTGAAGGTGCCGCACATAATTGGCTTATCAAGTTATCATACATTAGATATGTCATATGGTTATACTAAGATCGATTTTTGTTCGTTTATTAAAATTTGCCTATACTTATTTTTGACTGTGACTCAGAATGATAATGTTATTAATGATTTTCTAACAATTCTGAATGCAATCATATCATAGCTTCAGTTTTTAGTAATATTTATGTAGGTTTTTAATTTATTTTCTTCAGGAAGGAGTAAACATGGCTCGAAAACCCTTTTTACTAATGTCCAAACAAGGAAGATTATAAAGAATTAAGAGAGAGATGGAAAAATTTACAGAAGTGGTTACTTACAACAAACAGACAGTCGAGATAGTTCCAAATAATGTAGTAAATCATACACCTGGTAAAGTTCTTACCTTATTTTTTATTATAATCTTATACTAATATATATAAAGCTGAAGAGTTGGTTTGTTTGTTTGGTTGAACACGCTAATCTCAGGAACTACTGGTCCGATTTGACAATTGTTTTCAGTGTTAGATAGCCTATTTATTGAGAGGCTATAGGCTATATAACATCATACTATGAGCGACAGGAGCAGAGCAGGAGCCTTAAAAAATGTGGGTAACACCACTGACCACGGGCATCCTCTAGTACTTAATATGAGCTGTAGAGACTTAGGCCCGTATTATAGGACAACACTCAAGTCAAGATCTCATCTGAAGTACAGTTAAAAAGGGATGCAAATAAATTCAACAGATACGTTCATCCCTTTCCAACTATGCAGAGATCTCCGCTTGAGTATCATTCTATAATACGGGTCTTATATTTTTTCTTATTACAGGTCGTATTCAAAGCAAATATCAGCCAAATTTAAGAAACGCAGCTTCTCTTGAATATACTTATACAAGAAACACCTTATTTACTGGTGAAGATGAAGATGCTATTGAAATTTCAGTTGTAACAAACAGCACCAATACTGGCCCAAATCCTACAATAAATTGTCCTTCTGGTAAAGATTTTAACAATTTTTTTTTAAATATTTTCTTTTACATGGGCCATTCAGATATAACTTGCTTTTGATTACAGGCAGTCTTCTGAGCAAGCCGTTTTCAATACCACAAAGCCATCTTATCCAAGTGGTCACAGACTTATCTGTACAGATGAATGAAGTTGATAGAAAATTGGACTTACTATTAGCACGGGCATCTTTACCACAAATAAATCATCGAGAAGATACTTTAACAGTTCCTGACTTTCTGGCAAATCTTCCAGTAAAGAATGACACAAGTTTTTGTAATTTGAATGAGCAGTTGAAGAATAGCCACAACAAACAGTCTCTTGTAAGTTTATAATTCAATTTAATGACTTTCTTTGGGTTTGCACAAACATTCTATTAATAACACAAAACTTAGTTGACAAAATTATAAATAATGTTCTCGAATTAACAATTAACTGCTGACAGAGTGTGGGCAATTAAAGACAGTGCTGACTTCAACTTTCTTCTTTATTTTATATATTCTCACAACAGAAACATGTAAAATAATCTTTCGTAAGCATTTATCATTTATAATTCAAACATCATGTTTGTATGACTTTATAAAAAACCATATTGTGAGATAATAAGCATATAAAGCAAACCTCAAATGAAAATAAACCTCGCAATGAAAATAAAACTAACCCAGCTGTAGGCGTTACCCCTTTTGTTATTTGTATTACCTACTTACCTGTTAAACTGAATGGTTATGATTAATTTATAATTATTATTTTTCTTTTTTCAGAAATCTGCAAAATAATCTATGATGATGTATCCAATGAACATCTTAAGGAAATTATTAGTGACTGGCTGAATCAAGCAAAAGTTAGAATAAGAAGGAGGTAAGGTTCTGAAATATAAACATAACATAACATATCTTCACGCCTTTTATCCCCGAAGGGGTAGGCAGAGGTGTATTATACACCCACACTTCGCCAGATATGTTTCGGTCCCAATGTAATAGGGGGCGAGCCTATATGCCTGTAATAAACATTATTTTATATTATTTTAGGTGGGCATTGATTTTTTAATTTGAATCACATATCAAATTGGGTCCTATGACTTTCCATGTCCATGCACCATGTGTACATGACTACATAGTTTTAGGTTTCATTGCAAGATTGTTAATTTAACATGTTTTTACCCATTTTAATAGCAGTTGAATCCTGTTCGTACAATAAGAGTTAATAACAATTTAAGTTTATAACAATTTCTTTTATTTGTTTCAGAGCTGCTAGACAAACTAAAGCATGGGAATCTGAAGCTAGCGGGTATAACCTGGGCTGTAATGAATAATTTTAGACAATGATTTTAAATACTAAGTGAATTTTGTGTGTGATGTTTTTCTTTAAAAATATAACATTTGTTATTTTCTATAGACTAGAAAGAATAAAACTAGGTAGACTAGAAAGCCTACTCTAGGCTGATGATGATGAATGTTGTTAGCTAGATATAGTCTATACAGGGTTATTTGTAAAACACCATTATCCTCTTAGGGGGTGGTTATATATTTCATCGTTATGAACAACTTTTATTCTAGAACTTCTGCGAAATCGCGATAAAATATCAGCGTTTCATACAAAGTTGAACTTTGACCCCGACAAAATGTATGGAACAGCTGATTCATTTGATCATTTTTCGCGATTTCGCAAAAGTTCCAGAACAAAAGTTGTTCATAATGATGAATATAACCACCCCCTAAGAGGTTAACGTTGTTTTACAAATAACCCTGTATATTCTGTTTAGTACAAATATTTCTGTGATTTAGATATAATATCTAATCTGAGAGATTTGTGTTTTGTTTGTAATATGTCCAGTAACTGAATTTTTTACTGGTGAAGAAAAAAATTAGTTGAAAGGCTCTAGGTAACTGTAACACAGTACTTTTGGTCCAGTGAGAATATCAAGAAACACTTTAAATTTAAGTTTGTGATTTTTTTATTACGATAAAGACAAAGTAAGTCTATACTATGTTTAGAATTCATTGATCAAGTCATTTTTATTCTTATTTCTATGAGTTTAGAATTCATATTACTTTATTTCGATACAATCGTACCGCGGCCCACCGTGGCACGTCATGGCATACCGCGGGACGTCGCGGCATACTTCGGGACGCCACGGTATGCCACGACGTAGTAAATCTTGTTCTCCATAAATAATGTATCCAGAATTGTTTTCTCTTCGACCTATCAGTTTGTATTTGTCATCCTCCATCTTCAGCAAGAAGTGCTATTGATACTAAATACCAGTCATTTGGACGCCTCGCGTCATGCCGAAGCGTCCTTCGGGCTACCGAAACATGCCGTGCCGTCAGTTTGCGCCGGCCTTTATGACGCTATGTATATTTTAATGTCATATTTTTACGACATACATTATGTCAACCTGTCATACCTGTGCTTAATAGGTATATAGAATAAATTTCGATGTAACAACTACTGGCTGTCCATAGAAATAAATAAATAAATAAATGTCAATTTATTATAATTAGAAATTATTGACCGATTTAAAAAATAAATAGTCATGATAAAAAAATTGTGTATTTTATTCACGTTGTTGTATTCACGAAGTCACAGCAATAATATTTTATGTGAAGTTTTGTGGTTTCTTAGGTTAAACATATCTGTGCAGGTTATAGGCAACAGAATACACCACAGATATTGGAAGTACGGTAGTGCATGCTACATCTAATACACTGCATACATGAGTCGAACTGTACTCAGTTTTGTTTCGGACAATATGACACTCTTTTATTATATTAATCTGTGGTCGCAGGATGTCTATTTGACCACATATTAGCCCCCAAATGTTCAGGTTTCTTTAAAATCTAAAATTCTAATTCCAGGTTAAAATTTCCAAAATGTTAAAGGTTACATTTTGGAAATTTTAACCTAGGAGAATTATTATTACTGCCGTAGCACAGGTAGGGCAAGTTTGTCGTAACAAAATTGTAGGTAGTATGTGAAAACAAACCTTAAGCAAGTTTGTTATATCAAGTTTGCACAACCTTTGCAAAAACAAACTTAATGCAAGTTTGATATATCAAGTTTGCACAACCTTTGCAAAAACAAACTTCATGCAAGTTTGTCACCGTGAAACTAGCAAGTTTGATTTAAACTTGTTGCAAGTTTGCAAACTTGCCATGTCAAACTTTATGCAAGCTTGCTTTTTTGATGTATCAAACTTGTTGCAAGTTTGAAACAAGTTTATATTGCTATCTGGGAAGATCATCTGAAGACCTGTGAAGTGCCAACCTCGACCACGCCCTGGATAATTGTCTCTTCTGTTAGCCTTAACCGTCAGTTCTTTTTTGTATCGAATAAATGGAATTATAACGCGAGTTTAAACTTTCCTGGTGATATTTTTTATTTATTTCCCGTAAGTCAACCTAATTATCTCTCTTTAATTGCTCGGCGAGTGATCGATCCCGGCTACCCCGTGGAAATCAATCACTCGTGCGACACAATGGCTGGTTAGGTTAGGTTAGAACTGCGACCAAAACGCACGAGCCGAGCGAGCGAAGCGAGCGTGCCGCGGCAGCGGCCGGCGAAGTGCCAGAACCAAATCGCTTTTATTTCACTACACAGGGCATTTATTTCACTACACAGGGCAAATATGCTAAGTACATCGGTTAGGTTAGAACTGCGACAATAAAAGGAAGACCAAACGTAAAGTTGGCAACTGTGAGATTGGGAAATAAAAACAAAATTATATCACAAGTTGGCAAATGATTATTC
Source organism: Euclidia mi (assembly GCA_944739405.2). NCBI lineage: Eukaryota > Metazoa > Arthropoda > Insecta > Lepidoptera > Erebidae > Euclidia > Euclidia mi. Next base: position 29,266,973 of record OX123208.2, on the reverse strand, counting down.
TGCGACATAAAATTCTGCGAAACGTTAGTTGGCAAGTGATAATCGGCTGAACAATTTTCGGCGAAAAGGCAGAGATCCCTGACTTTCATTGCGGAGTTTGACAATAACTTGACAGACGATTAACTTGCTATTCAACGTCAAATACATGCAATAACCCTACGCCTAAAGCAGATTTTGGATTTATACGTAGAAAGGAAATTATGTAATACCGTACTGAATTTGCACAAGCCAGGTATACATAAATCTTCAGAAACCGCGCGATACCACTAAGTTGTGTCGTTAATCAGTAAACTGACATCCTTATTACGTTGTTAATAAGCGAAGAGGGACATGACCTGTAATACGAAGCTTTATAGCTTCCTATTTGAATATTTATCAGCTCCACATAAATCTACACTCTTGTTTTCTTACAGGTAAATTAATTGTCCAATAACTCTGTGATTACATTAATAAGTTTATGCGTTTTATACATGTTAATATCCTTATTGTGTAAATTATCGCTAGTTTCGGGCCTCAGAGAGCCCGTTACGAAGTTACGAAAACCTCTTGATATCGGCATGGCTTTATGCATGTACATTTATTTTCTTACGAAATAACTAATTTCCCATGAAGATAAGTAGTTATAATAAAAAAATTGTCAATTTAATATACAAAGGTAAACGCATCATAATTACGTCAATGTGAGATTTTAATTATCAAATACAAAAACTGCAAATTTGATTTTCATATTTATTTTGAATAAGAATGATGTGGGTGTAATATTACACCTTTGCCTACCCCTTCAGGGAAACAGGCGTGAGTCTATAAGAATGATCCATGTGGACTGCCAATGTTATGATTATTCGTAACCGCTGTCAGATTCTTGGACTGCCAATGATGATTCGTAACTGCTATCAGATTCTGTATCACACTCAGAATTTAATTCTATTATGAACCTGTCCATTTCAGCATCCGTAGACCCATCTGTTTCACGAAGCTTGTCTTCAATGTGGCGCACATGTTTGCATTGTTTTTGCCAGTCTTCTGCAATGATAGATTGAAAAGCTTCTTCAGCTAAATTCACAATGTTGGTTGCCTCTTGTCCTACATTTTTGCTTGTGACTCGTCTTTTAATGAGACTCCACATAAATTCAATTGCGTTTAGCTCTTAGTGGTATAGCGGTAATCTAACCACTTTGTGGCCCTGAGCTTCAAGCATTTGATCAGTTTCATATATTGGAGCTTCTTTATGGTCTTTTATAATTTCATACAGTTAAGCTTTCACCATGGTAGGCAGATAAGATAACCCCTTATTTGTGATCCAGTTTTGCATTTCAGCTTAAGTAGAACTTAATGTTGGTACCTTGTTTAACTTGACTGTGTGATAAGGGGTATTATCCATAACAACTACAATATTAGGCGGCAAATGAGGCATTAGTCTTTCCTGAAGCCATTTCATGAAATTTATTTTGTTCATGTCTTTATGGTAGTCACCCGATTTCGACTGAGATTTAAATATTAATAAAGCGTTTGGTATAAACCCTATTTCACCACCCGCATGAACAATTATCCATCGTGCACCAACGGAATCGTTTTTTAAGACACCCATTTCATTTTCTATTTGCCAGTATTTATTCACCATGTAAGACGCGTGAATATAGGTCTCATCCAGGAACCCAATAGGCCAGCCTTCGTCGCGATGATGTTTCAAATTGGTAAGGTACCTGTATCTCCAAGCTTCAATATTATGCCTCTCAATGAGTAACTTCCTTTTTGATCTACATTTTTTAAATAGAAATTCAATTTGTCGGATAATTTTCCATAATATAGTACGACCTCCACGAAAACTTATATCAATCTTTAACTCCGCCAAGAGTTTACCCAAAGTCGGTACTTCTTTTCTGACGGTATACATTTCGTTTATTTTATTTCGGACTGCGCACAGATCGAAATCATCTAACACAATTTTCTTTTCTTGCTTGCTTTTTTTCTAGGCGCGGAGTTTTTTTTGAGATGTGGAAGCCGCAACTTCGCCTTCTTTAGTGATAATGCTAAAGGTTTTTTCAGATAAAAATGAAACAAGAAAATAGTCTTAAGAGAGAACCAACATTGCAAAGAGATAGAAAACTTGAAACAAATCCTTTACCAACCCGTCTGGCCAGCGTGATTTAATAGGCCAATACCTCTTTTTTTGGAGAGGCCTAGCAGTGAACTGCAAGAGGCTGTTATGATATGATATGACTGATTCAAATTAGAATCACACAAGGAGGCTTACAATAATTAGCAATAACGATGAAAAATAATGCATATACAACACAATAGTAATTTCCTACATATAAGTAGTGTCCCAAAAATACAAGCAGTTTAACGTGACTTGTTACCAGCAAATCAAAGCAGACGTGACAGAAATTAGATTACACACTCATGGTGGTTACAGTTGAACATTCTAGTTTCCACTTATATTGGATAATGTTATGCATAGGTAACCCTATTTTACGTACCTGTCATCACAGAGTACAATTCCAACATAAAGAAAACAAACACTGACATTTGTCAGAGGTAAAATAACTGTGGACGGACTGTACAAAGACAGGGGCGCGACGACAGAACAATGACAGAAGCTCGGTTCGGCGAAAAGCTCGTAATGAATTTACTGTCCATTCGCGAGAATGCTCGCCAGAACGTTCGTAGGAATGCTCGCTGAAAACACACTCGTTTGTTTTTCTGTCTTGTAACATTCGCGAGAATGCTCATTACAGGTGAATGCTCAAGTGTATCAGCGCCTTAATATGAGCGGCGCGCGGCAACCTTCTGAATCCAACCACGTCGACATGGTCGGCCGAGGTACTTGTAAGTTTGTACCTAAAATGCGAAGTGCGCCCGGCCTGACCTTGCGAAGAATCCTTGTAAAATTCAGTTGGTAGAGTAGATAAGTTCGCGTGTGTGATCCGCGGCCTGTGAGTGGCGCGCATCCTGTGCGCGGCTTTGAGGTGCCTCGTAATCGGTATAGTTACAACCTATATCGCTTTCTAGCAATTAAATTTAAGGTAGTTTATGTAGGGAGTTTGGTTAAAGGTTGAGTGAAATGGTTTTATGATAGAAATGACTGGACCATAAATTGATTAACGATCAGTCGATCAAAAAAAAAAAGAGATGACATCACTATGTTCTTTGAAATGTCAGGGTCATGATGGGTTAGTCGAAATTAGTACCAGTTTATTGAACGAAGAGAAGGCCGAGACGGCGGTGATTGATGTAGAACTCGATGAGGATTATCCTCATAGACTCAGTAGATGCGTAACACATCGGCAGGCTCCTATACTATTTCAGTAGCATTTGATACAATCACAGCAGGATCAGATAACCTTTGCATCAACTCAGACCATGAGCCAATTGACCTCGAAGTTCAAATTCACGCTGAATACGACAGTTCATAGCTGATAGGTACTCGCGCGCGCGCGGTCGTCCGAGACGAAAGTCATCCGTCACCCGTGAGCGTTTATCGCGATAACCACCCACATATTTTTATATACCCTCATGTTTCTTATAAAGTTAGAAAATGGATAGCTTTCACAGATCTCCAAGCTTTGAGCTTAGTGAACCTGATAATATGGTTGTATGTGAAGATAATAGAAATGCAGAAGAAAGTGAAGAAAACAATCACATGGATGTTGCATATATCCCTGAGAAGAGAGTAAGTCCAGATGACGGATTCACCGTGGTCAATAGGAAAAAGCGTCTACAACGCAGTTCTCCCACCAGAAAGAACTTAATATCCAAAAATAATATTGCTGAAACATTGGGCCATGCTGAACTGTCATCAGTGACAAGTGACACAACTACAAATGAAGACTGTATTGAAACAACATCTAATCAGCCTCCACTGCACAGAAAGAAAAAACAGAAACAAAAAAAGAAGAAGGCTGCAGAAAACAAAGATGAGTTTGAGGTGGAAGTACAACAGCATCAAGAGGGGACAGCAACATCGGAAGAAAGTACAAGTGACAGAAGAAGGCGTTCTTGGATATCAATAGTGCTAGATAAAGTTTGTGATATTTTGTCAGCTAAAGGTTTGTTGGAGGAAAGGTTTTATTTAGCCTTGCAGTGTATAGTGAAAGAGGTTGTGTCATATATATGTGAAACTTTTATGGATGGTAAGTTGATGTCTACATTTCTCAAGCTAGTTAATAATGGATGATTATTGTGATTTCCAATTGAACATCATTCAATGGAATGCACAAAGTTTGAAACCAAAACTGGCAAGTTTTGAAACTTTACTCAATAGAGAGAATATTCACATTGCTATTGTAAGTGAAACATGGCTGGAACCAGAGTCAGACCTACGCATCTCAGGTTATACTGTGTATCGACAAGATAGATTAGATAATTATGGGGGTGTGGCTATTGTTTGCCATCAGTCTTTAAAAACTTGTAGAACAAATATACATATAAGTAATTCTGGAATAGAAATAATAGCCATCAAAATTATGAATTGTAAGTTGTTACAGAATATTGTGTCTGTATATTGCCCTTCATCTACCCATACTTGCCAAGCAGATTGGGATGCTGTATTTTCCTTGTTCTCTTCTAAAACTCTATTAGCAGGCGATTTTAACGGACATAGTAGTAACTGGTCAAACAGAACCGATACACGAGGCAATCAATTATTAGATAGTTCTTTAGACAATGCATTTATGTCACTAAATAATGGCAGTCCTACTAGAATTAAACTTGTTAATGGAGTTCTCCAGAAAAGCTCTCCCGATGTCTCCTTTTGCACTGTAGATATTGCTACAAATTTTGAGTGGACTGTATCCAATGAAAACTTAGGTAGTGACCATGTAATCATTAAAATTGTTTTTAAGTATCAAGATACAGCTCATTACATTGTTAAAAGAAATTTCAAACTAGCCGATTGGTCTAAATATAAGGAATGTGTTACTAATTTGTTTACTCAAAACAGTAGATCATTTGATAATGTTCAAATAATGTATGACTACTTTATCAAAAATATTTTGTGTGCCGCTGATCAAAGCATACCATATACAAAGATCAGTTCGGATCCATCTCGTAAATTTGTGCCCATTTATTGGAACCAAGAGTTATCTCACTTACGGCCATTTTCAATATTCGAACTATAGATAGATCTGTAGATTTTAGATTCGTGTTTGACATATTTTGTATGGAGCTTATGTCAAAAACTGTCAAAAGCGAATCTAAAATCTACAGATCTATCTATATTTCGAATATTGAATTCCGTAGTTAGTAGCTCAGCGACGGCTCGCTCTTAAACAGTTTAGACGAAACCACACAACACTACACCTCAAAACCTGACCCAATTAAAGCTTAAAATAGCTGAAACCCAACGGAAGATCAGGCAAGCCAAATCCCAAAGCTTTCACAACTTTTGTGACAGTATCAATGAATCTGTGACCTTGTCAGAAATGTGGCGCAAAATGAGATGGATCAAGGGCTTTAGACAAGCTAGGTCATATACATCTGACCTGAATAAACGAGTATTGTTAAGTTCTTTATCACCTGACTTTGTGACTGATCCTCCGATAACATTTAAGACATCTAACCCTATGCTTGACGCTGATTTTGCACTACATGAAATGGAAAACTGCTTTAAGCGCAAAGACACTGCTTCTGGTCATGATGGTGTTTACTATTCTATGATATTCAAAAAGCCTGACATAGGTAAACAATTTTTACTTCAGATGTACAACTTAATATTTAGAACTGGCTATATTCCTTCTCAGTGGAGAGACATACAAATAATTCCAATTCCAAAGCATAACAGTAGCTCAAACTCTAAACTACGTCCCATTGCCTTAATGTCTTGTTTGGCTAAAACCTTGCATTTAATGATAGGTAAACGACTTGAATGGTTTATAGAAAGTAAAGGGATCCTGTCCCAAAACACTGTTGGATTTAGAAGAGGACATTCATGTATGGATTGTTTGACTCGTCTTGTCACAAATATTCAAATTGGTTTCAGTCAAAACAAGAGTACTGTAGCTTGTTTCCTGGATATCGATGGAGCATATAACAATGTAGTCATCAGCAGGCTGGTAAATATTTTGGAGAGTATACAGGTGGGATCTAGGATATGCACTTACCTATGGGAGTTCTTAAGAGAGAGACACCTTCAAATTAAATGTGATGAACAGGACAAAAACACACTAGTAAGGTGGACAAATAGGGGATTAGCCTAAGGCGATCCCTTATCACCATTATTTGTCAATATCGTAACTTCTTCAATATGTAAAACAATAACTCAGGTTTATATTAATCAGTATGCTGATGACTTTGTCTTGTTTGCAACTTCCAATAGTACCAGTCATAGTATATCCGATATCCAAGGTGCTCTCGATATTTTTGTCAGCCTACTAGAGCAACTGGGACTAGAGTTGTCAACTGCCAAATCAAAATACTGTATATTTAGTACATTACGCAGATACCCAGAAACACAATTATTTGTTAAAGGCTCAATATTGGGTTCTACTGACTGCATTAAGTATTTAGGCATCTGGCTTGACCGCTCCCTTAGATGGGCAAAACATATCAATAACCATTATGAAAAATCATTAAAATATTTGAACTTATTAAAAGTTCTGGCTGGGTCCAACTGGCGTATGCATCCTATGCACCTTAGAAGATTGTAGAATAGAATAGAATAGAATAGAATGTTTATTTGCAAGAAACATGGTTACAGGTAGGTGTTTCAACATCATATTATAGTACAGCATGTCTCACCATAGCCGGTGTGCAAAATTACAAATTAAAAATATGGATTATTATTACATTAAACAAACAATTAATTGAAAAAGAAAGGTTAAAACAATGTCAAAATATATAAAGATACAAAAATAATTATTAAATGAATTAACATGTTGTAAACAAACAGACAAAATACAAATTACAATAACTAAAATTTCTAATTTAAAATGTCATTATATTAGGTAAGTATGTCAATTCATGTCATTACAATATTATTATTGATTATTATTACACATAAAAAAATCTTGTATGGAGTAAAAACATTTAGAAATAAGACATTTTTTGAGTGCATACGTAAAGCGCGATAATGGCAATTCTCTTATAGACTTAGGTATTTTGTTAAAGACCTGGATACACATGCAATAACTATTCTTTTTATAAAGGGTAGTTGACATATTTGGTAACAATAATTTAGTTTCGTCTCTAGTACCAAATTTTTTAGTTGCACTCACTTTTTGAAAAAGGTCAGGATGTCTTTTAACAAATATACCAATTTCGTGGATCTAAATGCAAGTAACGGTAAGCAGATGTCGATTCTTGAATAGAGGCCTACAAGAGTCAAGTGGGGCCGCACCGCATATTGCCCTAACACACTTTTTTTGTGAGATAAATACCTTACTTATGTCGGTTGAGTTTCCCCACAATAAAATACCATATCTTAGTATTGACCCAACATAACCATGATATGCTATCAAGGCAGTATTTTCGTTAGCAAGTTTCCTAGTCCTTCTTAGAGCAAATACGAACCTATTTGTGCGGGTGCATACTGTTTTTATGTGGGCCTTCCAGTTGCAGTTGCTATCAAGTACCAAACCAAGAAACTTCGTTTCCATAGCCTCCGATATTTCATTGCCACAGTAATGCACATTTAGGGCCGATATTTTGCAATTGTAATTTTTGAATTGAATGATTTTTGTCTTTGATAAGTTGACCGCCAGGTTGTTTGACTTTAACCAGGTGGAGATATTTTCAATGGTGTTTATTAAAGTTTGCTTATAGTCATCATTAGAGTTTTTATCTTGTCGAACCACCACCGAAATATCATCGGCAAACAAAGTGCATGAGTGATTTGTGACCTTTGGGATATCATTCACATACAACAAAAACAAAAGGGGTCCCAGTACACTCCCCTGGGGTACTCCAAATTTATTTAATTTATATGTAGACTGGTATGACGTGATTGTTTGATTTTTATCTACACGAGATACCTCGACGCATTGCTTGCGATCCTTCAAGTAGCTACCCAACCAACTCAGAGCGTTACCTCGAATACCATACATGTCGCATTTATTTAACAGAGTTTGATGATCCACAAAATCAAAGGCACTCGACATATCAAAGAATATAGCCGAAACGCGTCTTTTCTTATCTAGAGATTCTGTTATGCTTTTTACTAATGAGAAGGTAGCTAGAGTTGTAGACTTGTTTTTTTGAAATCCGTTCTGTTCTTTTACGATCACGTTGTGTTTGCCTAAAAAGTTTGTGATGCGCACATGCATTAATTTTTCAAGGACTTTTGAGAATATCGGTATTAATGTAATTGGTCGGTAATTACTTAATTCGTGTCTATCATCTTTTTTGTGCAATGGCTTAACAATGGAGGTCTTCAGCTTGTCGGGAAAAATACCTTGAGAAAAAGAAAGGTTTATGATATGAAGTAGTACTGGAGACAGCTCCTCACAACTGCGTTTTATAATATTTGTTGCGAGCCCATCGTAGCCAACAGCGTTTGTATTTTTCAACGACTTTATAGCCCTCTCGATTTCTGTTTTAGAGCAAGGTGTCAAAAATATCGTTGAGTCTACTCTGTTTATCAACCGATAATTAGAAGTAAAGTGATGTGGAGTGTTTGTTTTCGAGATGTAAAACTTATTAAACACTCCAGCTATTTCTGTTGGATCCGTAATATAATTTCCCTTGTAGTATATTTGATGTATTTCGCTAAAATTTTTCCCATTGTCAAGTTTATTGCCAATTATGTCCCAGGCTGCTTTACATTTGTTTGATGCGTTAGAAATGTACTTACTGTTCATGTTTTTTTTAGAGACCGAAACACATCTTTTAAATAATTTGTTATACTTTGCATAAAGCGATTTAGCATCATTATTTTTGTTTTTGTAGCAACTATATCTTAAACACCTTTTTGTGATTGAAGACTTTTTTATGCCATTAGTCATCCATTTAGGAGTTGAAATATTACTTTTAATTTTTATCCTATGTATGGGAAAACATAAATCGTAGAACATTGCAAAAGTGTCGTGAAATAAATTATATGCTGCATTGCAATTAACCTCACTCAGTACTTCAGACCAAGACAAGCTAAAAAGACATTTTTTAAACTTTGAAATATTTTCTTCATTGTAATCCCGCCTGTAAACATACATATAAGACGGCTTCAATATTACATGCCTGTATGCTTGAGCAGTATTGTGATCAGAAAGACATAGTTGTTGTGTGCTACCAGTGGCCTGTCTCATATTACTAAGGATGTGATCAATACAAGCTTCCTGTCTTGTGGGTTCAACTATGTGTGACTCGAGGTTATAATTTAGAAGAAAGCTATTTAGTCTTAGCGATATATCACTATTTTTCAAAGTATTTATGTTCAAATCCCCAGCAATAATGATCCTTTTGTTGTCCCTTATATCCAGTTTGTACATTAATGTTTCCAGTTTGTCAAAGAAAACAGATATGTTTGCACCTGGTATTCTATAGAGGCATATAACTATACATTGCATTGAAGGTATATCAACACCACAACATTCAAAAATCCTTTCGCTTGATAAATCATAGCATAACTGCAATGGTTTATAATCCAAAGAATTATGTACTAAAATGAACACACCGCCACGTTTTTCTCGTCTTCTCGAAAAAGAACTAGCCAACTCGAAATCTTAATATATAAAATCCTTGCGTTACTGACTGACTGACAGACACGCTATAGCCGAAACTATTGGGCGCAGGAAGCTGAAATTTGGCATGTATGTTCCTTGGGGACCGTAGGGGTGCACTAAGAAGGGATTTCCCGAAATTCCCAAGGGATCGGCCAAAACGGGTAAATTAAAAAAAATGCAGGCGTAGCTGCTGGCGTCCTCTAGTTATTAATATTTATGTTAGGTTCATCACCGAGTCTGACAAATGTTTCGGTGAAGCATAGTATTTGATAGTATTTATTATTTAATCTAAACTCATCCAAACATATTTCTATCTGTTCTGCTTTATTTAATAGACCTGCAATATTTTGATGGAATAGTCTAGCAGATTTGGAGCTACTGTTATGTTCTTTATTTGTTTCGAAAAAACTTGTTAGGACTGTTTGGATTAGAAGATTTCTTTGCCATGTTATTACTTTTAATACTCTGAAAATAAAAGGGTATAGTACCCTTCATTGGTTGCATTACAGGTTTGGGGGTTTCACACAATATTTCAGATGTCGATTTTTTGGGAAAGCTTAGAAATTTCTTATTATAATAGTAAAACTGACAGTTATTGGACAGCTAACGATCAATTTTTGCAAGTTTCAAATATTTGTAAATACGTTATACTTTTTTTAAGTAATTTTATGAGATTCTAATTCTAGAAGATATGCACTAACATGTAAATATACAAAAATACATATCTAAAAGGCTATTCATATTTTATGAGAGATTAAAAAAAAAGTTATTGAAATCGTAGTCATTGGACACTTTTTTTAATCATTGGACAATTACTATATAATTATTGGACAGATTATAAAAATACCTTTTTCCTTTAAACCTGTTGCATTCGTCTCAATAGAGTGTTTAAGGGAAGTCAAATAAAAGACAGTATTCAAAATAAAGAACTTTAATCAAGGAATTTATACTGTATTTATAAAATATAATAACTTTGTTAGGTACCATCTATGTACCTACATAAAATAATCAGTCTCAATAATTGGAGATCTACAAATAATGTAAGAGCAAGTTACTACAAACAAGTTAAAAACTTAATATCAAGTAAAAAATGGTAAGAAATCATTTACGTATGATGTTTCTAATATTTGTTATTTTTTTGGTGTTGATATGTTTTAAATATCGACAAAGCTTCTTCATCTTCAGCTGAACTATCATTTTCCTCTAAGTTAACGTTCTCTTCCGTATTAATAGTATCATCGTCGTCATCTTCTTCCTTATAACAATCATGACAAATGAAAAGGTCCATCAGGATGTCTTGTGGTACATGCTGCTTATGCTTAGCAGGAATACACTTAACATGAAAAATACAGGCACACATGGCACAACTTAAACGGTTAGTGGTTTTAGTAACTTTTAGACATATTTTGCATGCATTTGTGTTTGAAGTGTTGGATTGAACCTTTTTATTTAGGTTTTCCTTCTCCTTCATCTCTTTTTTTTGTTTTTTTTCCTGTCTTTCACTTCTTTTTTGCTCTTTTATCTTTAAAATAGACTCTTTCTTTTCTTTTTGCTCTTTTAACATGGCTCTATATTTTTCTGATGTTATAGCGAAAGGGAATCGAACAGTATTTCTTTTACCCTTTCTTTCAGGGGTCTTGGGCAGCGTCAAAAATGGTGCAAAATTGCTATTAGAAATTATTTTAAACGCTGGGCTTTTATCTGCTGAGCGTGATTCATTTCTCACTATAATGGCATCGGAAAGGGGCATGGTTGTAGAACTGTGTTTTAATGGTGTCACATGCACAGGTGTCTTTAGATGGTCTTCTATTGCTGTTTCTGTAACTACCTCTGTATCGACACTATTAAAAATCATTGGGCAACTGTCCAATGGACCTTTGTTTAAGGTATTTTTGGAGGGTGTATTTGTTTCAATAGCTTTACTATCGAAGACTGTTATTTCTGCTGGTAAGATATTTTCGTTATGAGTGTGAGACAATATGTCTCTAGAATATAATACCTCGTGGTGGATCATTGGAACATTGGATTGTAGCGTTTTATGTAAATTTTCGTAACTCACTATTGACCCGCTTTTAGATGAAGGGAATGCGATGGTATTATGTTCAACATTTGAAGACTGACTTAGGACATTAGGGATACTGTCAACATTATATTGTGGATTTACAAATGCTTCATAAATTCGACATAATAATTGAAAATTTTCATCAGTATAGTTTAAGTTATTAGTACAATTAGCTATTTCTTCTAATTTCGTTGGTCCAACTATCTGACTAAATTTAAAAAATGTAAGTTTATTCTGCTGAATATCACTATAACTAGTTTCAACCTGTTTGATTTTATCACTCCCTAAACACTTAGTATAGTCAATAGCATCAGGATTAAATGGCATAAGACCACAAGCTCTAAATCCGTTTATTAATGTTTCTGCTTTTATGGATTTTTTCAAAGCATCGTCAAGAATACCAGCGAAATTCACTTTTGAAATTGACTCTCCCGGATTATTTATTAACCATGCCCTTGCCGCATCTTTCCAAGCCGCCTTAACAGGTCTAAACACAGCAACGTCAGCCGGTTGTAATATCCTTGTTGCATTCGGATATAAAGCTATCAATTCTATTCCCAACTCCTTACACAATTTACTGACGTCATATGTGAGATGTGTTTTATGCCCGTCTAGAAAATAGATAACGGGTAGCTTTATTCCTTGTCTTTGTAAATAGGGATAAAAAACATTGGCAATGTACTCGAAAAATAGTTCTGACGTCATCCATCCGTTGTCACTGCGGCCAATGCCCCATTCATTGGGGATCCCGGCAGCTACATTTTGTGGGATTCTTTGATATTTATAAACTATCATAGGTGGGCAAGTATCCCCGGAGGCTGAGAATGTAAACATTACTGTTATACATTCCTTTGCATTGTTAGAATCAATGTTGTATACATTTTTGCTTCCTTTGATAGCCAAAACTTTACCGGTTTTTGGACAAAGCTGAAAACCACTTTCGTCACCATTAAAAACCCGAGACGCTTCATTTAAGATGTCAACAAGGCCTGTTTCTGTTAAATATTGGCGTATTTCTTCAAACCACTTTCGGATGTCTGTCTCAGAAACACAGGCACTTGACTGAGTGACACCTTCGCTAGTCCGGGGGACAATACCTGGATGTCTTTTCAAAAATGCTTTAACCCATCCATCTCCTGGATAGTTGTCCTTAAATGGATTTGGTCGAGGGTTTTCTACAAGGAATTTGTGTACACTTCTTCTTAGGTCTTCTATTTTCAAAGGGAATCCTTTCCGTATTAACCGTTTGATCCATAATTCCAAAACTGACTCCTCTTCTTCTGTTAAAACGGGTCTTGGACCAAAAGATACTTTGTGATCCGGATTTTTTAGTTTGAAGTGTAAGGTTGACTTTGGCACACCGAATTTTCTAGCTATTTCGCGTATCTTTGGTTTATCAGATTCTTCTAGCTCCTTCAGTGCTAAATTCAAATTATTTGCATCGTAAGCTCTCTTTTTACCTTTAGGCATCTTTTTTCAAGACTTATCTGCAACAACAATTATTGGACATATATTATCACAGTCATTGGACAGCCGTCCAATAACTGAAATAAGCCACCGACAAAGCTTTAAATATGAACACGCCTTTATCAACCAAAAAGCCGAAATATAGAAGTGTCAAAATGGTTAAAACTTCTTATTGAAAAAAAATATAGTTATTGGACAGTGTCCAATATTAGATTTTTGTTTAAAAAATTTGATAGTCATTGGACACTGAAAAATAACCTCAAAACGGCACACCCTTGTATTTAAAATCATAGAAATAAACAGCTTAAGCTTAACCTTACTACTCCACCAATAGCTAAAAGCATAAATTCTTCAGACCCGCTGATATCACTTTGGAACCAAACTTCTAACCTTATGATTTTTTTAATTTTTACGCTCAAAGTCCACCTGCCACGATGTCCGACTGGAAAAGACATTGTTGTGTTTATACTGCTGCCATCTGTGATACTCACTAAGAACTATTACAATAACAAATGTCAACAGTCCATATTGGAATCAACTGATGGCGCGTTTTTTCAAAGGATATCTTATTATTAACGTGTAAATTGTAGGTGTCCAATGATTGTATGTTGTCCAACGACTGTCGGTTTACCCTACTGAATCTACGATAAGGTTTATTTTACGGCACACAGACATTAAGTACTTATTTTTATACGGATATATCCTACTTCAATGTTAAGAAATTTACAATTATTAAAATTATAGCAAATATTTTTCAGTGTACTATTCAACATATTTTCATTCAAAGACTTATTTCTAATTATATTTAAAATTATAACATTCATTTTATGCAGAGATGTCAAAGTGCCTATCAATTGGTACATTAACTTGGTAGGGTTTGTATCATCTTCGCCAATACTAAGTACCAGGTAATTGTCTTCAGAATCATCTATGTGCCGACAAGACTTCAATATCTCCGACGTGGTTGCGTAAGGCTTGACGGTGGATGACACGCAGTATTTTTCATAATTAGTATCCATTCTAGATTGTATCAACTTTGAAGCAAGCCCCGATATCCGCTTGCCTCCTGCTATAATTATTTCCGGTCGGGCATGTCTAATACTTGTATTAGTAGTGTTGCTGTTTGTTTTGTCTGCTGTTTTGTAGTCTACTAGTGTCTGTACCGAACGAGATGTTGGTGATTTATCTCTGGTACATAATTCATTGTTTTTAAAAGTATTTTACGATTGGCAACACAGTATCGTTATCCCTTCAAAAAATTTAGTATCATTCACTCAGTTCGTGGGGCATCACTAGCAGTTTCGTTAAATATGTCAATGAAATGTCAAATTAGTAATTAGTCACCTTGTTCTGAACACGTTTTGAACACAAAAGTTTTCTTAACGGCTTTTATTAGTGTTATGTGATTTAAATGCCTCAATTGCGTTGGTTTTGCGTTTATACAATTCAGCATGTTCAGTGAACAGTAATTACTCACGGTTAATCCAGGTAATCAGTTTATTTAATCACTTTTTTTTAATAGTCCGTCACTTATCCAACTTGGTCAAGCTTAATATATTTTTGTCACATACACTACTGCAAACGTTTATTACTAATATTTAGGAACTTTTACACTGCTTGATGATTAATTCAAACAAAATAAACAACAATTACTATTTATAAGGAAATTTAAATACGCGGTTTGTGTTTACATCGAAATTACAGATGTCAAACCTACATTGCTGTCATTAGAAGCCGCCTAGACTAAGGCAGTTATTTATATAACAATGCTGCCAACTGTCATCTTTTAAAATTAGATAGAGCACAAAACCAAGCACTTAGGGTTATAGGTGGTTTCGTTAGGTCAACCCCTATTCATGCAATGGAGTCTGAAATGTGTATTCCACCATTGAACATCAGACAGTTGTACTTGGTATACAAATTCTGCTTAAAAACTCATTCAATCGCTAACAATATCAATTCTGAATTATTAATGCACCTATGTAACCGGCTTGACAGACCATATTGGACAAATAAAAAGAGACCCATGTTACCAACTAGGTACCTTTAATGAAATTAAGGAGGATGGTTTGTCCGCATCTAATCCACTTGAAATGTTTACCTTAAATACTTGGCTGTCCAATATTAACCTGAATCCAATAATTAACAGTACCTTAGATTGTGTATCTAGACCTAAGTTGCAATACTATAGCGAGACTCTAAAGTGTGATGTGCTTGAAGAGTTGTATGATAAATATAATGCACACTATGTGATTTACACTGATGCTTCAAAAACCACGTCAAGTCTTGGAGCGGCATGTTATGATCCTGTTAGGAAATGTCATGGATTATATAAAATTAATAATAGATATATCTCTATCATGACCGCTGAACTTGTTGCAATATCACAGGCATTAACCTATATCCTTAACGCAAATACGATACGTAAGGTAGTCTTATTGACAGATAGTCGAAGTGCCTTACTTCATATTGCTCGATGCGCCTCTGGTTTCAGAGGTGCTTCGATAGCATACAAAATTCTAGGCCAATTATTGGAAGCCAATAACAAGGGTATGTCTGTGACACTGCAATGGGTACCGTCACACATAGGTCTGCCTGGGAATGAGGAGGCGGACAAGCTAGCAAAACAGGCTATAACACAGGGAGATGAAGTAGTGGTGTTACCAAATTGTTCTGAAGTGTTATTGAAGTATAAAAAGGTTTGCCACCAAAAACACAAAGAACACTTTGATGAACGGAGTAAAACCAAAGGCATATGGTATAAAACCATTCAGTGTGAGCCCCCTCATTCCCCATGGTTTGCCCACTCTATTTTGAGCAGGAATCAAATTGTAACAGCGTGCAGATTGCGTTCCGGGCACATTCCAACTGGTAGTTTTGCATTTCTGATGAAAAAAGTAAATTCACCATATTGTGAACATTGTGGTGTCATTGATGATGTCCAGCATCTCCTAGTGGAATGTGTTCGCAATGCTGACAAGAGAAACCAAATAAGTAGACAATTTGATGTCAACTTTAGAAATGTAGGTGTTTATCATAGTATACTGGCCGCCCCTCTGTCGGACGCAGCCAAAATACTTTTTTCATATAGGTTTAAGTTGTAGTGTAAAATAGAATAAGGTACGATGGGATTGTCATCGTCTTTTTGTACGAAAATCCCTTTAATAAATAAAGATTTAAAAAAAAAAATAACTGATAGGTGAGGTTAGGCTTGACGTAGCATAGGTTTAGTTTAGCTAGGCGTAGGTTTGACCTCACCTGCGGCATGCTACATTATTACTTCTTTGATCAAATTACACACATTCACATCACATTTAAAACTTACATTACACATTTATTACTTGGGTATTTAAATTTAACTGTAGTCTGAAATAAATAAGCTGGACGAAAGGGCCAGTGCCGTCCAGTCCATGCCTTGTTTGAAGGATGGTTGAAAGGGCGCACTCGTCCGGTCCAGAGTTATGTTTAGAAAGTGGTTAGGTAGGAGGACAGTGTTGTCCGGTCCATGCCTCGTGAGGAGGATGGTCGAAAGGGCACACTCGTCCGGTCCAGACTTATGTTTGGAAAGTTAGGAGGACAGTGCTGTCCGGTCCATGCCTCGTTCGGAGGATGGTCGAAAGGGCGCACTCGTCCGGTCCAGACTTATGTTTGGAAAGTTAGGAGGACGGTGTTGTCCGGTCCAGACTCATGTTTGGAAAGTGGTTGTGAGGACAGTTTTGCCCGATCCAGACCCATGTGGAAGGGTTGGTGGAAAGGGCGCACTCGTCCGGTCCAGACTTATGTTTGGAAATCGGTTGAGAGGACAGTGTCGTCCGGTCCAGACCCGTGTGGAAGGGTTGGTCGAAGGGCTCACTCGTCCGGTCCATGCTTACGGTTTAGAGAGTCTGGTTGTCAGGGTGGACGAGCGGACTGCTTTTCAAGGTAAGCTATAGATAATTGTGTGATTGATACAAAATTGCAAAATGAAGCGCCCGAGGACGGTCTCAGGTCAGTCTGGCCGTGACGGCGCATTACCAGCGCCTCTTTATTATTTCACGTCGGAACGGAAATTGCAGATGTCATGAAACGTCATCATTAGTACAGTCTCTAAACGAATCGAAGTGCTCCCGGCCGGTTGTGACGAAACGAATTGCGGTCCAGTGGCGGGGGGCACTGACGGTGTTCATGTGGACTTTTCTGGCGGACTGCGGGACATTCAGTCGGGTCGCCTGGTTGACGGTACACCATGAATCCGTCTTCGGTTCGTTAAAAGACTTGCAAGTGAAAAGTGTTAGAATATAATTGTTAAGATAATGCCTTTCGTGTTTTAAAGTAGATAGTGTATTTTAGTTTGTGTGTATTCAATGCACAATAACACAGCTGCGCCCACTTAGTAGGAACTCTGAACACTCTGAAGTGATTATATCGGCCAATAATCTAATTTGTAGGCGGGTAGCCTACAAATTTATATCTGCCAATAATATTAAACGTGTGCGGTGGGTAGTTGAAACAATAAGTACAATTTGATTTTGCTTGGAAATAAAATTTTAATAAAATAGTTAATATAAAGTAAACAGTAATTTAAATGCAAAATAATTATAGGTAATAGTGAATACCTGCTGGTGTAGTGTTATCTCCGTTTACTAACAAGTATTAACATAAATACACTATGGACACATTCAATCCATCAACAGTCCTTGATATGCAGACTTATTTTGAAGAACGTATGGCAAAGTTTGAAGCAGAGCTGCAGAAAAAATCACCACAGAGCACTGGGGGCTTAGCAGATGAGTTTGCCACATTTAAGACCTTCGTGTTGCAGACCCTACAGTCATTTTCCCAGCAGCTTGAAATTGTCGGCCGTGAGGTGGACAAAATGGAAATGCGCAGCCGGCGCAAGATGTTACTGCTTCACGGAGTGGCGGAGCGCAAGGACGAGGAGACGGCTCAGGTGGTCACTGATGTTGTAAGGCAGCACCTCAAGATTGACACCTTCACTGCTGATGATGTGCGCCGCTGCCACAGGATGGGACGGCAAGCGAGCAGTGACAAGGCAAGGCCCATACTTGTCAAGTTCGAGTCAGTAGTCGTGCGGGACAGCGTATGGTTCACGAAGACGAAGTTGAAGGGCACAGGTATCACTTTGTCGGAGTTCCTGACCCGCTCCCGACACGAAGCTTTTATGGCTGCACGAGCGAAGTTCGGCGTCGGGAAGTGCTGGACGAGAGAGGGATACGTCTTCATCCTTGGCCCCGATGGCAACCGTCATCGTATATCTTCGGTGGGCGAACTAGGTAAGCTCAAGCTTGCGGCCGCAGAGAAGCCAGTAGCTAAACAACAACTTGCGACCAAGGCGAAGCGTGCTGCTGCTTCGAAAAAGTAGACATTTTACCATTATACCTAGTCTTTGTTTATTTTCGGGTAATCAATTTATAATGAACGTAATACACCGTCACTTTTGTTGTTTACTTTTAGTTCTTATTATTTTACTAGAGGACGCCAGCAGCTACGCCTGCATTTTTTTAAATTACCCGTTTTGGCCGATCCCGTGGGAATTTTGGTAGGTAAATCCCTTCTTAGTGCACCCCTACGGTCCCCAAGGAACATACATGCCAAATTTCAGCTTCCTGCGCCCAATAGTTTCGGCTGTAGCGTGGCTGTCAGTCAGTCAGTAACGCATGGATTTTATATATTAAGATTTTTGTGTACCGCAACAAATGTGTATAGTCCGTTCACAGTTATTTTACCTCTAGCTGTTAGGTTGGCCAACCTGGGGGTTGTGTTGCTATATTTAGTATATAATACTCCCATTTGAAATATACAGTATTGCTAAAAATGTACTTATTTTTTTATTGCCTACGCGATCGTATTAAATATTTGGAAGTAATGTTTGTAACAAAACCTCTTGATATCGCCATGGCTATACGCATGTATATTTATTCTCTTACTAAATATCTAATTTCCTATGAAGATAAATAGTTATAATAAAAATGTTGTCTATTTAATGTACAAAGGTAAACGCATCATAATTACGTCAATGTGAGGTTTTAATTTTATATCAAATACAAAAACTGCAAATTTACTTTTCATATTTATTTTGAATAACAATGATCGTTGTGGACTGCCAATGTTATGATGATTCGTAACTGCTGTCAGATTCTCGGACTGCCAATGATGATTCGTAACTGCTGTCAGATTCTGTATCAGACTCAGAATTTAATTCTATTATGAACCTGTTCATTTCAGCATCCGTAGACCCATCTGTTTCACGAAGCTTGTCTTCAATGTGGCGCACATGTTTGCATTGTTTTTGCCAGTCTTCTGCAGTGATAGATTGAAAAGCCAGAACCCGTCTGGCCAGCGTGATTTAGTAGGCCAATACCTCCTTTTTTTGAAGAGGCCTAGCAGTGAACTGCAATAGGCTGTTATGATATGACTGATTTAAATTAGAATCACACAAGGAGGCTAACAATAATTAGCAATAACGATGAAATAATGCATGTACAACAGAATAGTAGTTTCCCACATATAAGTAGTGTCCCAAAAATACAAGCAGTTTAACGTGACGTGTTGCCAGTAAATCAAAGCTGACGTGACAGAAATTAGATTACACACTCATGGTGGTGTTACAGTTGGACATTCTAGTTTCCACTAAAATTGGGTAAAATGTTATGCAAGGGTAACCCTATTTTACATACCTGTCATCACAGAGTACCATTCCAACATAAAGAAAACAAACACCGACATTTGTCAGAGGTAAAATAACTGTGAATGGACTTTAGGTATGATGATCAAAATTTGCCATAAAATATTGTCAATTGTCAACCTTGATTACGTGCAAAGAGATTGGATATAATGTCGTTTCTGCATTACAATATTGTTTCTGCATTACAAATATAATGTTTGAATACTAGTATTTTGAGACAAAATTCTGGTATTTATTTCATTTACTATGTAAAATGTATGTAGGACTATTCTTGAGCTATAATGTAACAATCTCTCTCGTTTTACTTATATTTGTTAGTAACATTTTTATCTCTTTTGCATCATTATGTTATCTTGATAATGCGCAACCGGCGGGTGGACACAATGACTTAAGCTTTACGCGATAACAACTATAAAATATTTATTGATATATTATAATAATATATATACTATACTAGAGGACGCCAGCAGCTACGCCTGCATTTTTTTTTTAATTTACCCGTTTTGGCTGATCCCGTGAGAATTTCGGGAAATCCCTTCTTAGTGCACCCTTACGATCCCCAAGGAACATACAGGCCAAATTTCAGCTTCCTGCGCCCAATAGTTTCGGCTGTAGCGTGTCTGTCAGTCAGTCAGTAACGCAAGGATTTTATATATTAAGATTTTTATATTATTTGCTATTATACACATATATATATTTAACCTTAGATCTATTTGAAATGACAGACAGTGACTCAAATAGCGAAGATGACACCTTCCTCTCTGCAACAAGCCACGATGACAGCTTTGAAAGTGTACCCTCCCTGGGAGACATTCTCCAGTCTCAGTTTTCAGACGTACCCAGGAACTTTAATGTAGTCCATTTAAATGCTCAGAGTATTCCAGCTCATTTCCCCGATATATATTCTCTGCCTGGTTTCCACCTTATTAGGAATGATCGCGCGATCGGTGGTGGAGGCGGTGTTGCCATATACTTACGTTTTCACATTCCTTTTCATATAGTATCTATGTCAACGCAGCCGCCACCGGCGAACGCTGGCGAGCATCTTTTTTAGAGGTGGAACTGCACCACACGAAACTACTATTAGGCGTTTACTATTCCCCTTCGTGTCGTGTTAACTTTTTTTCATCCTTCGAGCAAATTTTGGAAAATTTGATTCCCTCTTACGACCACACTATTATTATGGGCGACTTTAATACATGCCTTCTCAAACAGGATTCTCGTGCCACCTCTTTTCGGCGTGTCACAGAGTCCTGCAATTTATCAATTCTTAACTTAAATGCAACTCATCACTTCCCTAATTCCGCTTCTTCTCTTCTTGACCTTATTCTTGTATCTTCTCTTAACTCTGTTTCTAAGCATGGTCAGTGCACAGCTGATGCTTTCTCTTACCATGACCTCATCTTTGTTTCATACAAAATACGTCCACCCAAAGCGAAGCCGAAGATTATCTTGCAGCGCAATTTTAGTGGCATCAGGCATGGATCATGCCAAGTTGCGTGAGGATGCCAGTAAAATAGTTTGGGACACTCTATATTCCTCAGATTGTGTAGACATATTTCAATCAGGCAGGCATAAAAATTATAAGACCATGGTTATGTTATTCTAACGTTTTAAACAAACCGTACTGTCACTTCTGTTGGTTATTAGCAGATCGTCAAAACAAATCGTACTCCTCTGCTTGGGTTAACGGTGTTTCGGTTAGAAGCAATTTCACACAAACTATTCTTGACCATGAAAAGTCACAGCAGCATATTAGTGCCTCACTCTCTTATAATAATTGGTTGCAAGGAAATACCATCGATACTCTATTGAAAAGTGAAATCGATAGTAAAATTACATTCTGGAGAGATGTACTGCATCGTATAATTAATGTTATAATTACTTTAGTATCTTGTAATCTACCTTTGAGGGGGCATGATTCTGATTCTGGCAATTTTATGGCAATTTCACGTCTGCTATCTAACTATGATGCAACTTTAAAAGAACTTTTTCTAAAACTGAAAGGTGAAATAAATTATTTAAGCCCTACGATTCAAAACGAAATTATTAGTTTGCTTGGTACTAACGTTAGGAACAGTATTATCTCAGAAATTAAAAAAGCTCCATTTCTGACAATAATTCTGGATACGACACAAGACTTGTCAAAAATTGACCAACTATCTGTAGTTTTTCGATATATCTCGGTTACAGAAAATGATGATAATGTGCCGAAAGAAATAAAAATCTGTGAGTCCTTTTTAGGATTCATAGCAGTAACCGATTGCAGTGCTGCAGGTCTGAAAACTGTCATTTTAAATTTGACTAAAGAATATGGAATTGATTTGACTAAATGTAGAGGACAGGGATACGATGGAGCAAATGTTATGTCGGGTGTGTATGGAGGATTACAAACCCTAATAAAAGAGCATGCTCCAAATGCCGATTATGTTCATTGTGCTGCGCACGCTTTAAACTTGGTTTTGAACGATGCTGCGCACGCTTTAAACTTGGTTTTGAACGATGCTGCGAGACATGTTCGTGAAGTATCGACTTTTTTCGATAATTTAGAAAAAATATATACTTTTTTTGGCAATAGTATAAAACGCTGGGCTATGCTAAGTGACGATTTATCTGAAAAATATTTGATTACCCTTAAAAAGGTATGTCCTACCAGATGGTCTTCTAGGAACGACGCTTTATTAGCAGTAAAGAAAATTTTTTTACTAATCATGAAAACTTTGTACCAACTAAATTTAATTTCAAATAAAAAAGATGAACGTGAAGAATGTAAAAGTATAATTAATATTTTAGAGAGTTTTGATTTCTTAGTGCTCGTTACATTTTTTTCTTCACTATTTGAAATTATTAATCCTGTTTCTAAAGCTCTACAGCATGAAAATAATGACTTACAGAAATCTAGTATTTTATTAAGTAATCTTTTAAATAGACTGTGCCAATTAAGAAATCAGAATTCATTTAATAGTTTGCTAAATGAATCCAAAGATTTAGCAAAAAAGTGGGGGGTAACAACTGTTTTTAAAAACAGTAGGCGAAAGATAACGAAGCGTTTTTTTGATGAGTTATCACAAGATGAGAGAATTTCCGACCCGGAATCCTATTTCAAAGTCAATGTATACTATTGCTGTTTAGATATATTAATTTCTCAAACTAAAGAAAGATTTCAGAGCCTTTGCAACCTGAGTAGTATATTCGAAATATTACAACCGGAGAAACTCCTATCTTCTTCAAGCGAAGAGATATTAAACGCTTCCGGAAAACTGTCTGCTAAATACAGTAAAGACATCTCACTTAATCTTTGTGACCAATTAAAGGCTCTAAAAACATGCTTAAATTCTGAAATCAAAAAAATTTATTCCATTAAAGAACTCATTGAATTATTGCTAGTAAAATTCAATAGTCTTGCATCCAGTTTTCCCGAGGTAATCACAGCATGCTTTTTATTCTTGACCCTTCCAGTTACAACCGCAACGGCAGGAAGAAGTTTTTCAAAATTAAAACTAATAAAAAATTACTTAAGAACTTCGATGGGACAAGAACGGCTGTCAGACATCTCACTATTGTCCATAGAGGCAGAAACTTTAGAAAAACTAAAATCATCATCAGCCATAAATGATTTAATAAATCAGTTTGCCGATAAAAAGGCAAGGAGAGTGAATATTTAAAATTCGATTTTTATTTGTAAAATGGGTAAATTATGTGATAAATAAATATTACTTCTCACAATATTTTTTTTCTTTCGCGAAAAATCTTTACCTCCATATAAGGGCCTCCAAAAAAATTTTTATACGGGGCCCCGACAAGGCACGCTACGCCACTGGTGGCATGGATCATGCCAAGTTGCGTGAGGATGCCAGTAAAATAGTTTGGGACACTCTATATTCCTCAGATTGTGTAGACATGAAAGTCCATATTCTAACAGCGAATCTAATTCAGCTATATGACAAGCATGCGCCAATCCGCGCTATCAAAATTAAGCATTTACCAGCACCTTGGCTTACAGATGATATCAAAAAGATCACGGCCAAAAAATCTGCTGCGAAGACTAAATTGAAGCATAGGCCTTACTCTTTTGAACCAAGAAAGATACGTGGCTCTAAGAAATCACTGCAACAAGGTGTGTAGGAAAGCACAACGCCAACATATTCATGAATCCGTTGAAAATGGTGATCCAGCTAAAGTCTGGAAATTTCTCAAAACATTGGGTATTGGTAAGTCACAGCAGCAATCCATTCCGAATAACGTCCACCTTGATTCTCTCAATTTACATTTTACTACTTCGTCCAAATTAGATGGAAATACGAAAAGAAACACTTTACAACTTCATCCTTGCCAACCCCAGGTTATTCTCCCTTTGCCTTCTCGCAATTTGCCACTTGTGATGTTAAGAAGAGTATATTAGCAATGACGTCTAATGCAGTCGGTAACGATAGTCTCAGCCGTAAAATGATCCTCCCCATCCTAGACGAAATTCTTCCTATCCTATGTCACATCCTTAATCACTCCGTTGTCCGTGGCATCTATCCAACAGCGTGGAAAGATGCACTTATAATTCCTTTACCCAAGAAACCTAAACCCTATTCCTTCTCAGATTATCGACCAATATCCATACTACCTTTCCTGTCAAAAGTCCTAGAACGTCTCATTCACACACAACTCAGTTCCTTCCTGTGTAAAAATGCACTCCTAAATCCCTATCAATCCGGCTTCCGCCCTGGCCACAGTACCGTTACTGCATTGATCCGCGTGTCAGATGACATCAGGCTAGGTATGGATAGTGGGAATCTTACCGTTTTGTCCTTACTTGACTTCAGCAATGCTTTCAACACGGCAGATTTTCACATCCTACTTGGCATCCTACGCTCTCTTAACATATCTCCAACGGCGGTTGACTGGTTTCATAGTTACCTGTTTGGTCGCCGGCAACGTATAGGACGTAACTACGCATCGAAGACACTTATTCCACTTGGTCTAACACGAATGCCGGTGTACCACAGGGTGGTGTGCTATCTCCTTTACTCTTCGCGATATTTATTAATTCTATCTCAAAACATTTACTTTCATCCTACCACCTTTACGCAGATGATTTACAGATCTATACACAAGCACCCTTAAATAACTTGCCCGAAGCCTGTACTACTATCAACACAGACTTAGCGCGGATTTGCGAGTGGAGTAAACAGTATGGACTCATAGTAAATCCTGACAAAACACAACTAATTATTGTCGGCAGTCCCGGCATGGTGTCTAAAATTTGCTTGTCCGATTTACCACAAATCAAGTTTGATGGCAAAAATATCCCGTTCAGTAATACTGTAAAAAATCTTGGGATTACTTTGACGAAACCATATCTTGGAGTTTTCAACTGCAAGAAACAAGTCGCAGACTATTTGCTTCGGCGGGCTCATTGCGTAGGTTACGCAATTTCCTACTGACTAAAACTGCCACTAAAATTGCACTTGCACAATCTTTGCTTCTGCCCGTAATTGACTACGCTGATGTCAGCTATCTTGACCTCTCTGAGGAGCAGTTAGACAAACTTGAGCGTCTTCAAAACTTTTGCATACGTTTCATATTTGGACTGCGCAAATATGATCATGTTTCAGAATTTCGCAACAGACTCAAGTGGCTCCCGATTCGTCTTCGCCGGAATACTCACATTCTTACATTATTGTATAATATCTTGTTTAATCCCAGTACTCCTTTTAATCTCAAAGAACGTTTTAAGTTCCTTAATGACGCACATGTGAGGTCCTTGAGGTCGTCTGAAAATTTGACGCTGGAGATACCAACGCATTCCACAAATTTCTTAAGCAAATCATTTACTGTACAGGCCGCGCGACTGTGGAATGCATTACCACTAGAGATTCGGAAAGCAAAATCCTTAAACATTTTTAAAAGCATGTTAAAAAAGCACTACCTGTCCATTTAACATTATGCACTGTTCTCCTAGAATGCAGGTCTTACTTTATGAGTAGTATTCACTGTATCTGTATTTTAGCATAGTTATTAGTATAATGATATTATGAAATATATGACATTCTATCTCGTATAGTTTATAGGTATATAAGTATTTATATACAATAATGTATGTACAGATGTGTATGGTCTTTATGTAGAATATGTATGATATATAATATTTATACATTTATGTATATTCAGTATGTATATTAGTTGATATTATTTTATATATTAACTACACCATCGCCACACTTGATTGCTTACACACCATTTCTGTCCATCCAAAGGTTGCCTGGAAGAGATCGCTTTTAGCGATAAGGCCGCCATTTGTACATGCTGTAGTATAAGCCAATTAAAAAAATGTGTACTTTTCAATATTATTTGGTGTACAATAAAGAGTATATCTATCTATCTATATATCTATTAAACTATAAATTACCCATACATATATATTCCTGTGTGTTCCCCAATTCATATATGACTTAGTTATCTAAAATATTTATATTTGTGACCATAATTTGTGTCTACTAAATAAACAATAATAATAATAACATCTTAATAATATTGGTGATTAATGAAAGACAAAAATACTTACAAACAGATATAAATACATAAAAAATACTGTTAAGACATAATATTTTCTTGGGTTTACGCGAATGTTACACATTGAAATTAAACTACAGTTTACGGATTTTATCGCGTTATATTGGTTTCACTGGTTATTTCTTATTACATTTAAACCGAAAGATCTAGAAACTACATTTTTATTACTAGCCGACGTTTCGAATTCTTTACAGGATTCGTGTTCACGGCAGACTGAGGTGATATTTGTCTTTGTCTTGAATTTATAAGTTATCTCAAAGTACCTGAACATTTTTCAACTATTGGTGTTACTATCTACGCAGAATGTGCTCACTGTGTCTTGATGTCTTCTGGTGACTTTGTCCTTCTTGGGTTTCATTAGCCTGATAACAGGATCCCAAGCTGGAGGAACATTCCAACCATCTTCCCTATTGAAATTAGGATGTTTTTTAATTTCAATAGCTTCACATATCATTCTTGGAATAAAGCGGTGTTCTTTTGCGAGTATCTGTGGTTTATCAAATCGCAGATAATGGTTGGTTCCTTGTTCTACATGTTCACACACAGCAGACTTCGTCGAGCGTTTGTGTTTAATGTCAGCTATATGTTCCTTTAGTCGAATGCCTATGCTTCTCTTGGTTTGTCCAATGTATGAGAGCCCACACTCACAGTCTATCTTGTAAACCCCGGCCTCTTGTAAGGGTAACTGACTCTTGACAGATGGTAATAATTGGCTTATCTTCGTTGGCGGCTTGTAGAATGTTTTGATTGAAGCTCGCTTCAAGATGTAGCCAATCTTGTCGGTCACGCCCTTGATGTATGGGAGGACAGCAGGTTGTCTCTCTACTGTGGCTGGCTTGTTCTTCGGGGATCTGTGTCGTTGGCGCGGCGGTCGGAGCTTGTTGTCTTGCAGAACTTGCTTGACATGTTGAAGCTCGGCGTCCAGGTGTTTCTTGCCACAGATCCCCCGGGCTCTCTGTAACAAAGACATTCCCACGGTAGCTAACTGTTTAGGATGGTGGTGAGATTCACCGTTTAAGTACCTATTTGTATGTGTCTTTTTCCTATACACAGTGTGGCTCAAAGAGTTGTTTTTGTTCCTGATAACAAGTACATCTAGGAAAGCTAAAGAATTGTTTGCCTCTAATTCCATTGTAAATTTGATGTGGTTATGAATAGAATTAAGATGGTCTAGGAATACATTAACACTATCTGTTGGTAAAATTGTAAAAGTGTCATCTACATACCGCTTGTAGAACCTCGGTGTGATGGTGGCAGTCTGCAGGGCTCGCGCCTCGAAGTCCTCCATGAAGATGTCAGCAACAACAGGCGATACTGGAGAGCCCATTGCCACACCATCTACTTGTATGTAGTATTTCTCATCCCATAACAGATAGCCAGTTGTTAAGCAGTGTTTCAATATTTCTGCATATTCCTCAGGCATGTTGTTCTCTATTAGCTTTCTTCTAGTTATTTCAATACAGTCATGTGCTGGTAAGCATGTAAATAATGACTGTACATCAAATCTAACCATAGTTTCCTTGTCAGAGAGATGTAGGTGTTTTATTTCACTGACAAAATGGTAGGAATCCTTTACATGCGCTCTCGTCTTGCCTCTGAGTGGCGAGAGAATCTTCGCAATGTGTTGAGCCAATCTGTAGGTTGGTGCCCCTATTTGACTGACTATAGGGCGCAGTGGAGCATTTTCTTTGTGTATTTTCGGTAGACCATACAATTGAGGAGGTTTTGCACACGATGGTATTAAGTATTTCACGTCCAGATTCAGTTGTTCGGAGTATTTCTTAACAATGTCACTCGTTTGCTTGAGTATTTTGTTGGTCGGGTCTGTCTTAACCAATTTATATGTGCTTTCATCCGACAAAAGATCACAGATCCCCGAAGAACAAGCCAGCCACAGTAGAGAGACAACCTGCTGTCCTCCCATACATCAAGGGCGTGACCGACAAGATTGGCTACATCTTGAAGCGAGCTTCAATCAAAACATTCTACAAGCCGCCAACGAAGATAAGCCAATTATTACCATCTGTCAAGAGTCAGTTACCCTTACAAGAGGCCGGGGTTTACAAGATAGACTGTGAGTGTGGGCTCTCATACATTGGACAAACCAAGAGAAGCATAGGCATTCGACTAAAGGAACATATAGCTGACATTAAACACAAACGCTCGACGAAGTCTGCTGTGTGTGAACATGTAGAACAAGGAACCAACCATTATCTGCGATTTGATAAACCACAGATACTCGCAAAAGAACACCGCTTTATTCCAAGAATGATACGTGAAGCTATTGAAATTAAAAAAACATACTAATTTCAATAGGGAAGATGGTTGGAATGTTCCTCCAGCTTGGGACCCTGTTATCAGGCTAATGAAACCCAAGAAGGACAAAGTCACCAGAAGACATCAAGACACAGTGAGCACATTCTGCGTAGATAGTAACACCAATAGTTGAAAAATGTTCAGGTACTTTGAGATAACTTATAAATTCAAGACAAAGACAAATATCACCTCAGTCTGCCGTGAACACGAATCCTGTAAAGAATTCGAAACGTCGGCTAGTAATAAAGATGTAGTTTCTAGATCTTTCGGCTTAAATGTAATAACAAATAACCAGTGAAACCAATATAACGCGATAAAACTGTTAAGACAATTTAAATATTAAGTGATTGTGCAGAGTCCGTTAAAATAAAATAAGACTTGACCTAAAGGTCCAGCTACCAGGTGATAAGAAAAAAAAAAAACATTATCTGTCATTCTGACTGTTGACAGAACAACATCAAGTCATCAGCTGTTGCTATTGAATTTTTCATTGGGTTTCTATTTAACAACAACATACAAGCAGAGATTACTGATTAAAAACGAATCAAACGATCAAAATATTCATGGGGTCCACGTGACGTGAGCTTCAGTCCGTGACAACTTCAACATCGTAGTGTTTGTTTGTGCAGATAGGCATTTTCATACTGGTGTTGTTAAACGTGATTGAGTCTGTTTTGTAATTTGTAAGTGCATGTGTTGTATTTATAAAGTGAGTTCTTATTCGTCTCTTTCTCTTAGTTTCTCTTTAGTCACGTGTGTTGGTGAGCACCGATGAAGGCTGACGAAGTCTCTCAGTTCCTCCAGAACACCCACCATATCAAACATAGCCAGTAATTTATTGGACTTAACAACAATACCGAATGCTTAAAATACCTATAGATGTAAACCACATTATTTGCGAAAAGAGGTATATAGACAGTGATGATGGCTTTCACTCCAAATAAACTATGTTTAATTTAAAGAGATCTCTGTCATCCCAATCTCCTTGCCTCCTTGATTGCACACAGAATCATACTGTTACCAGCAAATCTGTTTCACAATTTATTCAGTGAAGATAATTTTGATTTGGTTGCTGTGTGAATATTTTTAATGTATGTGGTTCAATATTTTTGTTACCTATACATTGTAATTACCCAACCTGAAATAACAATTCATTATAAGAAAAGAAAATTGTCACACCATATTAGATAAAATATAATAGGTTTTCCGGTGAAGTCTCAAACAGCATCCAAATATTATTTAACTAGGCTATTTCCACTTCTTACCTAGACTAGATAAATAATGGGTTACGTATCACCATGAGCTCGCAATGCAGGTACCTAACACACAACCACCATGCAGTCTTATTCTGCACCAGTCAACAGTTTATTCTGATTTAGTATCTAAGTAACATTTAATGAAAAATAGGGTCTTATATCATCGCACACTGTTTGAAATAATTTTAGGTGAATAGGTATACTATCTATATTGTGTTATTAAAATATTTTGCTCTCTGTATATCATTTGTTTACAAATATTGTTGCGCATTAAATGTACTGAAGCTGATCACCTTTCACATTTTGTGGTTCTCTTTACAGGTTCTACTTACACACAACAACTATACTAAAACAGTTTTTTGGTGTTTTGTTTTAGTTTGAAATCAGTGTACAACATTAGATAAATTAAAATTACAATATAAAGAAAATTTATTAAATATAACATTATGAAGAAAGCGAGATATTGGGGTCAGAATGAATCAATACAAGACTCGGTGGCAGTGAGTGTTGATCAAGAAACAAGTATATGTAGAGGTTGTCTGGTGACTGAGCGTAGAATGGTCAATGCAATGCTTTTTGAAGCTTCATTCAAAGATTTGACTGGTATTACTGTAAGTAAATATCTCTTACTAGAGGACGACAGCAGCTATGCCTGCATTTTTTTTAAATTTACCCGTTTTGGCCGATCCCGTGGGAATTTCGGGAAATCCCTTCTTAGTGTACCCCTACGGTCCCCAAGAAATATACATGCCAAAATTCAGCTCCCAGCGCCCAATAGTTTTGGCTGTAGCGTGTCTGTCAGTCAGTCAGTAACGCAAGGATTTTATATATTAAGATTATTGACAATATAGATGTTTAAGACCCTGCTATACGCTGACAATCAGTTTCTTTTTGCCTCGTTAGCGTCCGATTTACAGCATATGGTCACCGTAATGAATGAGGCTTATTAGAAGAAGGGCATGAAAGTGAATGTAAGCAAGACTAAGGTCATGGTCATATAGAGGGAAAACAGTATAACTGAATGTAACATAATAATAGGAGATGAAAAAGTGGAACAAGTGAATGAGTTTGTGTATTAGGCTCTTTGTTTACAATAGATGGAAAATGTGAGGGAGATGTTGAAAGGAGAGTGAAAGCAGGAAATAGTGTGAATGGCGCCTTATGGTCCATCATCAGTAGTGAAATTATCCCAAGTAAGACTCGCCTTGCTGTACTGCAGGGAGTTTTGGCGCCAACACTGATGTATGGTACCAAATCATTGGTATGGCAGAAGAAGCATGTGAAAGTAGAATCAATGCTGTGGAGATGAGAGCTTTAATGAGTATGTGCGGAGTAAGTATAATAGATAAGGTGCGTAACAGTGTTATACGGGAAAAGTGAGGTCTAAAAGAAGATGTAGTGACAAAAATTGAAAAAGGCATGTTGCGTTGGTTTGGACATTTAGAACGGATGGATGAAAGAAGAAATACGAAAGGAGTGTATCGTGCGAGAATGAATGGAAATGTCGGTAGGGGACGCCCTAGGCGGACGTACGCCGACCAAATAGGTGACGTACTAAAAACGGGCCGAATTAAAAGCGATAACCGACGCGCATGCATGATGAGGTTAATGAATGTCGAGGAAGCGAATGAGGTATGTGTGAACCGAAGCATGTGGCGCTCCATAGTCTCTGCCTACCCCAATGGGAGACAGGCGTGACGATATGGATAGATAGATAGATGTTCAATATTGGTTTTCACTGGCCTTTGGTCTAGTGCTTAGTGAATTAGCCTTAGCCTTACCCACAGAATTGTAATGTAATCTGTGGCCTTACCTTTAACCTGATGTTTTGGGTTTAGTTGCCACACTATAAATATCTTTGCAAACAATCAATTCTGTCTATAAGTCAAGCCAACTAGGAGTTGAATGGTCGCCATGGCTGGAAATGGTTGGATATGCATTAATTAAATCATTCATATATCTCTACTAGAGGACGCCAGCAGCTACGCCTGCTTTTTTTTTAATTTACCCGCTTTGGCCGATCCCGTGGGAATTTCAGGAAATCCCTTCTTAGTGCACCCCTACGGTCCCCAAGGAACATACATACCAAATTTCAGCTTCCTGCGCCCAATAGTTTAGTCTGTCAGTCAGTAACGCAAGGATTTTATATATTAAGATTAAGATTTCAGAAAAGCTTTTAAAAGTCGAGGGAGACAAAAATGAGTACCAAAGATTGATCAATGATTTTCAGTGAGTTTTTCTAGGACAAGTTACTTACTTGCTTTCTGGCCATCTTGTGATACATTTTTAGATAGGTATGTCATCCCAAACCGCTTTACTCTTGAAAAGTTTACAGCCGGTCCAGAGAGACTTATTTATACTATTTGTGTTATTTCAGATCTCCCCTACAGATGGGCTACCACAGTGGCTGTGCTATGAATGTTCTGCTTTGTTACACAAATGTGTAACATTTAGAAATAAAGTAATGAAGTCACACTACAGGTTGTGTCAGTATGTGCTGGAGAGTGTTCCCGTGAGTATTGACATTTGTGATTAACAGTTATAAGTGAAATATACTGAAATTCTGTATATGTTTTTATTAGGATTATTTAATCTATGTAGGTATGTACCTATTTTTATTTCGTATTTATAACAGGTGATTCATTTAGAGGTAGTTTTTTGTCTAAGGGTTTTTTGACAGATGAATGGTGTATCGTGTTAACATTTTATGGTAATTTATTCAGTACAGTTTGACATTTCGTCATTTTCGACTTGGCTCCGTGCAGCGGTCGGTATTTATTTCTCGGTCCTTATTTCTTCAAAAACGAGGCCGGTCAGAACGTTACTGTCAACGGCGGCCGTTATCGTACCATGCTAATAGACTATTTATTTTGTTTCTTGAAAATGAAGCCCGTGATCTCCAAGACATTTGGTACCAACAAGACGGCGCGGGTGCCACGTCAAACCATGGCTTTATTGCGTGAACAATAATTGGTGAAAAGATCATTTCGCGCTTCGGACCGGTGAGTTGGCCGTTTAGATCCTGCGACATCACACCTAGACGTTTTCCTTTGGGGCTATGTTAAGTCTAAAGTTTACATGGATAAGCCGGGTACGATTGAACAACTGGAAGCCAACATTTCTCGCGTTATTCGCCATAATACCAACCGAAATGCTTGGTCGCGCAATCGAAAATTGCAACGGCAGAATGGACTATGTTAACCGCAGTTCCGGCCAACATTTGAAAGAAATAATCTTCAAAAACTAAATGTACATAATAGTACTTTTATATGATAACTAAAAATAACCCGATACCTACATTAGTTTTTATTTATGTTTTTTTTGTTTTGTAAAAAGTACCTCCAAATGAATCACCCGTTATATTAATTCAGAGTGTATGTACTATTTATAATTAATTATAACTAGTTTTAAGAGATTGTATGTATGTTAGCAAGTAGGTAGGTCCTGCGGGAAGATCAGTGTTGCAGTCTCACCTGATTCTGCAACTTATACTGACGCAGGTACCTTATTTGCGATCCAAAAACTTTTTTCTTTTACTTTGTCACTACATTGTTACTGTTGCATTTGAGTTGCAAATAAAACAATTTTCATTTAATTTCAAACATTTTGGAGCTGGCCACTTAAAATTGAATATTTAAAAGGGTACCTATGTTGAGGAGCTCAAAAATAGAACTCCTGGGAACATGGCACTACTCGTATTTTATTTTTACTATTTGATCAGATTGTGAATTAAACCGGTGGGACAGTATACAGGGTGGCGCTTGCATAGGGGCATTGATTTAAAAAGGACGTAGCATTGATGCCTATAAAATGTTTTATATCAACAAAAAAGGTCATGGGGCCAAAATAAAATAATAAAATTTTCAAACAAAATAAACTTTAAAATATGAGTACCAAAACGAAACACCATTTGTAGACCAATATGACATTAGGTTACTGACCTTTGTAAGAACGGCAACGTGTGCTATGCGGCAGATGATGCCACGGAGGTAGTTCACATTTATTGACGAATTACCTTTTTCAGTAATTCTACACATCACTCCAATGTTTGGTCACTCATTAGGCAAGCACTGGTGTCTTTTTCATATCAACAAAAACCCACTTAACACAAACCCACGTAAAAGGTAGCGCAAAATTTCAAATTTTCAAAATGGCCGCCATTGTTATCACGAATTACCTATTTCAGTAATTCTACAAATCACTCTAATGAAAGTTCAGTAATTAGGAAAGCACTGGTGTCTTTTTCACAACAAGAACCCACGTTACACAATCATATCCGCATATTCGGACGATATAAAGTTTGTCATTATTAACACAAATAATGCAAAAATGACGAATGATAAAGATCACTAAACAACAACACAATTAAATAACACAACTAAATACAATCACACAATTCAATACCAAAAACTGTCGCATAAAGTTAAGATAAGCGCGCGCGTAATCTGATCGACTGTTTTTGCGGCACTAAGCAAGTACCTTTGATTGGCTTTGATGAGTCACCGATCACCGATGCGCCGCTGGCGCCGACATGTCTAGGATAGGAAATAGAGATGCGCAATAGGTACTATGAATGTCGCTATTTTTGACACGTTAATACGTTAACAATAAACTAACACAAAATGTTTTTATACAACGAACTACGCATTCTTACTTGTATTAACAATAATGCTATTGCTTAATTGTGTTGCTAATACGACACAGTTAAACAAGTTTATGAAATACTATGCACATACTTCAATTAGTTCAGTAGTTTTAGTACATAGTTGTTATAATTCTTAAGTAGATTGTTGAACCCATTAGACCATTTAAAAAATACCATACGGAAAAAGCTAAAATAGTCAATAATTATTAACTTATTTCAAATGATTAAATAATTGAATGTCTTTACATGTTTATCATTGTTTACCTATTAAAAAACGTCGTCTTTATTTGTACCACACTTTGAAATTTTCGAACGTAAAGTCGATTACATTAACGATAAATACAAACAATGTCGATACAATAAACAACAAACTTTTACGGTGCGTAGAATTTTTTATCGATACTATCATTGATAAGACGATTAAATTAAAGTTAAATACAAACAATGTCGCTACAATAAACAACAAACTTTTACGGTGCGTAGGATTTTTTATCGATACTATCATTGATAAGACGATTACATTAAAGTTAAATACAAACAATGTCGATACAATAAACAACAAACTTTTACGGTGCGTAGGTATTTTTTATCGATATTATCATTGATAACTATAAGACGATTACATTAACGTTGATTACAATCAATGTCGATACAATAAACAACAAACTTTTACTGTGCGTATTTATTTATAATCGATACTATTGACAATATTTTGTTCATAATTGGGCAACTCTATTTGGCCCGACTATGTTTGTCCTTGTCACACGTAGTGCATTTACTGTGCATACCTAATCAGATTTTTTCGTGCTTGCGGAACCGATCCATTTTATTATTATGTAACTTTAGTGAAAAGGTAATTAGGAAGTTTCAAAAGTTTTGTTCTGTTAAAAATGTTACGCCTTAACTTGGGCGCAAAAACCTACAACGACGAGTCTTAGGTAGGTACCTTGAGGCGAAGCGACGTTGACCGAAGACGTCATCGTCCAAGTCGTCGAAGGGTCAACGCAGACAGAGAGGAATAATCCCCGCGCGGTCTCGGGGATTTTCTTTACGGATTGCGTATACTCAAGATTGCGCGCGACCTCGCGATCCTGCGTGAGTAAAACGTTCTGGGTTACCACTCTACAGTAAATATTTTGTCGCGAAAGTTCGTTATACCCTGAAAATACGCATACGACGCGGGCGCCGACTCGACTTTGCGCGGATGCGCGGGGATTTCCGCGTATCTTCGAGGACGCGCGAATATTTTTTATCAGGTTCAAGCATTTATGAACTTTATTGTAAAAACATTAAAGTTTATTTTCAAGTGCGTTGATAAAATCCTCTCCGCTGCGCTCCGTTCTGTCTGCGCTGAGCCTAGCTTCGGATGACGTCGAGGCGTCGCGTCGTGAGTAGTACCTAGCGAGTCGCGGCGCGCAATGTAGGGTCGTTGACCGTTTTGTATCAGCTGTATGGAACTCAAAGCGTGTGCAAAAATTGCGGAACTTAAAATCGATATTGTGGCTAAACTACTGCACCGATTTAATTGATTTTTGGTACAAGGCTTAAGAATGTTGTAAGCTATGCCTTTGTTCAAAAAGTGCCGCTACGCAAGCGCCACCCTGTATATACACGGCCAACGTTGAAACCAAAAAGACTTTGATCAGACTTTGAAACCAAAAAGGTTGATTTTAGGGTTCCGTTCCGTACCTCACAAGGTAAAAAAGGAACCCTTAGAAGATCACTTTCTTGTCCGTCTGTCTGTCTGTCTGTCCGTGTGTCGCTACCGATAAATAAAAATCAGGGTCCTGAGTCAACCCGATAAAAAGATATGGTCAAAATTAGATTTTTGCGAAAACTTGTAAGTACCAAAATTAACCTTTATTTTCAACTTTTTTTTAATTTTCGGAATTTTTTCTTTACTTGTGCTGTAAGACCTTGGTTTTAACGAAAATTGACAATTCTAGGTCAACCGTAAGTACCCTACAGGTTTTGGGTCGAAAACCTATATGGTAGTTCCCGTTGAACTAGAATCACGAAATTTGGCCAAAAGCAGGGTCTTACAGCACAAACAAAGGAAAAATTACAAAAAATAAAAAAGTGGAAAATTTAAGGGTGTCCCCATACATACATAGTAGACTCCATTTAAGATAGTCCTCTAAGTTGTATGGGCGCTCATACTGATTTAGAGGACTAGCGTAATTAGCAACAACTTCAAATAAGGTAAAATGCGTACGGAAACCTCGGTGTGCGGGTCGCACTTGCCCGATTTTTTTAGTATTATATATACAATAATTATGTAATAATTGAGAAAACAATGAGCACCATATTACTTGCCAATGAGACTTGACAATGAGCACCATAACTTGACAGTATGGCTCAATGATAGGTCACCATCATGAGATAAAAACCGAGATAATCTATAATTACAAACATTTGCAATGTATCTATACTTATACAAACATATTTGTATAAATATGAATCGCATGATTATTATTCGAAAATAAAAGTGAAATACCATTTATTTGCTTCGGCAGAATATTATTTCCATTTCGGTACAAAGGCAAACGAGTGGTTACCCAATATCACTTTTTGCCTAACCCGGGAATCGAACGTGAGATTGTACGATCAGCAGTCGCCCATGCTACCGCTGCACCACAAAGTCCCGCCACTATTATATACTAGATCCTTTATCAGATCACTATCGACGAGGACGCGACCCCGCACTTGAGTCGAACAAGTGTCCTGCACTGCCACATCGCCGGTACTCAAACTGACAAGGTACGTGACTGGCTTGTTATTAATACGTGAAAAAGAAGTAAGCGGTTAATGGTTTCCCCGCGCCGATAACAACTGCTTCAAGCATTGTCGTTCTGATCCCCACACGTGACAACACTTTGTACGATACACTAACAGTTATACCGAATCTGAGTGTTCTTTCGTCAGTTGTTTGAATGTTTGTAAAGTCTACTGCAGCACTGGATTTATTCCTAAAGCAATAGTTATCACTTCACAAGAAATATCCTCTAGTATGAACGAGCAATAAGTTTGATAACTAATTCAAACCAATATTTCAACAGTTTTTTCTCGCAGCAGCAAATGCTCATTGCGTATACCTACTTTTTGTAATTGCAGCTTGAAGAGCAAGTTGACGACACGGTTAAATGTGATACTGACATGTTCTGCGAAACAGTAAAAGTTGAAGACGGGCCGATATTCTCTGATAATGAAGATAACATTGCGGAAGAAGAATACAGGTGAGAACAGAATAATAATATAAATACAGAGATCAGTGCGAGGCACAATACATATGCTGTAAATGACTTAGTTTTTGTTTGAAGCAGTAAGTATCACAAAAGTAATGCCTTTAAGTCATTATTATTATTAATTTCTATTTATGATCGTTCAGTAATGTATGCTTGTCCCGCTTTAAAATCTCAAATTGTTCCAATATTCACATTCTAATAACCTTTTGACAATGAATGTCCGTTATTTAAAGTATGACCCGTTTGAAGTAAACGTTCGGCAAAATGAGACTTTTCCGGCTGGTTGTTTTTTAAACGCCGCTAAATGTTCTTTATATCTCAGCTCAAAACTTCGACCCGTCTGTCCTATGTACTTATATTGGCATTGGTCGCATGTTAAGCAGTAAATATCGGACTTTTTGTACTTTAGCATTGCAAAAAACAATTACCGTTTTGTATGGTTTATAGGTTGATCTGATACCGTTCCTCCTCAGTACACGCGCCATACGGTCAGTTATACTTCCAAAATAGGTAAGAACAGCAGTATTATTTATCGCTTCTTTTATAGAGGGATATAAAAGTGACTTGGCCATTCTAAGTTGTTTTCCTCGAATCATTAGGCGTTTACTATACCCGTTGGATAGAGCTATATCGAGCCATGACCGCCGACTTATCGCAAGCGACAAAAACCAAATTTTACAGGAGAATGTTTTTTTTTTAATATCTTTACGATTAAATGTGCTAGTAAACTGAAACTTCACATAGAACTATAGTTTTTTTCACTTATGGATTCCAGTCACAAATTTAGAAAAATAATAGGTTTTTAAGGCTTTTTTGGCGCTTGCGATTCTTTTGCCGTTCGTAATTAACGACTTTGCGCTACGTTCAGGCATTTAATTGTACTTACGATAAAAATGTTTCTTAAAAATTAACAATAAAATTTAACGCAAATGACTAATAAGTCATTATAATCTTACTAATAATATAATTATTATAAATGCGAAAGTTTGTTTGGATGCATGTATGTATGTATGTTACTCAGTCATGCAAGAAGGGGCGGTGACTGGAACAAGGCAGTAATTGTGCCACTTTACAAGGGTAAAGGGTCTCAGCAGGAATGCAAAAAATACCGTGGGTTAAGCCTCCTGAGTGTTGTTGGCAAATTGTATGCAAAGATACTGATCGAAAGAATTATTTCTGAAACGGATAGTAAGATTTGGGATGTACAAGCGGGATTTAGAAAGGGCATGGGATGTACGGATCAAGTCTTTTCCTTAAGGTGCATTGCAGAGAAAATCTTAATGAAACACCAGAAGGTTTTCTGCGCCTTTATTGACTTGGAAAAGGCGATCGAGTGGTGAGGGATGAACTTTGGTCAACACTTTCCGTGTATGGAGTGAGCAGCAGTCTGATACGGGCACTTACATCCTTATATAGGGATTCAAGTGCCTGTGTCAGAATAAACGGGGCCTACACAGACTGGTTTAACATTGATCGTGGTGTTACACAGGGATGTGTAGCGTCTCCTTGGCTGTTCAATCTATTCATGGACAGTTTTTGGACTGATTTGAAAGACTCTGAATGTGGTTTAAGAATGGGTGAATCTGTATTTAAGACCCTGTTATACGCTGACGATCAGGTTCTTTTTGCGTCGTCAGCGTCTGATGGTCGGTACAGCAGATGGTCACTGTAATGAATGAGGCCTATAAGAAGAAGGGCATGAAAGTGAATGTTAGCAAGACTAAGGTCTTGGTCATAGAGAGGGAAGATAGCGTAACTGAATGTAACATAATGATAGGAGATGAAAAAGTGGAACAAGTGAATGAGTTTGTCTATTTAGGGTCATGGTTTACAAGAGATGGAAAATGTGAGGGAGATATTGAAAGGAGAATGAAAGCAGGAAATTGTGTGAATGGTGCCTTACAGACCATTTTTAGCAGTAAAATTATACCGAGTAAGGTTCGCCTTGCTATACTGCAGGGAGTTTTGGCGCCAACGTTGATGTATGGAAGTGAATCGTGGGTATGGCAGAAGAAGCATGAAAGTAAAATTAATGCTATGGAGATGAGAGCTTTGAAGAGTATGCGCGGAGTAAGAATGGCAGATAAAGTGAGAAATAGTGTTATTCGAGAAAAGTGTGGTTTGAAAGAAGATGTAGTGTCAAAGATTGAGAAAGGTATGTTGCGATGGTTTGGACATTTGGAACGGATGGATGCAAAGAAATTCACGAAAGATGTGTATCGAGTAAGAATGAATGGAGATGTCGGTAGAGGATGCCCAAGACGGACCTATGCCGACCAAATTGGTGACGTACTGCGTAAGGGCCAAATCAAAAGTACCCGTAACCGACGAGCATGCATGACGAGGTTAATGAATGTCGAAGAAGCGAAAGAGGTATGTTTGAACCGGAGCGTTTGGCGTTCCATAGTCTCTGCCTACCCCAATGGGAGACAGGCGTGATGTTAAGAAGATGAAGAAGAAGAAGAAGAACTAGTAATATTAATTAATGGACAAAGTACCTATTTCATTATCTTAGGCAAGTACTCACCTTTGCTGCAGGTGTCGAAATTTTTAAGGCTAATCTGTTATCAATCACTATATTATTTACACTATTACACTACAATAAACACTACTTTTTGACAAAAAACAAAGTTATTATAATTTTAATTGCTTTTTAGCGCACTGAGATAGTTATTGCATCATAACTTTCGGCGGAATGAACTTGTCATAACACGTGTCTTAGGACTTTGTTTATAGTAACCGACCAAATAATGATGTACTCTGTCGCTTGCGATAACAACTAGTGTCCCTTACGCTGCAGTTCTTAGATGATCACGTAACTTACGATAAATGTTGATGTGTCGCTCACGATAAAATTTATAAAATTGTAGCGCTAACGATAAACTTGGTAGTTGCTATAACTTCGTTTTTACTATATTTAGGCGGGAAATTTCGACGTAGACTTGTCCGTTACACGTTTAAACATCATTTACGATAAAAAAAATATTTTTGAAAAAATGTCGCTTACGATAAGTCGGCGGTCATGGCTCGATATGATAAATAAAATTTAACTAGAGGACCCGTGCTGCTCCACAGCATATTTTAATATTATAAAAAAGCTTTTAGGTTCATATAGGTATGGTGAGTACATTGTAGCCTTATCTATTAAGTAAAAAGATGATATTCTTACCAAAAATACATATATCACAAAACTTATTTTCTCACAACATTGGCTTTACGTTGCACCTTAGGTATCGTGAAATTTCGACCTTGACATTACTGAATGGTTTGCCACGCAATAGGGATATATATTATATGTATAACTGAACATTGACGAAAGAAAGTCCTTCAATATGACTGTGCTGCCCTACCATTCTTTCCATTAGGACACTGTAATGTCCTTCGTCCAGATGCCCAGAAAATAGCAAGTTATGAACAATTTCGCCAGTAGCCATAGTCAGTAATCGTATTACTGTTTTCCAGGTGAACTCTGAATTGACCCTCTATATCCCGAGTGTCAATTCAGAGTACTCTGAAGCTCACTTTCACTCTGAAGTTAAGCATGCCCTGCATACTGTCCATTGGCACCCATCACACGTTTGTAATCTGTTGCATTTGTAATGATCTGGCCATATGCTTCGTCCCCAACAATGAAGTTACTATATACATCCCACTTATTGACAATGTTATCAACAGTGGCCAAACGAATTTCATAATGTTTATTCTCACTTCCATATAAACAATAAGAAATTGCGCGGAATAAGCAATTACCGTCACCAAGAATGGAAATCCATCATTATAATTGAAAACACAACTACTCACAAAAAATACGTTATTAAATCAGAAACTTAAGTTACTAACTTACGCTAACTTCACTTAGTCAATATTTTACTAACAACTTTTTTTTTAACCTATACTGTACCATTGTTGGGCAAATGTCTCCCCTTTGAAAAATATAGATAAACAACTTTTTTTATAAATAAGAAAATAGGTTTTATTTGTTATCCAGCAAAATATTTCTGTTAGAAGCACTATTTATTTGTTTTGTGTATGGGTGTGATTAATCCATCATAATTTAGAAATGTAATAATGACGTTTATAGTTTTGGTCGAAATTTTAGTTTTGGTAAGAATGGCTGATTTGGTAGCAATCGTAAGTAACCTTGCTACCAAAACTACAATACATATAATAATATGCCAAAAATATCATTTTTACCAAAACTACTATTCCTAACGAAAATACTATTCCTATCAAAGCTACTATTTTTACCAAAACTATTATTCGTACTAACACTATCATATCTACCATTTTTCCAAAACTACCATTTCTACCAAAACCGCCGGTGTTGTCAAAAGTACCTACCTTTTCTCTCAAAAAACTACTACTTTCTTACCAAAGCTATAATTTCTACAATAACTACCACTTGTAATAATATAATTATGTGACAATAGTACTATGAGCCGCTGTAATTTGTTCCACATAAAAAAAAAATTAGGATGCCCGAAGAAAGTCCATAATTTAAAAACACAAAAGTTTTCCTAACATAAAACTTAAGGAAAATTCCTCTACATCAGAGATCAGTTCACCCAACATTAAGGGTTAACTGCTAACATTCGGGGAATATTACCTGCCATCAGCGATAATTCACTATAGTGATAATTTGACCAACATCGGGTATAATTTTACACACCATCACACTCACACCCGTATGAAAGTAAGGCAAGGTCACCTTAAGGAGGCATAACGTTTTTTCCTGGCAGTTACCGCAAGGAACTTATTAGACGCCATAAAAATATTTTTGAATTTAGAACCGTCCGTTTAGAAAGAAAGCAATGGAATCTTAAGAAATTTATAGGAAAATATTGAAAAATAAGTTCAATGTCCACACCTATCTTTCTTCAAACTTACCCTATTTAAATGAGCATACTATCAAATGAAAGAGCTCTTTTCAGCGCGTGTTTTAGGCCTATAACGAAACGCCTACCTCAATGAGAACCAGATACATAGAAGCAGAAAGTCATTGACTACGGCTACGAAAACGTAAAAAATGTATGGGAGTAAACTGTTTTTGCAAATAACTTCATGAATGTGCAAGTTAGGTAATTTCTAATGCTTGATGACAAATCTATGCAGCAAGAGCTTTCATTTAAAAAAATAATCATGCGAATCGGTTGCGTAGAACGGGCTGGCCGACTCGTATTATAAAACACAAATTATTTTAATATATAGATTCTTTGTTATATGATTTTATATTCAGTGGTACATTCAATAATCTATGATCATACTGTGGAATGGTGCCATTTTGTGTTGTGTTGGATGAAAGGACGATGCTGGTATTGGTTGGTGGTGGTATTGGTTTTGACGATATGGTATTGTACTATGTGTATACGTCGCGCGTCGGTTTACGATAAATTTCAAATGAGTGTGACGTACCCTCCCTTTTGAAAGTCAAATCTAAGAAGTTTATTGAGCTGAGATTTGATAAATAATATTTTATTATTTGTTATATGATTCTATATTCGTCCAGTCGTCTCATATGTCAACGCTCCAGCTTATAAGTTAGCGAATTATTTATACGGATTGATTAAAGAGAAGACGTCATTCACCGCAAAATACAGCCAGAAAAATAGTTATGATTAGCAAAATAAAACACATCTGTCTACCTAGAAACACAAAACTCGTGTCTTTGGATGTAAAAAGCTTATTTACAAACGCCCCTTAGTGATCCAAGATGGCGGACGGGAAATCAAAGATGGCGGATGAGAAAATTTTAAAAATCAATATGGGTATCGCCTTCGATATTTTAAGGGGTGGGGAATCGAAATACAACATCTATTTCGTGATCAAAGATGGCGGATGGGAAATTTTTTTAAAATCAATATTGGTACATATCGTCTGCGATGTTAAAAGGGATGGGGAATCCAAATACAACATCTGTTTCGTGATTCAA
This sequence comes from Euclidia mi, assembly GCA_944739405.2. Classification (NCBI taxonomy): domain Eukaryota; kingdom Metazoa; phylum Arthropoda; class Insecta; order Lepidoptera; family Erebidae; genus Euclidia; species Euclidia mi. The sequence goes on along the minus strand of OX123208.2, from coordinate 29,223,148 downwards.
GATGTTGGATGGGAAATCAAAGATGGCGGATGAGAAAATTTTAAAAATCAATATGGGTATCGCCTTCGATATTTTAAGGGGTGGGGAATCGAAATACAACATCTATTTCGTGATCAAAGATGGCGGATGGGAAATTTTTTTAAAATCAATATTGGTACATATCGTCTGCGATGTTAAAAGGGATGGGGAATCCAAATACAACATCTGTTTCGTGATTCAAGATGTTGGATGGGAAATCAAAGATGGCGGATGGGAAAAATTTTTAAAATCCATATGGGTATCGTCTCTGATGATTTAAGGGATGGAGAATCCAAATACAACATCTACTTCGTGATCAAAGATGGCGGATAGGAAATCAAAAATGGCGGACGGGATTTTTTTTAAAGTCGACATGGGTATCGTCTCCGATATTTTAAGGAATGGGGAATTCAAAAACATCATTTTCGTGATCAAAGATGGCGGATGGGATTTTTTTTTAAATCAATATGTGTATCGTCTCCAATGTTTAAAGGGATGGGGAATCCAAATACAACATCTATTTCGTGATTCAAGATGGCGGATGGAAAATCAAAGATGGCGGATGGGAAAATTTTTAAAAATCAATATGGGTATCGTCTCTGATGGTTTAAGGGATGGAGAATCCAAATACAACATCTACTTCGTGATCATAGATGGCGGATAGGAAATCAAAAATGGCGGACGGGATTTTTTTTAAAGTCGATATGGGTATCGTCTCCGATATTTTAAGGAATGGGGAATTCAAAAACACTATAGTCGTATTTTTAATTAGACGAAGTCAACTGACGTTTACTGTGTTGTCAGTTTACGATGAAATAAAAATAGTGTTGTGGCAAAGTGAATGATTGAAAAAACTCTTAATTGAATGAAATTGCCTAGATAGCAACAAATAAACACAACAATTCCCACAAACACAACGTAATGAAAAACTTAACAAAATCTTAATATATAAAATCCTTGCGTTACTGACTGACTGACAGACACGCTACAGCTGAAACTATTGGGCGCAGGAAGCTGAAATTTGGCATGTATGTTCCTTGGGGACCGTAGGGGTGCACTAAGAAGGGATTTTCCGAAATTCTTATGGGATCGGCCAAAACGGGTAAATTTAAAAAAATGCAGGCGTAGCTGCTGGCGTCCTCTAGTCAGTAACTAAACACTAAACAGCGTGAGTGCAGAAAACCATTCGTGCTATCAGACCAGAGGTTAGAAGCCATTGACATATATTCTAACAATAGACGTAACATTCCTTATAAAATATTGTCCTAGCTGTCTTTTGATGTTTCTTTTTTGACAATAGAAAGATGTGACAAAACGTTTAAAAAATGTTCTTTATGAAAATATTGTTGAATTTCGGGTCCAAAGAGAAACTCTTTTCAACACATAGTTCTAAACACACATTTGGCAGATGGCGCTATGAGTATAAGTGAAACTACCATTAGGAAACATAATTCTATTACGAAGTGGCGTAAATATGAAGTATTATAAAGTTATTACGAAGCACTTTTATACAATTTTATTGTAAAATAGAAATAATATGTATTCTTTTATAGTTTGAAATGATTAACTATTCACACTCATTGTTCGTTCATCTGATTGAACGAGAACTAAACGCATCACTATTACTTTAAATATGGCAACATTATTTTACAAAGTGACATTAGCTACTGTCAGTTGGCTTCGTCTAATTAAAAATACGACTATATCTATTTCGTGATCAAAGATGGCGGATGGGATTTTTTTTTTAAATCAATATGGGTATCGTCTCCAATGTGTAAAGGGATGGTGAATCCAAATACAACATCTATTTCGTGATCAAAGATGGCAGATAGGAAATCAAAGATGACGTACGGGATTTTTTTCTAAAGTCGATATGGGTATCGTCTCCGATATTTTAAGGAATGGGGAATTCAATATTATATAAAAATTTTGTTCATCATTTATAGACTCTGAAATGATAAGAGATTAAGCGCTAAGTCAATGGTAACTTTGGAAAAGGGGCTTGGAAAAAGGGAATTAAATAAAAGCTCTTAAAAAGGCGATACGGAGTTCGCTGGGTCAGCTAGTATTTAATAAAATAAGGCCTACAGCTATCTAGAGTATTAAGTTTGAATATAACTCTAATACATATTTTTTGCGATTTGAAAATTAGTTCTTTATTGGTGGAATTATCCCAAAATAAGATCCAACCATACCGTGGTATGCCATTATCACAGACTCAATATTCAACATAGCAGCAAGTTTATATAAGGCATAGACCATTGAGTTTACTTTCTTGCTTAAGAGTTCGGTATGTAGCTTCCAATTAGATTTTTATCTATTGTTACGCCCAGAAACTTTGTGGAATCTACTTTAAAAATTTCTTTGTCTTGATGAGATACAGTAATATCTGGAGTTGGAACTCTTTGACTAAAGAACATGGCTTTAGTTTTTTTCTAAATTGATTTTAAGATTGTTATGATTCATCCAAGTAACTATAGATCTGATCGTGTTGTTGATTTCCTTTGCATGGTCTGCTTTATTAGCAGTAGCATGAATAGTCACAGTACTGTCGTCTGCGAATAAGGCCATCGGATGCTCTGTTACGTTTGGGAGGTCGTTTATGTAGATGATAAACAGAAGTGGAACGAACGCTCCCTTGGGGTTATATTTAACTGGTAGTGGAGCTGACGCGTATGTAACCTCTCTTTTGGTAGAAATATTAATAGATGATATCTCGGTGTATTGAGTGTGAGCTTTGAGGTAGGTTTCCAACATGTTTACAATGTTTCCTCTAATGCCACACACCTTTACTGCATAACATGCGACCAATGCCAAAATAAGTACATAGGACAGACGGGTCGAAGTTTAGAGCTGAGATATAAAGAACATTTAGCGGCGTTTAAAAAACAACCAGCCGGAAAAGTCTCATTTTGCCGAACATTTACTTCAAACGGGTCATACTTTAAATAGCGGACATTCATTGTCAAAAGGTTATTAGAATGTGCATATTGGAACAATAATTCGACATTTTAAAGCGGGACAAGCATACATTACTGAACGATCAAACCAACTTTAACGGGTCCCCTTTGCTGAATATATTCGCATACCGTCATAATGACTCACATCAGTTGAGCAACGGAGGGAATTAGAAAGTACAATCGTTTATAAGACATGCACACGGTAGGAAAGCGCTCAGTCGTTGCCCATCGGTCCTGAGGATGCCTCGTGCAAGCGAAACACGTGTCGAAGAATAGTCGGCGCATACAGCGGGATACTGCAAGTCAGGTATCTTCCTGGAACCCATACCATTCAGATATCCCTTCCCTAGCCTTTTAGAGGAGTTCGGTATTGTCAACCTTTTTCTATTGCAATAGTTGGGGTGGTCAATCCGAGGGTGCGTGGTGGGTTCCTCTTTCCCTCCATTAGGTTACATGCAGTTCCGCCAAGTAACGCCTGATTCAATCGACTATAAATAATTAAGTATTTTCTGTTCTTTCAGAGAAAAAACTCCTGAAAATCAGCTCGCAAGTTCATTACTGACATGTGACCCACTTGACATAAACATCGTTGTTACTGTGAAACACGAGGAACAAGCAGAGGAGGGAGAGGTCGGTATAATCTTGTCAACATACCTGACACCTGCCGCGCTATATTGCAGCACGAATTATAGTAATTCTTATACAGGATGTAAAAAGACCCTTAAGGAAAACTGACATTCCATATTATTCCAATCATTACAAACATTTTTACTTCAGCACCATACCTGAGCAATAATTACTGGTTCAGGAGATGTTGAGGCTCAAAGTCACCATACAATTTTTGTAATTAGGTGCAAAATCGATGCATCTACCCCTCCAATATGTTCTATAGGTGTTCTATGACCCCATAGATAAATATTTCGTTTAAAGAATGTGTCCACTTGAAAAAAGAAAAACGTTTTCCAGTTATTATTTTTGCTTAATATAACCTGTATATTTATAAAGTAGTAAGTAGTATATGTTTTTACAAATCCTTAGCCATTGACCGTTCTCATACACATGGATGATCTGATCTGTACCTCTACCATGGGCCGGTATTGATATTTAAGACGCTAGCGACGAAAACGCTAGCGTCGCAACGTAGGTCAAATAGATTTCTATACCGTCCGTACCACAGGTTTCACAAAGCATTAAAAAATCGTTAATGTAAGCACGATAGCTACTACCGTTCTTAGCTTGTTATGTTGGCAAGACGTAATTGTTTGCTAGCTTCACTCTTATGTTTTGTTCCTTTCTTTATCGATATTAAGAAACGAGAAAGAGTCAAGGTTAGATGTCAACATTTTCTTTATGTTAGAATTAGTGTGACAGTAAAGTACCTCTAGTACCAAGATATAATCCGGCTAAATACAAAGGTTAACGGTTGGTTGGTTACTTGTGCTATTTTGTAGCACTTGAACTTTTACTCCTTATATTTTTGTTATTGTCGTCAATCTCGTCAATATAAAGTAGATATTTGTTTTTTTGTTTTTTGTTTTATGGTGGTGGCGAGCTTGAAATACGTTTGTAGTGTACCTAATGTGTGTTCAGTTAGTGTATTAAGGAGTTCAGTGAGGACAGGTGTGTCACAATTTTAATTAGATATTGGCGGTATTTACGGCAAGGTAGGTATGTCAATGGAATTATTTTTAACTTTAAACTTACAAAATCAGCCAAATTTTACTCTTTGACAGCTTAGTAAGACTATGTAAGACAAACCTAAGCACTTGCAGCGTTTCTTCAATACTTTTAATAGTATTTTTTCTTATCTATAACAAACGTTTAAAAAAAAGAAATTAATATAATAAATGAGTTATATTACTTTTTATCGACAAATCATTAATTCTAGTTATTTACTGTTAATCGTCTACAAAACCAGGTGAAATATAGTGTAAACAATAGATTTCACTGCTCTAAATGCTAGTAAGTATTTTCTACTAGCGTCTGTCAAATTGTGACTCATGGTACCATTTCGTATGGTTACAGAAGAAAACGTAACTTGCTATAGTGTAGATTTCGTTCGTTTGTTAACATCTCGTAATCTACACTCTGCAGTGCTTGTGGTACGGCATTTAGTTCATTGAGTAACCGCTTGGAGCGCTGTTCAAGTTTTCATACAAATAATTAACCTACGACGCTAGCGATTAGCGGCCGGTAAACTGGTGGTAGAGGTACTGGTTTCATGATTGTTCCTTGTGGTATTGAATCACGTATCGTATAATAAAGGGTTAAACGTCTTGTATTCTGAGTAGTCTGTAGTCGGTGTCGAACAGAGAGCAAGTACAATCGACTCAAGGCAATCACGTCGTTCATTCGTTGGTTGTGTTTGATACACAGGCGTCGAGTCAGGAGCCGCACGTCGGGGCTGAATCCGCGCAGCAGCACTTACACAAGCACGTCGGTAAGTACACACAAGTAGTCGTCTAGTATTTTCTTCAATTATTAATCTTAATCTTCTTAGATTTACGCGAATGTTACATATTGAAATTGAGTATGTACTACAGTTTACGGATCTTGTTGCCTTTGAAATTGGGGTGTATTTAATGTTAACAGCCTCACGGATCGTCCCCAGAGGATAACGGTTTTCTTTTGCGGGTATCAGTAGTTCATCAAATTGCAGGTAGTGTTTGGTTCCTCATTCGGGTTAGGCGATAAGTCGCCCGCTCGAAATCTCATCCGCAGCGAGTTGAACCGTTTGGTCAGATTTTGCGGGCGCACTCGCCCGAATGTATTTTTATGACTGGACCAGTTATACCTCTAAAAAATAACTAGTTTTAATTGCTAATTTATTCTACAAGTAGTGTCAAGTCACAAGTGCTGTGCACAAGTGTCACATGTATGAGAGCCTTTGTTCACAACTGACACTTGACAAATGGTAGGAAGAAACATATCTATGTTGGCGGCTTGTTGTAAGTTTTGATTGAGGCTCGCTTCAAGATGTAGCTACTCTTGTCGGTCACGCCTATGTTGTCTTTCTAGTGTGGCTTACTTGACATGTTGAAGCTCAGCGTCCAGGTGTTTCTTTCACAGAGCCCTCGGGTTCTCTGAAACAGAGACATTCTCATGGTAGCTAACAGCTTAGGATGGTTGTGAGATTCATCGTTTAAGTACCTATCTGTGTGGGTCTTTTGCCAGTGTGGCTGTAAGAGTTCTTTTTATTCCTGATAACAAGTACATCTAAGAAAGCTAAATAATTGTTTGCCTGAAATTCCGATTCGAATTGTATTTGGTTACTAATAAAATTAAGATGGTCTACGAATGCGCTTACACTATCAATGTAATCCCAGTCAAACCAATATATCGCGATAAAATCCGTAAACTATAGTTTAATTTCAATTGTTCAATCATTTCAAATTATATTAATGGATGTTGGTCAACATACCAAACATGTGTAAAACTACTGGAGAAATGATGAAATTCTGTAACTCGATAGGCAGATGCTTCACTATCATGGATAATACCATTGTTTTACAAGTAATACACATAGAGGCAAGACCGAATATTCCACAAAAGTGGCTCTCGAAAAATCTAGAATGAACTCAGATATAGAGCATTTTCTACACAATGTTATTGCTCCTATTAAGGTTTCATCTATTGCCTAATGTTTGCTGTTACAATGACTATTGACCAGTAGATGGTGCTACCGGCTGCTCTAAACATTATTGTTCATTATTTAATGTATTCACACAATACTATTTGGTTGGCAGTCGGGTATTTGTTTCAGAATTCCTAGTAACTCAGGAAGAGAGAAATCGATCAAGATGCTTACTTAGGTTACTATAGCACCTTAACGTATCGACACAGTTCCTGGAGGTTGCGGGTTCAAAATTGACTCTATAGTTGGTGCCACGAGAGGACAGAATACTAACACACATACAGAGCTTCATAATCTTTGTTTCAAACAGTTGTGTTTTAGATTTTATGCTTTAGTGAACTACTATACGTTTTGAACGGTCTTTTTTTTCAATGCTCAATTGCGCTCAATATACTACATATGTACCTATTTGAATTTATATTTTTCATATTATTATTTATGACTGCCTGATAATTTTAAAATTATTAAGAAAATGTATTTGATTTTGTGGTCGAATTGTCCTAAAGAATTTTCATGAATGCCGACTTTTGTAGTTTTTCACACGTAAGTTATCCTGTAAATTAAAGTCAATAATAGTGTAGTCAATGTTAAGTACGTATATATATACGTATAGGTACATGTAAAAAGACCCTTACCGAAAAATTAAACCCCTTGATCATTTTTTACTTCGGCACCATACCTGTGCAATAACTGGTTCAGGAGATATTGAGGCTCAAAATCACGATTTTTTTTTTCTAATTATTCCAAAAACTGGAAAAGTAGGACTCAAAATAAACTATGCCAAAACAGAATATCTCCTTATGAAACGGTACAAAAACCCGCGCGTCCAACGCAATAACCTACGCGTAGTAACAAATTACCGTGTACAAAGGCGTTGCTTTAAATATCTAGGGTGTACTGTGACAGACACGAACGCAAGAGAAGAGCAAATAGATATTCGCATCCAAAGCGCGCTTCGAGACAGTGCCGCGCTACATAAAGTGCTAGCGTCCAAGCTCCTCAGCAGAAGCACCAAGATCCGAATCTACAAAACCGTAATTCGATCAATACTAATGTACGGATGTGAAGCTTGGACGCTTACACAAAAAGAGAAAAGAAAACTTCTGATAGCGGAGAGGAGAGTCTTTCGAAAGATCCTAGGACCTGTGCAAAGGCCTGATGGGAGTTGGAGGATTAGAAGGAACGCCGAAATCAAAGAACTGGTGGCTGAACCCAATATGGTTGGAGAAGCGAAAGCGCAAAGATTACGATGGCTAGGCCACCTAGAAAGAATGGGAGAGGATCGCAGCGTAAAGAGAGCATATCTCGGCCGACCAACTGGACGTCGCGTCGCCCGATTGGTCGACCCAGATATCGCTGGAGTGACATAGTTAAGGAGGACCTTCGGCAGCTTCAAGCCATTAATTGGCAAAAAACTGCGAAGGATCGAGTGAAGTGGCGAGCTCTCAAATCGGAGGCCAAGACACACTTTGGGTCGCTGAGCCATCGTAGTAGTAGTAGTAGTAATTATTCAAAAATCGTGTTTAGAATGATAAATGTAAACTTTCTTAAAATAAATAAACACAATTTTCAATATTTCCTTAAAATAAACGGCTTTATAGTTCCCTAAACGCAGTGTATGCCTATTAGCAATCAGCTGCGAGTTCCCCTCGGCCGCGCGACCACGTGATCATAAACTGCCGCCGTTAGGGCGGTTGCAAACTAGCGTTTTGTACGCGCGTATAAGCTGGTTTGGTGTAGTCGACAGTTATTGCAAGGTAGCCTTTACACTATTGTGATGTAGAAATTATACTGCAATATTTCTTTGAAAAATAAGTTTACTTGAATATAAGTATATATCTCAAGAAAAGTGTTTTCATCGATTATCACAAACTTTCGGCTATCGCACACAGGCTATCGCTGCCTTCACGTACAACCTTTACTGTAACTTTAAAAATATGTAATACACATTTTGATGGTGAGACTAGTCCTCCTCTGTCGTTTAATTTTATAAAAATAATTACACAAACCTGCATTACTGCAGGTTTGTGTAATATTTTTTACTAATATTCTATTCTCTTATTTCTATTATTCTCTTCCGTGAAAACAAAGGTTTTGTCTTCATAATTATGGACGAAGTTGTCATGACATACAACTACCGATAGTATATACTGAGGGACGTTGCGACATATGGCGGGTGTCACCAGCCCGAGGAAGCTCTCATATCCGGTTGTTCGAGTTTTGCCAATGGCCAGTATTTACACAGACACAATCAAGTGGCCAAGATAATCCATCAGCAACTATTCCTTAAATATAATCTCATTAGTTCACCGTACTACAGATACAGATTGTGCCCGACCCAGTTCTCGAAAAATGGTCGTACGTTGTTGTCCTGGTATAGGTCTATCATTACAGACAGGTTTATTGTAGCCAATAAGCGTGATATTGTAGTAATCGACAGAGCAGAGCGGCTCGCATTGATAGACGTTATTGCGTGGCAGCAATCTCGTAAAAGCAGAAAAAGAGAAGGAGTTCAAATATTTGGGCCCGGCTCATGAGATTGTCGATATGTGGTATGTGAACTCGGCGATAATTGTGCCGATAGTTGTGTCAGTAAATAGACTAATCGCCAAGAGCCTTTACTAACATCTAAAGATACTCGCACTAGGCAGCAGAAAAACTAATATTTTTAACAACAACACTTTTTGAGTTCGGTGCCAGTTAGAAGTATTTTTTTTCTTACTCACCATGCGGGCTCCTGGTTTAATTCTTTTAAATTATTTTATTTCTCACTTATTTTATACCTATGGCGTAATTAATTTGACCTGTATATATCATGAATTCGTTCGAGATTTTTTTTCTAACTAAGCCAATGACACTGTCAGTGACTTTTTCTATTTTACCTTAAATAAATGTGATTAATTTTTAAATAAAATATTTCACACATAAAATATTTTATTTAAAATTGACCCTGAAGTTACATTATATTTCTAATCTATTAGTTAACTCACTTATTACTGCAGCCTGCTCTCGATTGGTGATTTAATATAATTATGTAACTGAGCATACTGGGCTCGTGCCCCCCCTTTAATTTGAGAAGACCTAATTTAGTTTGGAAAATTTTAGACAAACACTTGACGATCGTGATAATTTTCTAAATAATAAGCATATTACTTCCAAAAGTCTGAAATACGTACCTAACGTTGTTTTGTATTCGAAAACCATTAGGTGGTAATGATCTCGTCATTGACCCTATCATTGCTTATTATCAGTGATATATATCAGTGATTATTAGTGACATTATGAATAACAATTGCTTTATTCACCTTAAAAAGGTAATTTAAAACTATATTTTTTATCTTATTTACTAGTGTTTGAATATAAGCTGGATTTATTCACATATTTTACTTTATCTGAGGATTTATCAACATTTAATTGATATTCATTGTAAGTAAACCAAATCTAAGGATTTATTGCAAACATTATCGATATTTTATCGAAGTTCATTTTGAGTAAGCACATCACTAGTCTAGTTAAAATTTACGACAATTTCGAATATTCGAAATGACATTTGTATATTTATCTTTCTCTTACATGAGAAAAAATCATAAGTCAGAGTGAAGTGAATATTATAGGTAAGGTTGCTATTATAATGCGGTCTATTATAAATATATTTTAATGTGGTCTCTTTTACTTCCTTACTTTATGGGTGCAATAGGTGGGTGCACCTAATTAATTACGGAAATAATTCGCAACTTGCGCTTTTATCCTGTGTTAAAATAACACAGCAAGTAAGATAAGATTGTAAGATAAGAATAATTTTGAAATTTCAACATAAAATACATTAGACCAAAAACGTCATTTAGTGTTGCTGCGCGTATAAGAATAATAACTTCCCCTTAGTTGAAATTCATATAATGTGAATGTATTGTTGTTGTGAAATGAAATGATTCTTTATATCATGTTAACTTTTTTAAAGTGCTTAGGAAACGTCAATTTTAAATTTACCAGTTTTCAAGTTATTATTTTTGTGTTGACTTAGAGCAGCTCAATTTGCACCAACAACCAAGCATTTTTGTCGTCTATATAATCGAAAATTTTAGAATAAACTTTTAAACACAATTTACTTTTAACAATAATTTTAAATTTATTTATCGTTAAATTTCTTATATTACGAGGGAGCCAGTTATAAAAGCGTATACACTGCCCCATAAAACAATTATATCTTATTATTTACTGTTTACGGTACATTATCGTAATTTATATATATAAAGTGTTGAGGTAAATACAGAGTGTCACACACCAAGGTATCACCAAGCCGAAGTCTACTCGTTGAGGACATCATGCCGAGTCATACTAACCAAAAATAATTCCTGGGAAACGATATTTTTTTTAAGTTTTGTCATTTTTTAAACCGCAATCAAAAGCGCGACGCAGTGATAAAATTCCTCACAAAACAAGGAAAAACTCAAAAAATTGAGAAATGGTGGCTGTTTACCAAGATTCAGCGCCTTCATTATCTACAGTTCAGAAGTGGTCAAGTGAATTGAATGAATTGGTGGGCCAATTTGTGCCGCTACTGAAGAATACGTCAAAATAGTCGAAAAACTTGTACTTATAGATGCCCGTCTAAGAGTGAAAACATTAGCAGAAATGACTAAGCTACTCGTGGGTACCATTCACACAATCCTTCATGAGCGCCTGAATTTGTCAAAGGTCACTGCAAGATGGGAGCCGCGAATGCTCACCGCGCTACAGAAACAAGTGCGAGTTGACTGTTGCAAGGAGTTTTTGGACCTCTGTGGTGAAAATCCGCAAAGTATTTTCGATCGGATTGTTACTGGTGATGAAACGTGGGTTCATCACTATGACCCTGAGAGCAAGCAAGAGTCTATGCAGTGGCACAAAAAGGATCAGACCCGCCGAAGAAGTTCAAAGTCACTCCGTCCACAGGAAAGCTCATGGCCACGGTGTCACCCTGCGTAATTTAAAGGAGGCAATTACAGAAAAAAGACGTGGAAAATTAACCGCAGGTGTGTTGCTGCTTCACGACAACGCGCCGGTTCACAAGGCGCGCCTTGCCCAGGCTGCTGTGCGGGAGTACGGATTTGAAGAAATCAATCATCCACCCTACAGTCCGGACCTGGCCCCTAGTGATTATTATCTATTCCCTAATCTTAAAAAAGACCTTCGTGGAAAGCATTTTTCGGACGATGAGGAGTTAAAGGGAGCAATAAACGAACATTTTTCGGGCCATGAAGAAAATATTTTTCAGAGGGAATTGAAAAGTTACTTTCACAAACATATAAATGTATTGAGATGTTAGGGGAGTATATTGAAAAATAAAATTTATTCAGAATATTCCGCCTGTTCCTTCATACCTATACCGAGAAAACATTGAACTCCCCTCGTATGATACTCGGATAACAAATGCCGCAATTTGACTTCGTATAACTCTAGACTGTCTCACTACTAAATGAAGTCGTTAAGCTCGCGTAGAAAATCCTTAGATGACATTTTTCTTTATAAATTAATTAACTGTTTTATTGATTCGCCTGAACTATTACAGAAAGTGTACATGTGTATTCCGCGTAATAACAGCCGCTTAGTAAACCGTTAAACTTTTTTTACGGCGCACAGCCGAACAAACATGGGTTATTTTTCGCCTCTTTCTCGTATGATTTCTTTGGCCAACTCTGTTTGTGATGATATATATGTTTTTGCTGGTTCCGTAGCCTCAGTAAGGTCCAAAGTTTAGGATTTATTTACATGAAGAAAGAATATTATCTGTCATTAGCTATAACTTACTTACTTATTGGTTACTTATTGTTAAAATTTAATTTTTTGTAAATCGTCTTACATTGAACGCATGTTAGATTCACATCGAGTAGATGTCAATCAAACCTTTCACCTATTGCATGTACTATGAATTGTTGCATGAAAGATTGAACATCGGTTTTGTGAATTTCAATAAAAAAAACCTTCGTTAGAAAATGACTTTTTCTTTTTTTAGGTGTAAAGAGTTTTTGGTGCGACTAATTGTCTTTGCCATGCGCAATTCTGCACCCGCTTTTGCGAAAGGCCGGCCGCGGAACGAGCGTTGCATCCCCATGCACTTGCATTTAATAAACCCATTCTAGACATCAAAAAATAAAATTTTATAATCTAACTAGAGGACGCCAGCAGCTACGCGTGCAATTTTTGTAAATTTACGCGTTTTGGCCGATCCCATGGGAATTTCGGGAAATCCCTTCTTAGTGCACCCCTACGCTCCCCGAGGAACATACATGCCAAATTTCAGCTTCCTGCGCCCAATAGTTTCGGCTGTAGCGTATCTGTCAGTCAGTCAGTAACGCAAGGATTTTATATATTAAGATTAAAGCATGCAAAGCCCAAGAATGAAACATTTCAATTGAATAACGCCAAATGTTGACTTCACGCGTCGTACGCGTTCGAGTACCATAAAACATTAAGCGACCCTATTGACAGAGCACATATCGATAAAATCTTGTCAATTGACGCATTAGTTTCTAAATACAAGTATCTATGTACCATTGCGCTCATTGTATTTGACATTATTTGTCTCGTAGAACCCACTTAGTAGAAATTATTTATTTACTAAAAGTCCATGTTCTCGTGGCATGGACTTTAGCTTATTAATAATTCGCGTTGAATTTGTATTTTGCGATTTTGCGTTAAATAATTTTTAATTCTGTTTTCTTAGATGCTTCTGGAACATGGCGCCATGACAAGGAGAGACAACATCCTGCAGATAATACTTCAACGCGACACAGCGATGCCACCGAAGAGGAGGTCAAACACAATATACATAGACACGATAGAGTTAATTTTAGTTCACGTAGTAATGTACAATCATATATATGTGATACGTGCAACAAGTGCTTTAGCGACAAGGATCTCTTAATAACACACATTCGCGAACATTCTGCTGAGAAATCCTTTAAATGTAATGTTTGGTATAAACATTTCTCTGATGATTCTACCTTAGCTAAACATTCTCGTGTACATACTGCCGCAAAGCTGTATCAATGCGGTGACGAGCCATATAAGTGTGATGTATGTATGAAACGTTTTGGCAGAGAAAGTAATTTAAACAGACACATGAGTGTGCACACCGGTAACAAGCCATACAAGTGTGATGTATGCATGAAACGTTTTACACAGAAAGGCAGTTTAATTATACATAAACGTCTGCACACTGGTGACAAGCCTTACAAGTGTGATGTATGTATGAAATGTTTTGCCCAAAAAAGTGATTTAAACAAGCACATGCGATTGCACACCAGTGACAAGCCATACAAGTGCGATGTATGCATGAAATGTTTCGGCCGGAAGGAGTATTTAAAGACTCATATGCGTCTGCACACTGGTAACAAGCCATACAAGTGTGATGTATGTATGAAATGTTTTGCCCAAAAATGTGATTTAAACAAGCACATGCGATTGCACACTGGTGACAAGCCATACAAGTGTGATGTATGTATGAAATGTTTTGCCCAAAAAACTGATTTAAACAGGCACATGCGATTGCACACCAGTGACAAGCCATACAAGTGCGATGTATGCATGAAATGTTTCGGCCGGAAGGAATATTTAAAGACTCACATGCGTCTGCACACTGGTGACAAGCCATACAAGTGTGATGTATGTATGAAATGTTTTGGCCATAAATGTAATTTAAACATACACATGCGTATGCACACCGGTGCCAAGCCATACAAGTGTGATGTGTGTATGAAATGTTTTGGCCATAATAGTACTTTAAACAAGCACATGCGACTGCACACCGGTGAAAAGCCATACAGTTGTGATGTTTGTATGAAATGTTTTGCCCAAAAAAATAATTTAATCATGCACATGCGAATGCACACCGGTGACAAGCCATACAAGTGTGATGTATGCATGAAATGTCTTGGCCTCAAAAGTGAGTTAAAAAAGCACATGCGACTGCACACCGGTGACAAGCCATACAAGTGTGATGTATGTATGAAATGTTTTGGCCGGAAGGACCATTTACAGACTCATATGCGTTTGCACTCTGGTGACAAACCATACAAATGTGTTGTATGTTTGAAACATTTTACACAGAAAAGCAGCTTAAATACTCATATTCGTACGCACTCCGGTGATAAGCCATCCCCTGCTTTAAAAGTCTTATAATTAATAATAGAAAATTATCTAAGAACATACTTATGTTCTATTATAGCTGAGTGGATATACCAACAGACTTCCATGCAAAGGGTATCAGGTTCGAATCCATGGCGCGCACCAATGACTTTTCGGAGTTATGTGCGTATTAAATGGTTAACTATCGCTTGTCCCGAGCCTTAGAGAGCACGTTAAACCGTCGGTCCCGGTTGTCATGAAGATCTTTGACAGTCATTACAAGGCGTCAGTACCTTCTAAATAAACTGATACTAGTCTAAACCTTGGAATATCGCTATCCCTTCGGGTTGCGGAGGTCAGACAGGCAATCGCTATGCGGAAAAGCTATTATTCAGCCAAATCCGGTTAGACTTGAAAGCGGACCCCAGATTGAAACTGGGATAACGCTAAGAGAATGATGATCTAAGAACATACTTATAGGAGTGTATGATAAACGAAGACCTTACCGACCGAAAAGCGCTCACTACATTTGTATCTGCGAAGCTCTACCCAGCCGCGTCGCGAAGGAGAGGTGTTTTTTACCTCTTCTTTTACAGAATTATATAAACTTTTTGTTAATATTGGCATGTAGATTATTGCCACAACCATTTAACGATAACCCTGATAGTCAGCTGACATACATTACCTAATGAGAAAGAGAAGCGGGTCCAGAATGCGCCCCTGAGCTAGACCTAGATTTCTTTTATTTGGAATTAGATTTCATTTTTAAAGAGATATCTCTTCATGTTTTGGACCAGTCGTCGCAGTTCACTTTTATTGCTTACTAACTTCTGCCCGCGGCTTGGACCGTGCGGAGTAATTATTTTAGGCTAACGCTATCTTTAAAAGGTGATAATATAAAGAATAGGTACGGTATCGTGACTGGCCGCCGGCCTAGAACACCATAAATACACGTGCAGTACTTGATCATTATTTTGCTGTGATGTTATTTTAAAACGGCGATATCTCCTAAGATGTAGATTATAAGGATTAAAACTATATTTAGAGAAACACCTGCAAACGTATTGCATTATTTTAGAATAAATTTGGAACAAAATGGTTATAGTGAGTCACCCTAAAATATCTGAGCGCTACCGTGCTTCGGAGGGCACGTAAAGCTGTCGGTCCCGGCTCTTGTCTATGGATAAGGGTCGTTAGGCCATGTCGGAGGCCTTTGGGCGGTCTGAAAACTCCGACACCAGAGTTGGCCACACACTCACACGAAAAACAAAGAAAAAAAACAAACAAACAACCCTAAAAGATAGACAAATGCTGTCCTACAAAATAATTTTCGCTCATCTTGCACCGAGCTTGGTCGCGTAGAGACTGTCCGCGACCACGCTCGGTGCAAGACGAGTGAAACGTCGGAAGCAAATAGGTATTTATACCTTAAATAAGTTAAGTTAACGCGATTAAAACCCGCTAAATTATTTTGTATGATGTATACAAATCGCGAAAGTTTAAAATCGATTAAATGCTGTCCTGTTGCGGACTTTATTTTTGAACTTTTTACAGGGGCACAATTCTGCCGTACATGATTTTAGCGAAACTTTATCCGTATGGGCAGCGCAAGCTCTCAAATACGCTTGCTTGATAAATGGGCTATGTAGCATAAATAATTAATAAAATTGGACCTGTAGCAGGCCGGGCGCACTTCGCATTTTAGGTACAAACTTACAAGTACCTCGGCCGACCATGTCGACATGGTTGGATTTAGTGGGTTGCCGCGCGCCGCTCACATTAGACGTCACGCAACGAATGCGACCGCTCCGTATTCTCAAGCGCCGTGTTCATACACTGTTCAAATTATATAAACGCCTTTAACAACAAAAATGTATCATCACAAGTCTAATGCAAACTATTGCTCAATTAATTGTGTGTCGAAAGCGACTTGAAAATTTGATTTTATTTTTTTTACGAGAGCAACTTGAAAATTTGATTTTTTGTTTGTTGAGATATCTCAACGATTATAGTGTCAAATTAAAGATCTAGTTCAAAAACCATTTTATCTGTTTGAATCATGTAAATCGGTCCACGCTTTAGGAAATAACTAAGAATCAGTATAGTAAAAATGTAAACAACCGTTTTTTTTGTGGTTTTTGTTCGACGAGCTCAAATAGTGGGATAGGATACTTATAGGATAATTATTTATTATTAGGTATGTGGTCAAGTAGGTAGATAGACGATGAATAAATATTATAGTTGCAGCGGCAAGTCAACAACCCTAGCGCGCCACTCCGCGCCAGACAGCGACAGCGTTACGGCGCTTGTACACGGTAAGAAAATACGCTGGGCCTATGCAAGAATTTGTGTCGTAACTAGAAAATAACTGTTCAAACTGCTCGCAGCCGTGCACGAAAAAATTCTTGTCTGTTCAAGACACGACGCGGCGAACGTTGTTGCGGAGCGGTGGGGGGCGGAGTAGTAGGGTTCACACAGCCAGGTAAGTAGTGATCTGTGGGTAGTTTTTGTTGTGCATTTAGTGTGGACGTGTATTGCAGCGTAGAGTACAAAATGGCTGATGAGTTACTGATAACTTTAGTAGAGGGACAACCGATATTGTGGGACAAAACTTTAGAGATATATATAGATAAAAGTAGTCTTACTTTAGAGATATATAAAGATAAAACTAGTCGTGTTCTAGAGTGGAGACCGCGCCTGTGCAAACGTAGTGTAGGACGCCCTCCGGCTAGGTGGAGTGACGGGGTTTCCCTTGTTTGACCGATAGGAATTTGACAAATTTTCACTTCCCAAAAAATGTTTCGCATGATTTCATTTGCCAAATTATTACTTAGCACAAAATCTATTCACAAAAAAATGTAACGCAAACCTAATGTGTGGGAAATAAACGTTTAAACTATAACTTGTTTACCAACTAATCCTTTTGACATTTTTTATTTAGTCAAATATTTCAGTTGGAATAACAGGTTTTACGCAAAATCAATAATTATCCTAATCTAAATACCTAGTTTAGTTCCGGGTAACATACTAAAAACAATTTCTTTTTTCTATTAATGCAAGTCGTTTCTGGCTCGCCGGCCGCTACCGCGGCACCGCTCGCTCCGCTCGCTCGGCTCGTGCGTAGGAGGTCACAGTTTTAACCTAACCTAACCATGTTTTAATAATTAACCTACTCTAACTAGTTCCATAAATAAACTTCTATCACCAAACGTATATTGTCTGAAGTTTGTTTGCTGTAATAAATCATTTGATTAAAGACCAAATGCCATAATGAATGACATTATACTTAGTAATGCTGCCTCGTTGGTGTCGCGGCATAAATGTGCGCGTGGGATTGGGAGGTCTCGGGTTCGATTCCCGGGTCGGGCAAAGTGTTATTGGATTTTCCGTTAGGAAATTCCCAGTAACAGCACGGAGTCTGGTAATGTGCCCGGTACGGCAATAGGCTCGCCCCCTATTACGTGGGACCTAAAAATTCATGGCAAAATGTGGGTGTAATATTACACCTCTGCCTACCCCTTCGGGGATACAGGCGTGAGTCTATAAAAAAAATATATATATATACTTAGTAATATTTTGCTAAGTAAAAATTTGACCAAATGAAAATATGCGTACTAAAATCATTCGAAATGTTGCAATGGTATAAAAAAAGATTGCTAAAATTTGTTTGGGTAATGAAATTTTGGCAAAATCTTTTCGGCAAAACGGCAGGATCCCGGAGTGACGATATACGGAAAGTGGCTGGCAGCGGCTGGACACGAAGAGCCGAAATTCGGACTCAGTGGCGTGCCATTGGAGAGGCCTATATCCAGCAGTGGACTACGGCAGGCTGATGATGATGATGATGAAAGATAAAAGACTCACATTCGAAGCGTGGAGAGAAATATTTATTATCATATATACAAAGACTTCGACGCCATGACAAATGTCAAAAAAAATCAATATGGTAATTAGGTAAGTACTTACCATATTCTTCTTTTTTTGACATTGACAAAAAGTAATAATTATGTTATACATAAACATAGGTATTACTTTTTATTAAAATTTTCAAAAATACTGATTATTATATAACAGAGTCTATAAATGATTCTATTTTCACTCGGGAAACCTGGCAAAAGTACTTTTAAATTGTCCGTATTTATGCAAAAGGAAACAACACTCGTGTGGTTGACGGCATGGAATACAAGTGTCACCACCCCTTATCTTCTCGTGGGTGTCCTAAGAGGCGACTAAGGGATAACACGATGCAAATACCATCTTTGCGTAGAGACGGAAAACTTGACATCACACCCTATACGACTGCCTCGTTGGTCTCGCGGCATAAATGTGCGCATGGGATCGGGAGGTCCCGGGTTCGATTTAGGGGTCGCAATACCGAATCATTTAAGCAAAACCGGTATTTTCGGTATTGGCTCCAGACCAATACCGATAATCCGGTATTTTTGATATTTCCGGGATTAAGCTAAAGTTAGCAAATTTATTGTAATAAAGTTAGTTGCCGGAGGAATAGTAAGTAGTTATCTAAATGAATTTATCTTCTAAATAAAACAAAATTTTCATTGACACAAGGTTTACTGTTTGATATGTTGGTAATCAATCAGTTAGTTCTTAACAATACTGTACTAATACTAAATGTCCTTTTATTCCTTTATTAAAAAAACTTAGGTTAACTAGTTTAAATGCTTTAATTAAATGTAGTGTTTGACTAGGAAGTAGGAATCAGTTCCACAAATAAAATATCTATCAAACTTAAATATCTCACAACAGTCTCAACATTAAGAAACGAACGAAAAAAAATACACTTCTAATAAATTATCATAAAACATAAAATTTACTTCTAATATGGTTTACTAATCATCAAATAATATTCTCAACAACAAAATAATAAAAATGCTTAAATTAAAATCAGCCCAAACCTAATCGAAATAAAGAGGTACTTAATCACAATATTATTAAATCTCCATTAAATTTTTGGTTGAGCCTTGTAATGAGATCGTAGAAACAGTAAAGTATCTAAACTTTTATCACTCAATCTTGATCGCAAATGATTACACAAGTAACCCGATGAAGAGAAAGCTCTCTCTGACTCTACACTGGTTGGTAAAATGCTTATTAAATTGTTGAAGGCCATACTCAAATATTTTCCTCTAGACCCACCGTTTTCGTAAAGAGCCATTTCTATTTTGATTAAAGTGTCAAAGGTGCAGTTTCTATCAATGTGCTCTTCTGATTTAGCATTTGCTTTTTCACCGTCATTTCTCACTGTTTCTTTAGCGGCACTGAAACTGAAGGGAGATCATCATATGCAGTAGCAGTAACATCATGTGTAGATTCCAGATTAAAATTTTCTTTAGGTTTGACAACATCCACAATGTGTTTCTCATCTCTGTGCAATCTGGCCTTGAAAATACATCACGGACAATCACGGTATTCATTTGCTGAATCGAAATAGGTTTTTGGGTTATGTAGATAATTTAAGGTTGAAGCAACCAGCGACCTTCGTTCCTTAACCCTACGTTTCAGAGAAGTTACAAGTTCATTAGCAACTATAACTCATGTTGCATGGCGTCTAATTTTGTGAACATAAACTTCAGAGCAGTATCGGCAGTAATTAGGCTAGCGGTTCTTTTGCACAGTTTTTCGACAGTGACTTTTAGTATTTCAAATACTCTGCTGAGATCAGCCAGACATCGGTATTCACTTTCTGACAGCTCTTGATTTTTTTTTAAATCTATCATTAAATTGCGCATAACTTTTTCTACTTGTATTTGTTTTTTATTTATTTTACTACAACCGAAAATACCGAATATCCCGGTTTTTGTGGAATGAATACCGGTATTAATTAGACCTAAATTTGGCCCGGTATTCTGGTATTTTCGAAATTCGGTATCCCGGCTTGCGACCCCTAGTTCGATTCCTGGGTCGGGCAGTGTTATTGGGTTTTTCTTTCACGAAATTCTCAGTAGCAGCACGGAGTCTGGAAATGTGCCCGGTACGGCAATAGGCTCGCCCCTTATTACGTGGGACTAAAGTATATCTAGCGAAAAGTGGGTGTAGAAATACACCTCTGCCTACCCTTTCGGGGATAAAAGGCGTGACGTTACGGAACCACTCGACAAATTTAGATTTTTGCTTTTTTTGAAGAATACTAATTTAAAAGTGGTTTATTTTCTTATTCAAAAAAGATCCACATGATTTTTCTACTTTTTTAAATTTTTATAAATAAACTAAAATGATTATGAGACTTGTTATTACTTGCACGCCCTACGACTACGCCCTACGAATGACAACTACACGAAAAAAATCTTTTCGTGTACACGTTCCGATCTGTCTTGTCTGCTGAAGACACGAAAAGTTTTCGTGTGTAGAACAGACAAAATTCTTGTCGTGTACACGAAGAATTTGTCTTGTCTGCCGCAGACACGGTAAATTTTCTTAAAAGGCCGTTCCCGTTTTTTAAGCCATTTTAGCGGTTAACACGCGCGGAGATACGTGATTGTGACTTAGATATATCAACAAATTAAGAAATGAACGATGATACTATTAGATCACTTAGTCTACTTTGGTACTATGGGAGCAAAAATAAGTGTTTAATTACCTACAACAAAAAATCAAGTTTCCGCAAAGCATGTTTTGAAGAAATCATTTTATGAGCATTACGCGATGGTCCATGACATCGAAAATTATGTGAGTAATTAACTTTTTATTACATATACGACATAACAACATCCTGCTCCTTGGTATGATGGGGCCAGAAACTTTGGTTTCATTCAGAAATAAACCAAAAAATGTTACGTAAAATGTCATTAATTTGTCAGTTTACGTCTAAATAGATTATTTTTTATCACATAAAATACACTAAGAAATAAAAAAACAAATAGTCTCTAATAAGATTTGATATGATACCTTGCTAGAAAAAAAATATCAGCTTCTAAATGTGTTTATAAACATTTTAAATTTATTTTTAAACGGAGCTATAAATCGCTATATAAATCCTGTACACGTCTACAGAACTTTAGAGTTTAGACCGCGCTGAGCGCTCATTGAGGTCAGACGTGTGCCGCTTGCCGTTGTCACTGCGTCTGTGTGCGTGCCTTGTAAACACCACTGTAATTATAGCGCGACCAACCCTTCTTGATGTGAGTTATTATTGTTGAATATGTATAATAAAATAATGGTAACGAAATCGATGCTCTTATAAAATAAATACTGCAAGATTCAAAAATACTATATTCACTTAGGTCTTAAGAGCGTATACGCCTCGAGCGGCGGCTCGAGTTTAGGTTTTTATAGTACCGCGGTCGCCCGCGCACCGCGCATGCGAGACCCGGCGCACTATGACGGTATCGGGTGGAATAATAATCTTGATGCTTCTTGCCATACATGAACAGTATTCGTCTATGTAATACTTCGATTATGATATGATAGTATTCAAATTCATTATTTTCAATGCACATGCATTTAAAGGTATCAAATAAATCTAGATATTATTTTATTTAGTAGGATGATGTTTCTCAGGATAACAACGACTATTTATAATAATTTGGCGCAGTTTTATTATATGATAGAAATAATTTATAATTTTATTGTCATCTACATAATTGCCACATTTCAAATATACATTTATGATTAATGTATATAATACTAGCTGTTTCCCGTGGTTTGAGGGAACTTCTTCGCATACCCGGTTAATTTATAGCCTAAGTTACTCCTACTGTCCGTGTGGTGACGGATTAAGAATACGGATTATCACCACCCCATATCATCCCATGGGTGTCGTAAGAGCCTACAGAGGGAGCATATTATGCAGAGAACAGCACTGTAAGAGAAGGAAAACTTGATACAAACCCTATACCAACCCGTTAGGCCAGCGTGGTATAGTAGGCCAATTCCTCCTTTCAAAGGAGAGGCCTAGTCCAGCAGTGGACTGTTAAAGGCTGATGATGATGCTGATACTCCTTGGTACATCAGCTATCCGCCAGTGAAAATCCCGTCAAAATCGGTCCAGCCCCAGCCGTTCTAGAGATAAGCGAGAACAAACAGACAAAAAAAAAACATTTCGGTCTATGTACCGTGTATACATCCATATGCATTTAGTAAAATGCTGTTATTTTAATATTACAAATAGACACTCCAATTTTATTTATGTTTCTAGATTGATTTCGCCATTCCGTTGGTTCTGTCGCAATTTCGGTCTCAATTTCCTTGAAACAAATAATGAAAAGTTATTTTGACTACAAAGGAATTTAAATAGGGTTGATTAAGTATAATTTCTTGGAGCGATCGAATCAGCAGCTGATAACCCAGACTCAGAAAAAGAAGAACTTGAAAAAATAAAATACCGTCATAACAGCAGATTACATAAGTATAGAAAATATTCGATTTCAAAACCATGATGGTCATCATCTCTATATGGTAAATGTATGGAAAAATGATGTAAATCAAGGGTTGTTTTTATTGAAAAAACTAGTGAATTTATTTTTAGTAAAACGACTGCTGATAATTACGTCACCACAAAATTAAGTAAAGTAGCCATAATACTGACCATTGTATCATCGGTGTCGTCGTAATACGTCGCAAGTGTGGTGATAGTTGACGTTGTGTTAAAAGGTGGATCACCCAGGTTACCTTTAGATGAATCAAAAATACATGATCCTGCTGATGCATCTCCGGTCTACAAAATATTAGAGGGAAAAGGTCATGGGGCATATCTGACCCGCTTTGCGAACAGTGGCGGACATTAACCAAAATAGTTTTAAACAAAGGGGAATAATATGACCTTTCAGACTCGGGTACCGACCACTGGATTAAGTTACACAACCCTCAGGTGCTTTCGACAGAACGCCACTACATACTTCGAATGGTTAGGGAGGCTATTGAAATTAAAATGTTTAATAATTTCAATAGAGAGGATGGGTTTCAACTGTCGAGTATCTGGCATCCAGTAGTGCGTCTATGTAAAACCCGTGAAACGAAAAAACTCAAACCGCGAGCTGACGTAGTGAGTGTAGTATGTCGTGATCGGGTACAGTGCGATAGTGAAAACAGTGGCAGTGGTGATGTACGCAAAAAACGAGTAAGAAAGCGGGTAGACCGTTATACTTGCTCGTAACATTCATCCACCCGCAATACCCTCAGTACATCCGTGAACATGGCGCTTGCAACAGTGCCGAAATATCGGTCACTCCAAACAAAGGTACGTGGTATATATCCCAAAAGACAATTTAAATCTAGCATTAAATTTTTCTTACCTATATCAATTAATCATCTGTGTGGTGACGGATTAAGAATACAGATTGTCACCACCCCATATCATCCCATGGGTGTTGTAAGAGCCGACAGAGGGAGCATACTATGTAGAGAACAGCACTGTAAGAAAAGGAAAACTTGATACAAACCCTATATCAACCCGTTTGGCCAGCGTGGTATAGTAGGCCAATTCCTCCTTTCAAAGGAGAGGCCTAGTCCAGCAGTGGACTGTTAAAGGCTGATGATATCAATTAATTAGCGAACGCCCGTGACTTCGTCGGCCTCATTCAGTGATCCCGCGGGAATATCGGGATGAAAAGTAGCCTATGACCTTCCCATGAATGTGGCTACCACACACAAAAATATATTTTTTAAATCGGTTCAGTAGTTTCAGAGATAATGAGTATGGATATACACATAGATAACATTTGATTTTTTAGTGTCCTGTAGCTCACATTAATGCGACTAATGCCATAGTAAATTAGATCCATATATGAATATACTCTGCTATATTTTTGTTTGTTTCCGCCATGTGTGTGATTTCCATACTAAGGTGCCAAACTGCCAATTTACCTTTCAATTGATAAAATTTCTAATAAAACAATGGTTGAAAATCAGTCCAAAATCAACTGACTGAATATCTTGTTATTAAACTCCTGTTTACGGACTTTTTATGCTGTTTATGTTTAGTTTTGTAGTGATTCCTTTTAAACTGACAGATCTTGAATTGATAATTCATTACTAACTAACCCGTGGTCCATCTGCGTGACTACGGTTCATGTAAAACAGCCGAAACGTCGCTTTACTTCATCAATTTATCATCACAAAACTAAATTAAATAAATATAGTCACCATTGTATCATCAGTGTCGTTATTACTAATAGAACTTAGCGAAGTGGTAGGTGGAGGTGTGCCAAAAGGTTGATCGACCAGATTATTTTTTGAGGAATCAGAAGTACATGTTCCCACTGATGCATGCATCTTCTATAAAATATAATACAATTTTGAAAGAATCGCAAAGTAGAACGTATATGAAGGGAAAAACAAATTTATTAAGTATAAAATTACTTGATTTTGCAGAATTGCATCTGTGTTATCTAGTGCCTTTGAGTTAGCTGCATTAGAGAGTACCTTTCTGTAATTCAATAATTTGATGTAAGATATAACACTGTTACAAAATTTCTAAAAGATTGATTCTAACAAAAATATAAACATATTTTACTACTTTTTAGCCTCTCTTACCCTTTTCAAATTATTTTCCGCAATGTTTGTTTTTTCATTTAACGTTCCCATAGGGATGTGCCCAGGGTTTTGTCCTTTACCCGTATTTCCTGTAATCTGAAAATAATACATAACTACGTCTTAGGTACCTATATACATGTGCGTGTAAAGTCTAATTGTAAAGAACCATAATCCATACAAATATTATTTAATGACGGGAATCAAATCATAGATATATGTATGACTTAGCAGTCTAGTAATACTAATCGTTAGACTAAACCAACAGGTCAGTCAAGTTACATAATAATAACATGAACAGTTACATGAAGTATTTATATGAGTAAAAAAAATCTTACGGATCAAGAAGGTTCGGCCGTGCTATAAACGTAGTGAAATATTATATTTACGTAATATGGCGTGCGCGGCGACGAGCGATACGTCCACCCCTTGAGAGCGCTTGGCGCGGAGTGGCTGAGACGGCGTTGCGTTTCAAGATTTATAGGTCACTTTAAAAAAGTCATATAAATTCCAAATCTAATGTTTAGATTCCAATTTTTTTATATGATGTAGTATGCAACCGAAACTTCAGATATGTGTTTTTATTTATATGATTATCACAGTGGTTTATTAGAACTAATAGCAGGATTGAGCGCCAAAATTGAGCTATAACTCTGTTTTGAACGACGGTTTTCTTTAAAAAATTGAATGAAAGTACACAATTTTGTTAATACATATTCAGGAACGTCTTATGATTATATAGATTGCATTTACAGGATTCAAAAACAACTTGCCTTTTTTGCACAATCCAGCAATGAATCTACCTTGATCTACAGATTTTACGAAAACGTGCAATTTAAATTCGTCAGTTTTCAAATATTTATTATGAAAGGTCATATATTTTTCTAATACACTTTCTAAATTATAGAATGACCTTTCAGATTTTCAAGTTTTTATTACTCAGTGTTATTTATCTTCACCGTAATCTTACAATGAAAATCCATGAAATCGGCGCGTCCGGAATAAACGCTCTTAAGGTTACTCTTATGAATGTCAGAAATTGTATCTAAATATACAACGTGTAACGGTAATGACGCACATCCTCAGACACCCCAATTAGAATACCTCGTTACAATCATAATGCATGCATTGAAATATTTTTTTTATTTGCGTAAATATTGTTTTTTGAAGAAAGTATAAACTCGATTAAAAATAAAAAGCGTGGTCACGTGCACGCACACAAATACAGGAAACAGTTGCTATGGTAAACAGACGACAGCGATCTGATTCTGATAGGAACGAAATACGATACGATATAAACAAAATGTTTCAAATTTAGTATTTATATCAAACTCTGATAGAGTGGATAGAAATACAAAGATATGACTATTTCTTTCCATCACACTTTTCGGCTTTGCAGTCGACAGTCGACTTTGTATAAAATTATTTATTGTTTGTTAATAACAATAATAACATGCACGTTCTATTGTTTCATAATATCGTAAATGACTATTGTGACTATCTTATCTTAATCATACTTAGTTACCTAGAATTATTGATAGATAAAGTAAAAGACTATCAATGAGAGAATAAAGCAAGAACGACGTGTTTAAAGTTGTAAATTAATATTTACATTAAATAGAATAATCAAACAACTTACAGGATAAAGTCACATTCCATTAGCACTTCACTGTTTTCTCACACATCACATGTTTTCACTGTTTCAAAAGCAGCTAATATCTTAATTAACTCCTAGTCGCTTGGTGTCTCCTCACAATAAACTAGAGATTTAATATTTCCCCACGGTGAAAATGCCCGGGAGTGACAAGTTAACACCAAGATGATGCAGAACTTTCCACACCAGCACCGTCATGTTGATAATTACACATTTTTTCGCAATTAAAATATTTTTCGCAACTCTCGCTGATAGATTCCCGATGGATGACTAGAATAGATACTTGTCATAACTTGTCTAAGCGCATCGCCAGCGCTTGTCATTGGCCAGTGCGGGCGACACATTACGTCTCGCTCTTGCCTGTTGATTATTACGTAAGCGAAAGATAGATGATAGATATTTTGGTGGTAAATTGTTTGTTATTGTCTTTTGCGGCTATTGTGTTGTATTAATGTGTGCGTTTGTGTGACCCAACGTCGAACCATTAAACAATATGCATTTTAAAAGAAGGCGTTTTGCTTTGACTTAAGGTTTATTTTCGTATATTTCAACTTTTCAAACAAATGAGTGACTATAATTTACGTTATTTTTATTATTTTAGAACAAAATAAAAACCAAACCACTGGAGGGATCTTACTGAAATTTGGCATGGAGTTAGATGTTATGACGTAGGCATCCGCTAAGAAAGGATTTTGATAAATTCTACCCCCAAGTGGATAAAATAGGGGATGAAAATTTGTATGAAACTTTGTCAATTTTAAACTGATCCAGCTGAGCCTTTGCATGCCTATAGCTACCATGATTTAGGCATCCCCTAAGAAAGGATTTTGATAAATTCCACCCCTAAGGGCATAAAATGGGGGCTGAAAGTTTGTATGAAACTTTGTCAATTTTAAACCGATCGGGCTTAGACTTTGCATGCATATAGGTACCATGAGGTAGGCATCCCCTAAGAAAGGATTTTGATAAATTCCACCCCTAAGGGGATAAAAAAGTTTGTTTAAATTTTCTTAGATTTTCGACTGATTGAACTGAAATTTTAAAGATTGGAGCTACTATGATGAAGACGTCCGCTTAAATAAGATTTTGATAAATTCAACCCCCATGGGGATAAACTAATGGATGATGGTGCGATAATTAACAATTCAATACGCACATAACTCCGAAAAGTCATTGGTGCGCGCCGTAGATTCGAATCCGATACCCTCTACATGGCAATCTGTTGGTATCTCCACTAGGCTATCGCTGCCTCAAATCTCATTTATATTGTGTATTAATATTTTCAACCGACTTCAAAACGGAGGCGGTTCACAATTCGGTTGTATTATTTTTTCATATTTTTTAATGTTTGTTACCTAACTAATGCATCATTTATGGACCGATTTGGATTATTTTTATTTCATAGGATGGGCTATAATGATATTACTTCCAGATTGGTCCCATAGAAAGTTTTCCGAAATCAGTTCAGTATTTTGGATTTTATAACAGAATGACTAGAATTAGTATTTGTTGTAATCTAAGTAAATGAGATTTTGCATGTTTCTACGACTGTTTGAAGTCGGATGTTTTTTTAACAGCAACAATGGAATCTACCTGGAATCATTACATTTAAACATCAAAATACGTTAGCCAAAATACCTAATTCTGTATTACGATCATACACTTTATTGGTCAAAGTATCAATTTGTTTTGTCTCAGTGAGTTCACTGCAAGGTAGATTTTGTTGGGCTACACAGACGCACACATTGACACCTCATATATTCACGCAGTCCGTGAATTTTGGAACGGCCTCCGTGTACAAGCGCTCTTATGTGTTAGAAAAGAACGGGAACGGTTAGGTGAATATCGCATTAGGCACTGAGTGCTTATGCGAGCTGAATTGCACTTTGTTGCTTAGTAGCAAGAGTCGCAATTTCAATAAATTGGTTTGAAAAGTGAATCTTCTGTACGTTAGTACTCTCTTTATTATGTGCCTGTAGTTCCTGAAATTAGCACAATTAAACTAACAAACAAACTCTTCAGCTTTATAATATTAGGTTAGATACGACGGCTATTTAATCAATAATTAAATCTACTTTATTATAAAATATTATGTAAATATTGTAGAATGTAAATAAAAGTTTGTTTACTGAAAGCAGCCGTTTATCTTTTAGTGTCCTCTGATGAATCCTGCAGTTTCCTGTAGTGTGTTTCCCTGAACACTTAGATCAAGTAACTACAAGATAGCAAGCACAGCACGGCCCTTACTGCAAGTAAGAGCAGCTAACCAAGGAAAGCATCAAATACACGCAGATTTTTAATTGGTTTTGGAGCGAAAGCCATCTTATTACTTATCGTTAATCGAACCTAACCAGCTAATAATATTTGAAATATAAGCTAAAAACATCTTGAGAAATTAATTAATTTAATAGTTGGACAACACGAAGTATCACTTTACCGCACACAGGCGAGGAACGAGCGATCGCCCGATCGGCGATCGTGTCACACACCCACCGACAGATATTAGATACGTCATTGAACTGTGATTCACGCCATCCTCGGCAGGGCCGAACCTTCCCTATGTGCAATGTGCGCGGCGCACACAGGCGCCAGGGTGACAGGGGCGCCGCGCGCCGAGATATGCGTTAATTATAACACATTTTCGAAAAAGGATGCCAAAAAAGGCGCTTCACAGATTTCGCACACAGGCGCAGTGGCGTAGGAAGGGCAAATATAAAATTAAATTTAGGCCGGAATTGTTAGGTAAAGAATAAAAAAAAAAAAGGTCATCCGCCCTATGCACAGGCGCTTCATACATTTCGCACACAGGCGCTGCATTGGGTCGGAACGGCCCTGATCCTCGGCCGGGGCCTCCGCTATGCGCGTAATAGCGTGGGCATAATATATATGTATAGATACAACGTATACAGCCTATTGTTCTATTTGTCAGGTGTTTTAGAAAATAATAGATACAACTATCAATTCTTACTTTCATTTATTCAGTTTGTCACAAGAGTATATTTTAAAATACTTAATAATAAGTTTATTGCTTTAAAAAGTACATGTATAAAATATCACACAGAAATATACATAGTTGCAAAAGATGATGTACGGTTTCAATATGCCATTTGCTCACAGTATCTCAAACTGAGTGAAGCTCGTATTTTGAAACACTGCGGCTCTCCACTCTAGTAATTTATCCATACACTACATCATAATTGTGGACAAGAAGTATCAGCATAATCGGTGATATTAAGTATATAAAAAAACTCAGACTTTAAATTGCATGCATCATACTTAATCTAAAACTATTAGTTCTTCTGTTGTATTATAGTCTATAGTCTTTAACCAATCAATCAATTTATTTTTCATATCATAATTATTTAGTTTATACAGTGAGATAATTCTATTAATTTTATTATACAGTCTAGTACTTAGCGCTTTATACTGTCGAGATGCAAAAGATGTTCTACATCGTACAGGTGGACACTTGGCTGTACCGTGCCTTCTTAGTATATTTGTATCAGTGATAGTCATCTGTGAATTTCGTCTGATGACAGTGCGATAAATAAGTAATTGTCTAACAGTTAAAACTTGGCATTCTTTATATAATGTTAAGGGGGGGTAATGTCGTGGCTTGTAATTGATAGTTTTGAGAATATATCTCTGAGCTCTTTCTAATTGTAGAAGCAAAGTTTTGTAGCATCCACCCCATACAGGAATGCAGTAGGAGAGGATAGATTCGCATAGTGCCATGTAGACTGTGCGCATAATTGATAGGTCCGCAGAGAGGCGAAGATTTTTAAAGACATAGATCAATTTTCTTATTCGTCCAGTAAGACTCTCTACCTGAGAACGCCAGTCTAATCGTTCGTCGATAAGTACTCCAAAATACCTGATGTGAGAAACGTTGGTTAACGGCTGACAAGAACAGTTTATTGTTAGATTAGCACAGCTGTGTGCAGTAAGAGACACAGTATCAATTGGAGGTAATATAATAATAATAATAATATTCTACCACATTCACACAACACCATCTAGTCCCAAACTAAGCAGAGCTTGTACTATGGGTACTAGATAATGGATAAACATACATATATACTTTTTTTTGTAAATACATACATATTATACATAGAAACACCCAGATCAAGACAAACATCCATGTTCATGCACACAAATGTTTGACTTGAGCGGGAATCGAACCCGCGACCATCGACGTAGCAGGTGCAGGAGTATTGGGCAAAAAGAAACGTACGAATTTAGTCTTTTCTCTATTGAGAGTAAGTAGATTAGAGGTTAACCATGACTTTATAATTTTTATATTAAGTTCAGCATAGGCCTTAGCCATCACCCAGTCTCTGGCATATACCAACAGAGCGGTATCATCAGCATAGGTGAAAATATCACAATTGTTTAGTTTCATATTACACAGATCGTTGATATAAACCAGAAACAGGGTGGGGCCAATAATACTTCCTCGTGGAACACCGTATTCAATCCGTTCTGCATCACTTATAACGTTATCGATCTTAACAGCTTGAGTTCGATTAGATAAATAATACCTAAAAATATCCAGGCATATACCTCGTACTCCTATGCGTTCTAATTTACTTATAAGGATTGGAACAGAGACAGTGTCTAACGCCTTAGATAGATCTAAGAATATACCGTAGCACTTTAGACGGTTGTCCAATTTGTCGACAGCCACTTTAGTGAAATTTATAACAGCGTCTTCTGTCGTTAAACTAAATTATATGTTGTAAAGAAATCAATATCGAATAAAAATTTAATCATTAAAATCCAGAATATAAATATGAAAAAACTAGCAAAAACAGTTATATGGAATAACTTCTAGATTCCATGGATTTGGGGTCTGAAATTTATTGAGTAGATGAGGAAAGTAAAGAGCATCCTTTCTGTATATATAACTTTTCCACATTTGGTAGAATCTTCGGGAAAAGTAAGAAAATCTAAAAATCCAAAATATCGCTTAAATTTGAATCTAGTCAAGTTATGAGGTTCATTTTAACTGTAAAATGTGCAGTAAAAGAGACGCTATCGGTGCTTGTAACATTATTATTGCGTATCATGCTTAGTTTAAGAGGAATATCTTTTTTTCTAAATATCCGCTTTAAAATATGAAGATTTTCAAAAAAGTTTTTCTAAAAACTAGAGATGCTAGCTTAATAGGGATACGAAATATTTCTTTTTATTGAATATATCTATTAGCTTCTTTAATAAAAAGACGGTGTCCGAAAAATGGTCTTCATAAAACACTGTGCAGCACCGCTTCGAAATCCAAATTGGTTTTTTCGAAAATATTTTCAACTAACTTTTTAGACCTATGTATCCTGCTTATGTGTATGAAGTTTCATTAAAATCGGTTCATTCATTTCGAAAAATAAGGACTTGAAAGTTTGTATGAAAACCCGTAAGGTGTAAACGCTCTTAAGCCGTAGAAGTAAACAACTAAAATATTGAAATTGTAGTTTTTGCTGTTGACGCCGGACAGTGCTTTGCAAAGACTTGCCAGACAGGCAGTACTAAAAACATCACGTGTTTAATTATTCGTTTTAGCCATAAAATCTATTGACAAAAAGTATTCATAAACTAATGAGCGATGCGTTGCGATGCGATGCTAAGAAACCGTCACTTAGATCACAGTATAAAGACATACAGTAGTTTGACGCCTTTGATCTCGTAGAAAAAGCCGACAACGTCTAGACAAGGGTAAGTAGGCTAGGGCTGCCACATGTAAACAATACCTACTTATTCAAACACCGATTATTTATTTTAGAAAAATATTACAATTGCTACGCTACATGAATAATATAGTGTAATTCACTTATCTATACACATAAATAAAATTGGAATGTCTGTTTGTAATATTAAAATAACCGCTTTTTACTAAATGCATGTGGATGTATACACGGTACATACACCGAAATGACATTTTTTTACCATTTTTCTCTGTCTGTCTGTTTGTTCTCGCTAATCTCTGGAACGGCTGGACCTATCTTGACGGGACCCTCACTGGCCTGATGTACCAAGGTGTAACTTAGGCTAAAAATTAACCGGTTACGCGAAGAAGTTCCCTCAGGACGCGGGTGAATCCATAGGAAACAGCTAGTTTATTATATTACAATAATTAACGTTAAATAATTATACGTTGCATTTTTCGTGCGCTGCGGTGACAGATTTGCATACAAAGTGTCAGTCAGCACCTATTTCATCCCGCAGGTGTCGTGGGAGGCGGTTAAGAATATAAAGCATTTTTCGTACAAACCAAGTTAAAATAAAGCGATTGACAAAGCGGTGGTTTAATGGATGGTTAACCTTGGGATCAGCTTGCAGAGCCTATGTTATCGATATGAAGTATTTTGCAGATTTTTTTCGTGCAAACTTCGTTAAGGTAAAGCAATAGACATCACGGTCATTTTATGGATGGGTGACCGGGCTATGAGATTACGGAGAACATGTGTGGGGCTTATAAAAGGGGGCCAAAAATATGGTTATTTTTGAGCTAGGATACGCCGTTACCAAGATACATAATAATATGTGATAGGTACTTACCTAATGCGAAGGTACTAGGTACTTATAGAATGAAATTAAAATCACACCAGAATCGAATATTACCTTACAACGCATATTTTCTTCCGTCTGCCATGTTGTTTACGTACAATAATTGCTACTTTATTCTGTGATTTGGCCAGACATGAGATATTGTAAAAAGTTAGTAGATTAGTAGGAATGTGCACATTATTTTAAGTGGTTATAGGTACATACATTAATACTAACAGAGGTAGGTAAACAAAACAAATTAACACTGCAATGGATCAAGGGCCACAGTGGCTCAAGAGGGAATGACGCAGCCGACGTACTTGCCAGAAGAGGGGCCACTTTAGAGGTGGTGGGACCCGAGCCCATTATTCCCCTCCCTTCTGGTTTCTATCGCAACCTGGTAAGGAATAGGACCAGGACCCAACACAACCAGTCCTGAATTGGTATTGAAACATGTAGGCAGGCCAAGGAGGCTCTTCCCGCAGTAGACGGTAAGATAGCCAAACAAATCCTCCGGCTGTCCAAACAACAACTGCGGACAGTCACGGCCGCCTACACAGGACACGGATTCTTTAATAAACACCTATTTACTATAGGTATCACCGACAGCCCGCTGTGCAGGGCCTGTATGGCAGCGGACGAGACGGCAGCCCACCTGCTCCTCGACTGCCCTGAGGTCGCACAGTACAGGCAGCAGTACCTGACGAGATACAGCACCCTGAGGGAGGCAGTGGGCCACATCAAGAGTCTGCTGGCCTTCCTCGAAGAGCTGGGGTGGCTCGAATGAAGACACCATTCCCACCTGCACGCAAAATACACGCCAAGACGTGGAGTTGCGGAAACAGCCCGTGCCATCAAGTATCAAGTAGACATCACGGTCATTTTATGGATGGGTGACCGGGCTATGAGATTACGGAGAACATGTGTGGGGCTTATAAAAGGGGGCCAAAAATATGGTTATTTTTGAGCTAGGATACGCCGTTACCAAGATACATAATAATATGTGATAGGTACTTACCTAATGCGAAGGTACTAGGTACTTATAGAATGAAATTAAAATCACACCAGAATCGAATATTACCTTACAACGCATATTTTCTTCCGTCTGCCATGTTGTTTACGTACAATAATTGCTACTTTATTCTGTGATTTGGCCAGACATGAGATATTGTAAAAAGTTAGTAGATTAGTAGGAATGTGCACATTATTTTAAGTGGTTATAGGTACATACATTTCAAAATAATATAAATAATTATAATTAATGAAATTTTCTTTTTTGGTAAAGTAAATTGATGAAATCGAAGATTTTTTTAAATCCTTATTTATTTAAATCTTTACAC
The DNA here is from genome assembly GCA_944739405.2 of Euclidia mi. Taxonomy (NCBI): domain Eukaryota; kingdom Metazoa; phylum Arthropoda; class Insecta; order Lepidoptera; family Erebidae; genus Euclidia; species Euclidia mi. Next base: position 29,188,408 of record OX123208.2, on the reverse strand, counting down.
AGCATAAAAAAATTCAATGTCTCACAGCACAAGTCGTATGCACCGTCTTAATTAATATTCAAAAGCAAATAAATAAGTAACGAACAAAAAACAAGCACGTGCCAGCCCCCAAATACATGTACCTAGTTAGGAACTAAGGCAATATACGTAACTAGGTACCGCTCTTCCCGCGTCTCACCTCTTGGCCCCCGCACGATTGACCCGTCTAGACGCGTTCGTCGAACGACTGTATGGATTATTTGACTGTGCTTAGATTATGTATTGTACGTATTATACCAGATTGGCTAATGCGGCACGGCAGGCTTTGGCAATTTGTTTGCGTCGCATCATATCACGTTGCTTGGTATCGCTAACGTTGGACACTGCTCGATTTTTTTAGAGTTGTAGGTAATCCGACTGCCACGCCGAAGCTTGCGGGTTTGATTCCCGCTCAAGTCAAACATTTGTGTGCATGAATATGGATGTTTGTCTTGGTCTGGATGGTACCATGTATAATATGTAATATATTTACAGAAAAGTATATATGCATGTTTATCGATTGTCTAGTACCCGTAGTGCAAGATATGCTTAGTTTGGGACCAGATAATGTCGTGTGAATGTGAAAGAATATTATATTTTATGGTAGAATATTATGTAGCGGACTACAAGGCAAGACGTCTTTGATCAGTCAGGATAGCACTAATATGATAAATAATATAGAAGTAGGTAGATTAATTCAAATCGTTGTAATTATTATATTTTATTAATATGTTGTATGGGTGCATAGGGTTCCCACCAAGAACTTAGGGTCCCAAGCCAACCTCACCTGCAAGTGGTGCACCTGCCGGTCAACGGACGAGGCTCTGGCAAACAAAATATCCCGATAAGCGGCAATAGGCTCGCCACCTATTACGTGGGATCAAAACACTGGCGAAAAGTGGGCGTTTAATATGCCTCTGCCTACCCCTTCGGGGAAACAGGCGTGAGTCTATGTATGTGTATGTATGTATGTATTAATATGTTCAAACTAAAATTACACACTTTTTGTTTAGCTTTGGATAAATAATTCTACCGGGTGTGCAATGTCCGGGCATAAATGTAATGTAGGCACAGCTTTCGGTTTTAAACGACGCCAGGTGCTTTCTGTCTTTAAAAAACAGTCCAAAATGACGTGAACAAATACGATGGTACTTCTGCTAAATCAAACTAGGCCGTCCAACGGCATTTATCCAAAGTTTTCTTGTGACGTCATTAATAGGCAACCTGTAATAAAAAACAACTTCTTAATTCTCTTCAAAATTACGCTTTTCAAAGCATACTGTCAAACCTTCTGCACGAGTGCTCTGTGGGTCAACTATACTCAGGGGTCTCTCAATGCCTTCCGCGTCCAATATAATAATGGATTTAGGATGCTGTTGGGGCTGCCCCGCTTCTGTAGTGCCTCGCAAATGTTTGCAGAAGCGAGAGTCGATGGCTTCCACGCTATCGTTCGCAGGGCGGAAGCCCGTGCAGGTCAACTCATCTTTAGCATCACTGAGCTGCACTGACTTCTACTCCCTGCACCTGAGTCCGGTGCAGGGAGTGGTGAATGGTCTCAGGGGTAGCGCAGGTCGCGATGATCCCTAAGGCAAGGCTGGTGGACTATCCTTCTCGAGGTTGCCGCCCGTTCTTGGTCCAGTTCCTTCAGAAATGGATGCAACCAAAACCTCCAGCCGAAACACAAATAACAGGCACTTTACACACGCATACACACACACGTACACACATGCGCGCACACACACACATTCACTTACACATCTCTTCACCACGCCCCCTCGTGGCCGGGTGGGCTTGGGCCCGTAGTAAACAGTCACGGGTAAGAGAAGTTGACCACCTGCGCTAGGACCTGCGCAGTCGAGCGCCGTACGCGGGGATGACGGAGTCCTGGGGGGTTGAGCCGAGCGGCGCTGGCGGTAATGCGACCGTGAGGCAACACGCCCTCTTTGGTCCCGATTTCACGCTAAAGGGTAGCCCCCGCTGTGAGCCGCAGCGGGGGAAATGGCCATCGTGTCCCGTCAGAGGGCCACAGGCTAGGGACGTGGGGTCCGCATCAGCAGTTGGAATTTATTTCGGCTGTTGATGTGGTGGGTGAAGGCTATACTGAAGGCGCAAGCGAGGGAAGACGGATGGAGTTGGTAACTCGGCTCCGACCTTTGACCCGAGCGGGCGCCCGATGTCGTGCTGTAAGCCAGCCTTGCGTTCCTATATCCCTCTGGTAATCCTAACGTCCGGTATGACGTTCCCTGTTGCGGGCTCCATGGAGGGTGGGAAGCCAGAGGGATGAAGTCTTTAAGTAAACGTATGGATACCGAAATCCTTTTTATTACCCCAACCGCGACGGGGACGGCGAAAGCTGTTCCCGCCGCCACAACCAAAACCATACAGATGGTCGACGCCGTGGCCCCGGCTGCAGGTGTCAAACCATCCCCCAAGGACGTGACTTCAGCGCTGGCTAACGCTAGTACTGGTCCCGTCCTTACAATCGTCAGCCCGTTTGAGATCAAGCGGGAAGATGACTCCTCCTTCGCGGGCTGGCAAGTGGTGAGTCACCGTAAGGGTAAGGGTAAGGGCAAGACCACCGGTCCTGTCCAACGCACGCCCACCACACAACCGAGTGGCCCCGCTGCTACCAGTTCCACGAAGAAAAAGAGGAACAACAAAAGCAAGAGACAGCGCATGGCAATTAGGCGGAAGGCTGAACAAGCCGCTGCTACTGCCGGTGCTGCCTCCACTAAAACAGCTGAGCAGGTTGCCGTCGCAGGTCCCAGCAATGTGACCAGCGCGCAGCCCACGCTCAGTAGCGAGGGGTGCACGAAGGCCGGAGGCAGTACGGGGAAGCCGCCTGCCGCCAAGCGGCGGGCTGGCCACCCTGGACGGCATCCAGCCCCAGCACCACCGGGAAACGCGGCAGGTAAAACTGCCGAAAACAAGGATAGAGGTGAGGCCAAACGTGCTCTCAACGAGACCAGCTCGCCTCGAGGGGAGCACAAGAAGCCCCGCCTCGACTCCTCCAGGATACAAGGTAAGTCCTACGCACAGGCCTCCAAGGCGTCCCTGGGTGTTGCAGTAACATGCAAACGCACAGGGAACTTGCCGAAGGAGTTGGTGGACCAGGTACTCCGGGAGCTCCAAAAGAAGATCCTGAGTGATGCCTGGTCGACCAAAACCCCCAAACGCCCCGCTCCAGCGTTCACCGGGAAACCCGTGCACGCGGACGGGGTCCTCAAACTTTGGTGCGCCGACGAGGCAACGCGTACCTGGCTGACGGAGGCAGTCTCTCTCCTGGTCCCACCACCGGGCTTCGAACTGGAGGTCAGGGGCCAGGAAGAGACCCCGAAGAGAGTGCGGTGCGGCATTGTCGTACCCGACGAACAGGGGGTCTTAGACGACGTGCGCGACGTGGGTCGCGCTCTGGAGTTTCAGAACCCCTGGTTGGAGGTTGACAAATGGTCGATGCTGCACTCTGAAAGGCAGTTGGGTGGTTGGTTCCTAGTAGTGGGCGTCCCAGTAGAACAGGTCCCGATCCTGATGAAGAACGAGCGCCGCCTCGCGTTGGGGGTAGGTGCCGTCTACGTCAGGTTCCGGGACTCCTCAGGTAAGTTTGTCGACCATCCTCCGGACGACAACTCCACACGAGTCAAGCAGGACTCAAACACCAAGCCAGGGTGCGACGCAGAACCCGGCCCGTCAGAGCCGGCCGCGTCTGGCTCGGGGGCTGGCCCGTCAGCCGAGGGTAACTCGGAAGATGAGAGCCTGCTCCTGGGCCCGGTGCGGCGGGACGACGGGGTGGAGGCTGGCGACATCCTGGCCGGCCTAACGCAGCTGACGGTCGGGGAGGTGGGGACATCATCCAAAGATGAACCCTCTGCCTAGTGACGTCAGTTGCCTCCAAATCAACCTCCATCACAGCCAAACGGCCACTGCGCAACTGCGCAAATGGATGGAGGTCCAACAATCAGCCATCGTGCTCATCCAGGAACCTTGGATAAGGGGTGGCCTCATCAGAGGCCTCTCCAGCCTGGGAGGTAAGATTTATTCTTCAACTGACCACACACATCCAAGAACCTGCATACTGACAACTAAAAACATCAGAGCCCAAGTTCTAACGGAGTTCTGTTCCAGAGACATCACAGCGATACAAATTGAAATAACACAGCAGCCAAGGAGTATAGCGGTTGTTTTCGCATCGGTCTACATGCCCGAGGCCGAAGACCCGCCACCGTTCGACCTCACGCGTCTGGTTAACCAGTGCGAGAGAACCAAAACGGAGGTCGTAATAGGAACGGACTCCAATGCCCACCACCAAATGTGGGGCATGAACTGCAATAACAACAGAGGTAAATCACTGGTTGAATACCTATTCACCACTAATCTTACCCTATTAAACACAGGTACGGAGCCCACCTTCGTCACAAGACGTAGTCAGACAATTATCGACTTAACTCTCGCAACAGAAGGAGCGGCTGAACGCATCAAGGGATGGCACGTCTCGAAAGAGGCATCGTGCTCAGACCACAGATGGATCAGCTTCTCTATGGAAGTCGTTATACAACCTACACAGCCACGCAGGAAACCACACAACACTGACAAAGCAAAGTATGTCCAATTACTTAAAGAGAAACTTACCCTTACTGCTATGCCGACGGTACTGGGTGACAATGAACAGATCGAAGAGCAGGTATGTACACTGACGCAGTCGATGCTAGACAGCTACCACGCAGCATGCCCAGAAACCACTCTACCCTCAACCCCAGGTAAACAACCCTGGTGGGGCGCTGAGCTTGAACGCAAGCGCAAGAAGGTAAGAAGGGCCCTTAACAGGGCAATGAACACAAGCGCGGACGCAGATTGGGACGCTTATAAAGCGGCCAAATCAAGCTACAAGAAATGCCTCAGATTCAGACGCACCATGGGATGGCGGAAATTCTGTGGGAGCATTGAATCTTGCCAACAAGCAAACCGGGTAAGGAAACTACTGGCTCAGCAACCGTTGGTTGCACCAGGTACTCTCCGTAAACCGGATAACACATACACCACATCGGAGGAGGAGACAAGACGCGTCCTACTAGAAACACACTTCCCAGGCTGCGTCCTCACCCCGGTAATAACGTGGCATGATACACCAACAGTGGCGACCGAACACGAGTGGAGACACGCAAACACCGTGGTCACAGAAGAAAAACTCCGATGGGCCATCGATAGCTTCCATCCCTTCAAAGCAGCCGGACTGGACGGCATCTTCCCTGGGTTATTACAATGGGGGGGTGAACCGGTCCGCAAAAGACTTCTGGCAATCATGAGGGCTAGCCTGGCCCTTAGATATGTACCGAAGAATTGGAGGGAAGTCAAACTAATTTTCATACCAAAACCAGGCAAAACAGACTACACAAATGCAAAGTCCTTCAGACCAATAAGCCTGACCTCCTTCATGCTTAAAGCCTTGGAAAGGCTATGCGAGAGGGAATTAAGAAGTGGGGCACTTAAACACCTACCCCTACATGCCAATCAACATGCATACAGCTCAGGGAAATCGACGGAATCGGCCTTACATCAGGTCGTGAACCAGATAGAAGCTGCTATACAACAAAAAAGCATCTGTCTGGGCACCTTCATTGACATAGAAGGAGCCTTTGACAAGACAAACTTCTCCAGTATAAGCAACGCCCTAGCCAGACATGGTGTGGATCAGATGCTCATACAGTGGATCCAAAACATGCTCAGCAAAAGAGTAGTGCGCCTGCACGGCGACTCCCAGACAGCCTTGATAACTAAAGGTTGCCCGCAGGGCGGTGTACTCTCCCCGCTATTGTGGAACTTAGTCATCAATGAACTCATAGACAAACTCAACGCGAGATATTTTTACACAATAGGATATGCAGATGATCTGACCATTCTCACCTCAGGTAAGGTAACTAGTACAGTGTACGACCTTACTCAACAGGCTCTACGCATAGTAGAGTGGTGGTGTAATGAGTACGAATTATCAGTAAACCCGAACAAGACCGAACTAGTTATGTTCACACACAAACGCGCGCTGGGTACTTACCGACTGCCCAGGCTATTCAACACAGAGCTCAAGCTGTCCACCGAGATAAAGTACCTGGGAGTCACTCTTGACAGCAAATTGACATGGAACAGCCACATGGAAAATAAGCTCAATAAATCCAGCATCGTCTACTGGCAGTGCAAGAAGATGATAGGTAAACGATGGGGCCTATCCCCCAAAATTGTCTTATGGCTCTATAAGACAATAATACGTCCGATGATAAGCTACGGCGCAGTAGTGTGTTGGCCTCGGACCAACCTAACAACGGCCGCCAACAAGCTTCAAAGACTTGCATGCCTAGCGGCCACGGGCTGCATGAAAACTACACCTACAGCGGCACTCGAAGTGTTGCTGGACTTGCCTCCATTGCACCTGTTCATACAACAGGAAGCAACGATGTCGGCGATCCGGCTAAGAGCACTGAAGCTCTGGAAAGACACTAACACACTGCACACTAGCAACTTAAACACACTCTTTAAAGAAGTTCCTCTCACACAAGCCATTGGCGACCGAATACCGAAACAATTTGTTTTCGATAAGAAATACAAAATCCAACTGTACGAGGATCTACACGAGGGAGCGGTTGGCCACAACGAGCTCACGATCTTCACAGATGGGTCTAAGACGGATACAGGTACGGGTTCAGGAGTATTCTCCGAGGACCTTAACATCAACATCGCAGCACCGCTGGGAGCCTACAACACGGTCTACCAGGCCGAATGTTTTGGCATAATCCTAGCTGCCACAGCAATCATGGCACGTAAGGTAAGGGAACGATCCATTAGGATCCTCTCAGATAATAAGGCTGTCCTCTCAGCCCTCAAAAGCCATACTATCACCTCGGCACTCACGCTTGAATGCCACCAGAAACTAACAGAGGTAGGTAAACAAAACAAATTAACACTGCAATGGATCAAGGGCCACAGTGGCTCAAGAGGGAATGACGCAGCCGACGTACTTGCCAGAAGAGGGGCCACTTTAGAGGTGGTGGGACCCGAGCCCATTATTCCCCTCCCTTCTGGTTTCTATCGCAACCTGGTAAGGAATAGGACCAGGACCCAACACAACCAGTCCTGAATTGGTATTGAAACATGTAGGCAGGCCAAGGAGGCTCTTCCCGCAGTAGACGGTAAGATAGCCAAACAAATCCTCCGGCTGTCCAAACAACAACTGCGGACAGTCACGGCCGCCTACACAGGACACGGATTCTTTAATAAACACCTATTTACTATAGGTATCACCGACAGCCCGCTGTGCAGGGCCTGTATGGCAGCGGACGAGACGGCAGCCCACCTGCTCCTCGACTGCCCTGAGGTCGCACAGTACAGGCAGCAGTACCTGACGAGATACAGCACCCTGAGGGAGGCAGTGGGCCACATCAAGAGTCTGCTGGCCTTCCTCGAAGAGCTGGGGTGGCTCGAATGAAGACACCATTCCCACCTGCACGCAAAATACACGCCAAGACGTGGAGTTGCGGAAACAGCCCGTGCCATCAAGTATCAAGTAGACATCACGGTCATTTTATGGATGGGTGACCGGGCTATGAGATTACGGAGAACATGTGTGGGGCTTATAAAAGGGGGCCAAAAATATGGTTATTTTTGAGCTAGGATACGCCGTTACCAAGATACATAATAATATGTGATAGGTACTTACCTAATGCGAAGGTACTAGGTACTTATAGAATGAAATTAAAATCACACCAGAATCGAATATTACCTTACAACGCATATTTTCTTCCGTCTGCCATGTTGTTTACGTACAATAATTGCTACTTTATTCTGTGATTTGGCCAGACATGAGATATTGTAAAAAGTTAGTAGATTAGTAGGAATGTGCACATTATTTTAAGTGGTTATAGGTACATACATTTCAAAATAATATAAATAATTATAATTAATGAAATTTTCTTTTTTGGTAAAGTAAATTGATGAAATCGAAGATTTTTTTAAATCCTTATTTATTTAAATCTTTACACAGCATAAAAAATTTCAATGTCTCACAGCACAAGTCGTATGCACCGTCTTAATTAATATTCAAAAGCAAATAAATAAGTAACGAACAAAAAACAAGCACGTGCCAGCCCCCAAATACATGTACCTAGTTAGGAACTAAGGCAATATACGTAACTAGGTACCGCTCTTCCCGCGTCTCACCTCTTGGCCCCCGCACGATTGACCCGTCTAGACGCGTTCGTCGAACGACTGTATGGATTATTTGACTGTGCTTAGATTATGTATTGTACGTATTATACCAGATTGGCTAATGCGGCACGGCAGGCTTTGGCAATTTGTTTGCGTCGCATCATATCACGTTGCTTGGTATCGCTAACGTTGGACACTGCTCGATTTTTTTAGAGTTGTAGGTAATCCGACTGCCACGCCGAAGCTTGCGGGTTTGATTCCCGCTCAAGTCAAACATTTGTGTGCATGAATATGGATGTTTGTCTTGGTCTGGATGGTACCATGTATAATATGTAATATATTTACAGAAAAGTATATATGCATGTTTATCGATTGTCTAGTACCCGTAGTGCAAGATATGCTTAGTTTGGGACCAGATAATGTCGTGTGAATGTGAAAGAATATTATATTTTATGGTAGAATATTATGTAGCGGACTACAAGGCAAGACGTCTTTGATCAGTCAGGATAGCACTAATATGATAAATAATATAGAAGTAGGTAGATTAATTCAAATCGTTGTAATTATTATATTTTATTAATATGTTGTATGGGTGCATAGGGTTCCCACCAAGAACTTAGGGTCCCAAGCCAACCTCACCTGCAAGTGGTGCACCTGCCGGTCAACGGACGAGGCTCTGGCAAACAAAATATCCCGATAAGCGGCAATAGGCTCGCCACCTATTACGTGGGATCAAAACACTGGCGAAAAGTGGGCGTTTAATATGCCTCTGCCTACCCCTTCGGGGAAACAGGCGTGAGTCTATGTATGTGTATGTATGTATGTATTAATATGTTCAAACTAAAATTACACACTTTTTGTTTAGCTTTGGATAAATAATTCTACCGGGTGTGCAATGTCCGGGCATAAATGTAATGTAGGCACAGCTTTCGGTTTTAAACGACGCCAGGTGCTTTCTGTCTTTAAAAAACAGTCCAAAATGACGTGAACAAATACGATGGTACTTCTGCTAAATCAAACTAGGCCGTCCAACGGCATTTATCCAAAGTTTTCTTGTGACGTCATTAATAGGCAACCTGTAATAAAAAACAACTTCTTAATTCTCTTCAAAATTACGCTTTTCAAAGCATACTGTCAAACCTTCTGCACGAGTGCTCTGTGGGTCAACTATACTCAGGGGTCTCTCAATGCCTTCCGCGTCCAATATAATAATGGATTTAGGATGCTGTTGGGGCTGCCCCGCTTCTGTAGTGCCTCGCAAATGTTTGCAGAAGCGAGAGTCGATGGCTTCCACGCTATCGTTCGCAAACGGGTAGCCTCTTTACTAACCAGAGTGAGGAGTAGCTCTAACAGCATCCTAAAGGTAATTTCTGAGAAGTATGACTCGGACATATTGAGGAAGTCCATTCGAGTCTTGGTCACTTGACCGGGACTCTGGTGAACCTCTTCAATATATTATAAGCTACTTAGCTAAATATAATTACTAACATAGGTTAAGCAAATTGTTACTAACATCATGGACTCTGTCTGAATAAATAAATATATTATTATTATTCCGTTTATTAAATATTGCTCTCATTATCACATTTTACATACTTAAATATTACAATAAAAAATAAATTAAATATATAAAATGGGACCACGGAGACCCACCGGCATCGGGCACAGGGACCAAGCTACCGGTGGTTAGGGCTCCAGAGAAAGGAACCTCCGTACGATGCGTGTCGTGTCCAGCAATACTGCCTTCTGTATAGAGGACTTGATCCAGCCGTCTAACGAGAGCCTCTTGAGGTGGTGGTTGAGGCTCTTGGCAATAAGACCATTTACGGTCACGACTATCGGTACAATGATCGCCGAGTCAACATCCCACATGTCGACAATCTCGTGAGCCAGGTCCAAATACTTCATTTGTTTATCTTTTTCGGCTTTCACGAGATTCTCGTCATGGGGTATGGTGACGTCGATGATCATTGCAAGGCGCTCTAATCGATCTATCACCACTATGTCCGGCTTGTTAGCCACAATAGTTCTGTCAGTAATGATAGACCGATCCCAATACAGAGTAGCACGACCATTTTCAAGAACTGGGTCGGGCACATACCTGTAGTACGGTATTTCAGAGTCGACAAGTTGGTACTTTAAGGCAAGTTGCTGGTGGACAATCCTGGCTACTTGGTTGTGTCTATGCAAATACTCGCCGTTGGCAAGACGAGAACAACCGGATACTATATGTCTGAGCGACTCACCAGGCTGGTGACATGCCCGACATATGTCGACCGTCCCATCCCTCAGAATATACTTCCGGTAGTTGTTCGTCATGATAACTTCGTCCATAATTGCAAACACAAAACCTTCTGTTTCGGCGAAAAGATCGCCAAAACGCAGCCAGGACACCGATGCTGGAAAATCTACGTCGGGCCCATGCAAGGCCCGGTAAAATCGTCCATGCAGCTCTTAGCTTTCCATACCTCCCTGCGCTCTTCTACACCAAGTACGACAGGTTTGCGCCAGTTCTCTTTCGCCAGACCCAGCGGGGTAAGCCCACTGTCTACAGCGACCACATCTCGGTACATCCCCGCGTCAGTGTTTAGAAAGTATTCTCTGAGATTGCACACCTCGCGATTGTGGAGAGTCTTGGCACCACAGATATAGATCTACATAGATAACGCAACTATCACGATTTGTATTGAAACCAAGCGTGCCGACTTTTTAATACCTACTGTGACGTTGCCTGTATCACGAAGTCGAAGCGATGCGCGACAGTATCGCTTGTGCGATATTCATCGTCTCCTAATACACAACGTCAGATCAAACGTCCGAAGCAAACGCGGCAACGTAATGTGAATAAAGTTTACTTAACGGTAAAACGGACGCGCGGGGACTGAAGTTAGTGGCGACCAAGCTCGACGCTTGGTCGGAGTTCAGACACGCGAAGTGCATGCATTTGCGTTATCTATGTAGATCTATGTCTGTGCTTGGCACTTAGGAAGCCACGACCCCAACACTTACGCGCGTTTATTATTATTATTATTATTATTAATAATAAAAAATGCTTTCAATATGCCATTTGCTCACAGTATCTCAAACTGAGTGAAGCTCGTATTTTGAAACACTGCGGCTCTCCACTCTAGTAATTTATCCATACACTACATCATAATTGTGGACAAGAAGTATCAGCATAATCGGTGATATTAGGGGAACACGGGGGAATCGGAGCCATGGGGTAATGAGAACTACTTTAGTTTACGTATATCTGAACGAGTTAGATCCTATTTTATTATTACATAACATAGAAGGGCGCGGGAGGGGTACGAGTGACTCGCCATATCGTCACTTATTCGACTTTTAGTGTGTAAGCGGACCGCACACCGCTATTTTAGCCAATTGATGTAATATTTTACGATTTTCAAGGACAAATTGTGAGTATTTAAATTATTTTATTATAAGTATCGCTTGTTTTTACTTGTAGCTTTATCATTATTAAATTAGATAAAAATATGAATTTACTTAAATAATAAACTGTATTTTGTGAATTAGGATGAAAACTTAAAATGAGCATTTGGGGTAATTGTAGTCGAATGGCTCCCATTACCCCGTTTCATTATTGTTGTTCTCTTTTCTCAGATGCCACGAAAACGTGATAGAATTACGGAGAAATGCCAATGGAGTCTGGATGAACTAGATCGTGCTATCAAGAGAGTCAATGCTGATGGTATTTCTCTACATAAGGCATTCCATGAGTATAAAATGCCGTATAGTACTTTACAAAAAAGACATCGGAAATCAGAACAAGCAAATTCTCGTCTTGGAAAAAAAACGGTATTTTCCCCTGCTCAAGAAAGAATACTAGCTGATCACCTAAAAAACATAGGTACTAACAAAGCAAATGAAAAGGCCAAAAAAATCCTATTTAAAGACGATATCAGCTCATCAGATGAATTAGCCAATTACCAGAATATCTGTGATGATAATAGTAGTGACTACGAGTATGTCGATGAAGATCCCAATATGTGTATGATTTGTTGTAAGTCTGGAAAATCTAACGAAATGTGGTACAGGTCCAGGTCTTGTGGTGACTGGTCACATGGCACATGCGCAATGTTCAGGAAGTGATTCTGCCAAAGATTATGTTTCTGATTTTTGTATTAGGCAATAAGTTATCGTTTTTAAAGTTATAAGACGGTGATTTTGCATGTTCCTAAAGACGTTTCAAATGAGAATAAGTTTGAGTTATAAGCTAGTACTTAAAATATTATAAATGTATATTTTTTGTTACATTTTCTTATACTGGTTACCATTGCCCCGGTGGATCTCATTACCCCTTTCCCTGGTTCTAATTACCCCGTACTCTTGGGTAATGGGAGCCAATGTTATTTTTGTTTTAAATTAGTTTAAATGTCTTTGTATCGTTAATTTTTTAATTTTTGCATTGGTAATATAAACCTGATTAGTGGTCCTATAAAAATAACCAAAAACGTTATTAAAAAGTGATGTTTGTTAATAGTTAAAGCAGTTTTTCCTTATGTGGCGCCAATTCCCCCGTATTCCCCTAAGTATATAAAAAAACTCAGACTTTTAAATTGCATGCATCATACTTAATCTAAAACTATTAGTTCTGTTGTATTATAGTCTATAGTCTTTAACCAATCAATCAATTTATTTTTCATATCATAATTATTTAGTTTATACAGTGAGATAATTCTATTAATTTTATTATACAGTCTAGTACTTAGCGCTTTATACTGTCGAGATGCAAAAGATGTTCTACATCGTACAGGTGGACACTTGGCTGTACCGTGCCTTCTTAGTATATTTGTATCAGTGATAGTCATCTGTGAATGTCGTCTGATGACAGTGCGATAAATAAGTAATTGTCTAACAGTTAAAACTTGGCATTCTTTATATAATGTTAAGGGGGGGTAATGTCGTGGCTTGTAATTGATAGTTTTGAGAATATATCTCTGAGCTCTTTCTAATTGTAGAAGCAAAGTTTTGTAGCATCCACCCCATACAGGAATGCAGTAGGAGAGGATAGATTCGCATAGTGCCATGTAGACTGTGCGCATAATTGATAGGTCCGCAGAGAGGCGAAGATTTTTAAAGACATAGATCAATTTTCTTATTCGTCCAGTAAGACTCTCTACCTGAGAACGCCAGTCTAATCGTTCGTCGATAAGTACTCCAAAATACCTGATGTGAGAAACGTTGGTTAACGGCTGACAAGAACAGTTTATTGTTAGATTAGCACAGCTGTGTGCAGTAAGAGACACAGTATCAATTGGAGGTAATATAATAATAATAATAATATTCTACCACATTCACACAACACCATCTAGTCCCAAACTAAGCAGAGCTTGTACTATGGGTACTAGATAATGGATAAACATACATATATACTTTTTTTTGTAAATACATACATATTATACATAGAAACACCCAGATCAAGACAAACATCCATGTTCATGCACACAAATGTTTGACTTGAGCGGGAATCGAACCCGCGACCATCGACGTAGCAGGTGCAGGAGTATTGGGCAAAAAGAAACGTACGAATTTAGTCTTTTCTCTATTGAGAGTAAGTAGATTAGAGGTTAACCATGACTTTATAATTTTTATATTAAGTTCAGCATAGGCCTTAGCCATCACCCAGTCTCTGGCATATACCAACAGAGCGGTATCATCAGCATAGGTGAAAATATCACAATTGTTTAGTTTCATATTACACAGATCGTTGATATAAACCAGAAACAGGGTGGGGCCAATAATACTTCCTCGTGGAACACCGTATTCAATCCGTTCTGCATCACTTATAACGTTATCGATCTTAACAGCTTGAGTTCGATTAGATAAATAATACCTAAAAATATCCAGGCATATACCTTGTACTCCTATGCGTTCTAATTTACTTATAAGGATTGGAACAGAGACAGTGTCTAACGCCTTAGATAGATCTAAGAATATACCGTAGCACTTTAGACGGTTGTCCAATTTGTCGACAGCCACTTTAGTGAAATTTATAACAGCGTCTTCTGTCGTTAAACTAAATTATATGTTGTAAAGAAATCAATATCGAATAAAAATTTAATCATTAAAATCCAGAATATAAATATGAAAAAACTAGCAAAAACAGTTATATGGAATAACTTCTAGATTCCATGGATTTGGGGTCTGAAATTTATTGAGTAGATGAGGAAAGTAAAGAGCATCCTTTCTGTATATATAACTTTTCCACATTTGGTAGAATCTTCGGGAAAAGTAAGAAAATCTAAAAATCCAAAATATCGCTTAAATTTGAATCTAGTCAAGTTATGAGGTTCATTTTAACTGTAAAATGTGCAGTAAAAGAGACGCTATCGGTGCTTGTAACATTATTATTGCGTATCATGCTTAGTTTAAGAGGAATATCTTTTTTTCTAAATATCCGCTTTAAAATATGAAGATTTTCAAAAAAGTTTTTCTAAAAACTAGAGATGCTAGCTTAATAGGGATACGAAATATTTCTTTTTATTGAATATATCTATTAGCTTCTTTAATAAAAAGACGGTGTCCGAAAAATGGTCTTCATAAAACACTGTGCAGCACCGCTTCGAAATCCAAATTGGTTTTTTCGAAAATATTTTCAACTAACTTTTTAGACCTATGTATCCTGCTTATGTGTATGAAGTTTCATTAAAATCGGTTCATTCATTTCGAAAAATAAGGACTTGAAAGTTTGTATGAAAACCCGTAAGGTGTAAACGCTCTTAAGCCGTAGAAGTAAACAACTAAAATATTGAAATTGTAGTTTTTGCTGTTGACGCCGGACAGTGCTTTGCAAAGACTTGCCAGACAGGCAGTACTAAAACCATCACGTGTTTAATTATTCGTTTTAGCCATAAAATCTATTGACAAAAAGTATTCATAAACTAATGAGCGATGCGTTGCGATGCGATGCTAAGAAACCGTCACTTAGATCACAGTATAAAGACATACAGTAGTTTGACGCCTTTGATCTCGTAGAAAAAGCCGACAACGTCTAGACAAGGGTAAGTAGGCTAGGGCTGCCACATGTAAACAATACCTACTTATTCAAACACCGATTATTTATTTTAGAAAAATATTACAATTGCTACGCTACATGAATAATATAGTGTAATTCACTTATCTATACACATAAATAAAATTGGAATGTCTGTTTGTAATATTAAAATAACCGCTTTTTACTAAATGCATGTGGATGTATACACGGTACATACACCGAAATGACATTTTTTTACCATTTTGCTCTGTCTGTCTGTTTGTTCTCGCTAATCTCTGGAACGGCTGGACCTATCTTGACGGGACCCTCACTGGCCTGATGTACCAAGGTGTAACTTAGGCTAAAAATTAACCGGTTACGCGAAGAAGTTCCCTCAGGACGCGGGTGAATCCATAGGAAACAGCTAGTTTATTATATTACAATAATTAACGTTAAATAATTATACGTTGCATTTTTCGTGCGGTGACAGATTTGCATACAAAGTGTCAGTCAGCACCTATTTCATCCCGCAGGTGTCGTGGGAGGCGGTTAAGAATATAAAGCATTTTTCGTACAAACCAAGTTAAAATAAAGCGATTGACAAAGCGGTGGTTTAATGGATGGTTAACCTTGGGATCAGCTTGCAGAGCCTATGTTATCGATATGAAGTATTTTGCAGATTTTTTTCGTGCAAACTTCGTTAAGGTAAAGCAATAGACATCACGGTCATTTTATGGATGGGTGACCGGGCTATGAGATTACGGAGAACATGTGTGGGGCTTATCAAAGGGGGCCAAAAATATGGTTATTTTTGAGCTAGGATACGCCGTTACCAAGATACATAATAATATGTGATAGGTACTTACCTAATGCGAAGGTACTAGGTACTTATAGAATGAAATTAAAATCACACCAGAATCGAATATTACCTTACAACGCATATTTTCTTCCGTCTGCCATGTTGTTTACGTACAATAATTGCTACTTTATTCTGTGATTTGGCCAGACATGAGATATTGTAAAAAGTTAGTAGATTAGTAGGAATGTGCACATTATTTTAAGTGGTTATAGGTACATACATTTCAAAATAATATAAATAATTATAATTAATGAAATTTTCTTTTTTGGTAAAGTAAATTGATGAAATCGAAGATTTTTTTAAATCCTTATTTATTTAAATCTTTACACAGCATAAAAAATTTCAATGTCTCACAGCACAAGTCGTATGCACCGTCTTAATTAATATTCAAAAGCAAATAAATAAGTAACGAACAAAAAACAAGCACGTGCCAGCCCCCAAATACATGTACCTAGTTAGGAACTAAGGCAATATACGTAACTAGGTACCGCTCTTCCCGCGTCTCACCTCTTGGCCCCCGCACGATTGACCCGTCTAGACGCGTTCGTCGAACGACTGTATGGATTATTTGACTGTGCTTAGATTATGTATTGTACGTATTATACCAGATTGGCTAATGCGGCACGGCAGGCTTTGGCAATTTGTTTGCGTCGCATCATATCACGTTGCTTGGTATCGCTAACGTTGGACACTGCTCGATTTTTTTAGAGTTGTAGGTAATCCGACTGCCACGCCGAAGCTTGCGGGTTTGATTCCCGCTCAAGTCAAACATTTGTGTGCATGAATATGGATGTTTGTCTTGGTCTGGATGGTACCATGTATAATATGTAATATATTTACAGAAAAGTATATATGCATGTTTATCGATTGTCTAGTACCCGTAGTGCAAGATATGCTTAGTTTGGGACCAGATAATGTCGTGTGAATGTGAAAGAATATTATATTTTATGGTAGAATATTATGTAGCGGACTACAAGGCAAGACGTCTTTGATCAGTCAGGATAGCACTAATATGATAAATAATATAGAAGTAGGTAGATTAATTCAAATCGTTGTAATTATTATATTTTATTAATATGTTGTATGGGTGCATAGGGTTCCCACCAAGAACTTAGGGTCCCAAGCCAACCTCACCTGCAAGTGGTGCACCTGCCGGTCAACGGACGAGGCTCTGGCAAACAAAATATCCCGATAAGCGGCAATAGGCTCGCCACCTATTACGTGGGATCAAAACACTGGCGAAAAGTGGGCGTTTAATATGCCTCTGCCTACCCCTTCGGGGAAACAGGCGTGAGTCTATGTATGTGTATGTATGTATGTATTAATATGTTCAAACTAAAATTACACACTTTTTGTTTAGCTTTGGATAAATAATTCTACCGGGTGTGCAATGTCCGGGCATAAATGTAATGTAGGCACAGCTTTCGGTTTTAAACGACGCCAGGTGCTTTCTGTCTTTAAAAAACAGTCCAAAATGACGTGAACAAATACGATGGTACTTCTGCTAAATCAAACTAGGCCGTCCAACGGCATTTATCCAAAGTTTTCTTGTGACGTCATTAATAGGCAACCTGTAATAAAAAACAACTTCTTAATTCTCTTCAAAATTACGCTTTTCAAAGCATACTGTCAAACCTTCTGCACGAGTGCTCTGTGGGTCAACTATACTCAGGGGTCTCTCAATGCCTTCCGCGTCCAATATAATAATGGATTTAGGATGCTGTTGGGGCTGCCCCGCTTCTGTAGTGCCTCGCAAATGTTTGCAGAAGCGAGAGTCGATGGCTTCCACGCTATCGTTCGCAAACGGGTAGCCTCGTTACTAACCAGAGTGAGGAGTAGCTCTAACAGCATCCTAAAGGTAATTTCTGAGAAGTATGACTCGGACATATTGAGGAAGTCCATTCGAGTCTTGGTCACTTGACCGGGACTCTGGTGAACCTCTTCAATATATTATAAGCTACTTAGCTAAATATAATTACTAACATAGGTTAAGCAAATTGTTACTAACATCATGGACTCTGTCTGAATAAATAAATATATTATTATTATTCCGTTTATTAAATATTGCTCTCATTATCACATTTTACATACTTAAATATTACAATAAAAAATAAATTAAATATATAAAATGGGACCACGGAGACCCACCGGCATCGGGCACAGGGACCAAGCTACCGGTGGTTAGGGCTCCAGAGAAAGGAACCTCCGTACGATGCGTGTCGTGTCCAGCAATACTGCCTTCTGTATAGAGGACTTGATCCAGCCGTCTAACGAGAGCCTCTTGAGGTGGTGGTTGAGGCTCTTGGCAATAAGACCATTTACGGTCACGACTATCGGTACAATGATCGCCGAGTCAACATCCCACATGTCGACAATCTCGTGAGCCAGGTCCAAATACTTCATTTGTTTATCTTTTTCGGCTTTCACGAGATTCTCGTCATGGGGTATGGTGACGTCGATGATCATTGCAAGGCGCTCTAATCGATCTATCACCACTATGTCCGGCTTGTTAGCCACAATAGTTCTGTCAGTAATGATAGACCGATCCCAATACAGAGTAGCACGACCATTTTCAAGAACTGGGTCGGGCACATACCTGTAGTACGGTATTTCAGAGTCGACAAGTTGGTACTTTAAGGCAAGTTGCTGGTGGACAATCCTGGCTACTTGGTTGTGTCTATGCAAATACTCGCCGTTGGCAAGACGAGAACAACCGGATACTATATGTCTGAGCGACTCACCAGGCTGGTGACATGCCCGACATATGTCGACCGTCCCATCCCTCAGAATATACTTCCGGTAGTTGTTCGTCATGATAACTTCGTCCATAATTGCAAACACAAAACCTTCTGTTTCGGCGAAAAGATCGCCAAAACGCAGCCAGGACACCGATGCTGGAAAATCTACGTCGGGCCCATGCAAGGCCCGGTAAAATCGTCCATGCAGCTCTTAGCTTTCCATACCTCCCTGCGCTCTTCTACACCAAGTACGACAGGTTTGCGCCAGTTCTCTTTCGCCAGACCCAGCGGGGTAAGCCCACTGTCTACAGCGACCACATCTCGGTACATCCCCGCGTCAGTGTTTAGAAAGTATTCTCTGAGATTGCACACCTCGCGATTGTGGAGAGTCTTGGCACCACAGATATAGATCTACATAGATAACGCAACTATCACGATTTGTATTGAAACCAAGCGTGCCGACTTTTTAATACCTACTGTGACGTTGCCTGTATCACGAAGTCGAAGCGATGCGCGACAGTATCGCTTGTGCGATATTCATCGTCTCCTAATACACAACGTCAGATCAAACGTCCGAAGCAAACGCGGCAACGTAATGTGAATAAAGTTTACTTAACGGTAAAACGGACGCGCGGGGACTGAAGTTAGTGGCGACCAAGCTCGACGCTTGGTCGGAGTTCAGACACGCGAAGTGCATGCATTTGCGTTATCTATGTAGATCTATGTCTGTGCTTGGCACTTAGGAAGCCACGACCCCAACACTTACGCGCGTTTATTATTATTATTATTATTATTAATAATAAAAAATGCTTTCAATATGCCATTTGCTCACAGTATCTCAAACTGAGTGAAGCTCGTATTTTGAAACACTGCGGCTCTCCACTCTAGTAATTTATCCATACACTACATCATAATTGTGGACAAGAAGTATCAGCATAATCGGTGATATTAAGTATATAAAAAAACTCAGACTTTTAAATTGCATGCATCATACTTAATCTAAAACTATTAGTTCTGTTGTATTATAGTCTATAGTCTTTAACCAATCAATCAATTTATTTTTCATATCATAATTATTTAGTTTATACAGTGAGATAATTCTATTAATTTTATTATACAGTCTAGTACTTAGCGCTTTATACTGTCGAGATGCAAAAGATGTTCTACATCGTACAGGTGGACACTTGGCTGTACCGTGCCTTCTTAGTATATTTGTATCAGTGATAGTCATCTGTGAATGTCGTCTGATGACAGTGCGATAAATAAGTAATTGTCTAACAGTTAAAACTTGGCATTCTTTATATAATGTTAAGGGGGGGTAATGTCGTGGCTTGTAATTGATAGTTTTGAGAATATATCTCTGAGCTCTTTCTAATTGTAGAAGCAAAGTTTTGTAGCATCCACCCCATACAGGAATGCAGTAGGAGAGGATAGATTCGCATAGTGCCATGTAGACTGTGCGCATAATTGATAGGTCCGCAGAGAGGCGAAGATTTTTAAAGACATAGATCAATTTTCTTATTCGTCCAGTAAGACTCTCTACCTGAGAACGCCAGTCTAATCGTTCGTCGATAAGTACTCCAAAATACCTGATGTGAGAAACGTTGGTTAACGGCTGACAAGAACAGTTTATTGTTAGATTAGCACAGCTGTGTGCAGTAAGAGACACAGTATCAATTGGAGGTAATATAATAATAATAATAATATTCTACCACATTCACACAACACCATCTAGTCCCAAACTAAGCAGAGCTTGTACTATGGGTACTAGATAATGGATAAACATACATATATACTTTTTTTTGTAAATACATACATATTATACATAGAAACACCCAGATCAAGACAAACATCCATGTTCATGCACACAAATGTTTGACTTGAGCGGGAATCGAACCCGCGACCATCGACGTAGCAGGTGCAGGAGTATTGGGCAAAAAGAAACGTACGAATTTAGTCTTTTCTCTATTGAGAGTAAGTAGATTAGAGGTTAACCATGACTTTATAATTTTTATATTAAGTTCAGCATAGGCCTTAGCCATCACCCAGTCTCTGGCATATACCAACAGAGCGGTATCATCAGCATAGGTGAAAATATCACAATTGTTTAGTTTCATATTACACAGATCGTTGATATAAACCAGAAACAGGGTGGGGCCAATAATACTTCCTCGTGGAACACCGTATTCAATCCGTTCTGCATCACTTATAACGTTATCGATCTTAACAGCTTGAGTTCGATTAGATAAATAATACCTAAAAATATCCAGGCATATACCTCGTACTCCTATGCGTTCTAATTTACTTATAAGGATTGGAACAGAGACAGTGTCTAACGCCTTAGATAGATCTAAGAATATACCGTAGCACTTTAGACGGTTGTCCAATTTGTCGACAGCCACTTTAGTGAAATTTATAACAGCGTCTTCTGTCGTTAAACTAAATTATATGTTGTAAAGAAATCAATATCGAATAAAAATTTAATCATTAAAATCCAGAATATAAATATGAAAAAACTAGCAAAAACAGTTATATGGAATAACTTCTAGATTCCATGGATTTGGGGTCTGAAATTTATTGAGTAGATGAGGAAAGTAAAGAGCATCCTTTCTGTATATATAACTTTTCCACATTTGGTAGAATCTTCGGGAAAAGTAAGAAAATCTAAAAATCCAAAATATCGCTTAAATTTGAATCTAGTCAAGTTATGAGGTTCATTTTAACTGTAAAATGTGCAGTAAAAGAGACGCTATCGGTGCTTGTAACATTATTATTGCGTATCATGCTTAGTTTAAGAGGAATATCTTTTTTTCTAAATATCCGCTTTAAAATATGAAGATTTTCAAAAAAGTTTTTCTAAAAACTAGAGATGCTAGCTTAATAGGGATACGAAATATTTCTTTTTATTGAATATATCTATTAGCTTCTTTAATAAAAAGACGGTGTCCGAAAAATGGTCTTCATAAAACACTGTGCAGCACCGCTTCGAAATCCAAATTGGTTTTTTCGAAAATATTTTCAACTAACTTTTTAGACCTATGTATCCTGCTTATGTGTATGAAGTTTCATTAAAATCGGTTCATTCATTTCGAAAAATAAGGACTTGAAAGTTTGTATGAAAACCCGTAAGGTGTAAACGCTCTTAAGCCGTAGAAGTAAACAACTAAAATATTGAAATTGTAGTTTTTGCTGTTGACGCCGGACAGTGCTTTGCAAAGACTTGCCAGACAGGCAGTACTAAAAACATCACGTGTTTAATTATTCGTTTTAGCCATAAAATCTATTGACAAAAAGTATTCATAAACTAATGAGCGATGCGTTGCGATGCGATGCTAAGAAACCGTCACTTAGATCACAGTATAAAGACATACAGTAGTTTGACGCCTTTGATCTCGTAGAAAAAGCCGACAACGTCTAGACAAGGGTAAGTAGGCTAGGGCTGCCACATGTAAACAATACCTACTTATTCAAACACCGATTATTTATTTTAGAAAAATATTACAATTGCTACGCTACATGAATAATATAGTGTAATTCACTTATCTATACACATAAATAAAATTGGAATGTCTGTTTGTAATATTAAAATAACCGCTTTTTACTAAATGCATGTGGATGTATACACGGTACATACACCGAAATGACATTTTTTTACCATTTTGCTCTGTCTGTCTGTTTGTTCTCGCTAATCTCTGGAACGGCTGGACCTATCTTGACGGGACCCTCACTGGCCTGATGTACCAAGGTGTAACTTAGGCTAAAAATTAACCGGTTACGCGAAGAAGTTCCCTCAGGACGCGGGTGAATCCATAGGAAACAGCTAGTTTATTATATTACAATAATTAACGTTAAATAATTATACGTTGCATTTTTCGTGCGGTGACAGATTTGCATACAAAGTGTCAGTCAGCACCTATTTCATCCCGCAGGTGTCGTGGGAGGCGGTTAAGAATATAAAGCATTTTTCGTACAAACCAAGTTAAAATAAAGCGATTGACAAAGCGGTGGTTTAATGGATGGTTAACCTTGGGATCAGCTTGCAGAGCCTATGTTATCGATATGAAGTATTTTGCAGATTTTTTTCGTGCAAACTTCGTTAAGGTAAAGCAATAGACATCACGGTCATTTTATGGATGGGTGACCGGGCTATGAGATTACGAAGAACATGTGTGGGGCTTATCAAAGGGGGCCAAAAATATGGTTATTTTTGAGCTAGGATACGCCGTTACCAAGATACATAATAATATGTGATAGGTACTTACCTAATGCGAAGGTACTAGGTACTTATAGAATGAAATTAAAATCACACCAGAATCGAATATTACCTTACAACGCATATTTTCTTCCGTCTGCCATGTTGTTTACGTACAATAATTGCTACTTTATTCTGTGATTTGGCCAGACATGAGATATTGTAAAAAGTTAGTAGATTAGTAGGAATGTGCACATTATTTTAAGTGGTTATAGGTACATACATTTCAAAATAATATAAATAATTATAATTAATGAAATTTCTTTTTTGGTAAAGTAAATTGATGAAATCGAAGATTTTTTTAAATCCTTATTTATTTAAATCTTTACACAGCATAAAAAATTTCAATGTCTCACAGCACAAGTCGTATGCACCGTCTTAATTAATATTCAAAAGCAAATAAATAAGTAACGAACAAAAAACAAGCACGTGCCAGCCCCCAAATACATGTACCTAGTTAGGAACTAAGGCAATATACGTAACTAGGTACCGCTCTTCCCGCGTCTCACCTCTTGGCCCCCGCACGATTGACCCGTCTAGACGCGTTCGTCGAACGACTGTATGGATTATTTGACTGTGCTTAGATTATGTATTGTACGTATTATACCAGATTGGCTAATGCGGCACGGCAGGCTTTGGCAATTTGTTTGCGTCGCATCATATCACGTTGCTTGGTATCGCTAACGTTGGACACTGCTCGATTTTTTTAGAGTTGTAGGTAATCCGACTGCCACGCCGAAGCTTGCGGGTTTGATTCCCGCTCAAGTCAAACATTTGTGTGCATGAATATGGATGTTTGTCTTGGTCTGGATGGTACCATGTATAATATGTAATATATTTACAGAAAAGTATATATGCATGTTTATCGATTGTCTAGTACCCGTAGTGCAAGATATGCTTAGTTTGGGACCAGATAATGTCGTGTGAATGTGAAAGAATATTATATTTTATGGTAGAATATTATGTAGCGGACTACAAGGCAAGACGTCTTTGATCAGTCAGGATAGCACTAATATGATAAATAATATAGAAGTAGGTAGATTAATTCAAATCGTTGTAATTATTATATTTTATTAATATGTTGTATGGGTGCATAGGGTTCCCACCAAGAACTTAGGGTCCCAAGCCAACCTCACCTGCAAGTGGTGCACCTGCCGGTCAACGGACGAGGCTCTGGCAAACAAAATATCCCGATAAGCGGCAATAGGCTCGCCACCTATTACGTGGGATCAAAACACTGGCGAAAAGTGGGCGTTTAATATGCCTCTGCCTACCCCTTCGGGGAAACAGGCGTGAGTCTATGTATGTGTATGTATGTATGTATTAATATGTTCAAATTAAAATTACACACTTTTTGTTTAGCTTTGGATAAATAATTCTACCGGGTGTGCAATGTCCGGGCATAAATGTAATGTAGGCACAGCTTTCGGTTTTAAACGACGCCAGGTGCTTTCTGTCTTTAAAAAACAGTCCAAAATGACGTGAACAAATACGATGGTACTTCTGCTAAATCAAACTAGGCCGTCCAACGGCATTTATCCAAAGTTTTCTTGTGACGTCATTAATAGGCAACCTGTAATAAAAAACAACTTCTTAATTCTCTTCAAAATTACGCTTTTCAAAGCATACTGTCAAACCTTCTGCACGAGTGCTCTGTGGGTCAACTATACTCAGGGGTCTCTCAATGCCTTCCGCGTCCAATATAATAATGGATTTAGGATGCTGTTGGGGCTGCCCCGCTTCTGTAGTGCCTCGCAAATGTTTGCAGAAGCGAGAGTCGATGGCTTCCACGCTATCGTTCGCAAACGGGTAGCCTCGTTACTAACCAGAGTGAGGAGTAGCTCTAACAGCATCCTAAAGGTAATTTCTGAGAAGTATGACTCGGACATATTGAGGAAGTCCATTCGAGTCTTGGTCACTTGACCGGGACTCTGGTGAACCTCTTCAATATATTATAAGCTACTTAGCTAAATATAATTACTAACATAGGTTAAGCAAATTGTTACTAACATCATGGACTCTGTCTGAATAAATAAATATATTATTATTATTCCGTTTATTAAATATTGCTCTCATTATCACATTTTACATACTTAAATATTACAATAAAAAATAAATTAAATATATAAAATGGGACCACGGAGACCCACCGGCATCGGGCACAGGGACCAAGCTACCGGTGGTTAGGGCTCCAGAGAAAGGAACCTCCGTACGATGCGTGTCGTGTCCAGCAATACTGCCTTCTGTATAGAGGACTTGATCCAGCCGTCTAACGAGAGCCTCTTGAGGTGGTGGTTGAGGCTCTTGGCAATAAGACCATTTACGGTCACGACTATCGGTACAATGATCGCCGAGTCAACATCCCACATGTCGACAATCTCGTGAGCCAGGTCCAAATACTTCATTTGTTTATCTTTTTCGGCTTTCACGAGATTCTCGTCATGGGGTATGGTGACGTCGATGATCATTGCAAGGCGCTCTAATCGATCTATCACCACTATGTCCGGCTTGTTAGCCACAATAGTTCTGTCAGTAATGATAGACCGATCCCAATACAGAGTAGCACGACCATTTTCAAGAACTGGGTCGGGCACATACCTGTAGTACGGTATTTCAGAGTCGACAAGTTGGTACTTTAAGGCAAGTTGCTGGTGGACAATCCTGGCTACTTGGTTGTGTCTATGCAAATACTCGCCGTTGGCAAGACGAGAACAACCGGATACTATATGTCTGAGCGACTCACCAGGCTGGTGACATGCCCGACATATGTCGACCGTCCCATCCCTCAGAATATACTTCCGGTAGTTGTTCGTCATGATAACTTCGTCCATAATTGCAAACACAAAACCTTCTGTTTCGGCGAAAAGATCGCCAAAACGCAGCCAGGACACCGATGCTGGAAAATCTACGTCGGGCCCATGCAAGGCCCGGTAAAATCGTCCATGCAGCTCTTAGCTTTCCATACCTCCCTGCGCTCTTCTACACCAAGTACGACAGGTTTGCGCCAGTTCTCTTTCGCCAGACCCAGCGGGGTAAGCCCACTGTCTACAGCGACCACATCTCGGTACATCCCCGCGTCAGTGTTTAGAAAGTATTCTCTGAGATTGCACACCTCGCGATTGTGGAGAGTCTTGGCACCACAGATATAGATCTACATAGATAACGCAACTATCACGATTTGTATTGAAACCAAGCGTGCCGACTTTTTAATACCTACTGTGACGTTGCCTGTATCACGAAGTCGAAGCGATGCGCGACAGTATCGCTTGTGCGATATTCATCGTCTCCTAATACACAACGTCAGATCAAACGTCCGAAGCAAACGCGGCAACGTAATGTGAATAAAGTTTACTTAACGGTAAAACGGACGCGCGGGGACTGAAGTTAGTGGCGACCAAGCTCGACGCTTGGTCGGAGTTCAGACACGCGAAGTGCATGCATTTGCGTTATCTATGTAGATCTATGTCTGTGCTTGGCACTTAGGAAGCCACGACCCCCACACTTACGCGCGTTTATTATTATTATTATTATTATTAATAATAAAAAATGCTACTAACATCCCTAATCCATCTACTATTTTATAGATGCAAAAATGTAAGTCTACTCACACGCGCGTACACTGGAACACTTGGCTTTAGGTTAATAGACGCTACTTTTAAGGTAGGTATCTAAGTAAATTATGTACATTAAACTGCGCTTACTATCAAACGCGCGATAGAAAATTAGACCGCTGGACGTCTTTGTTTATTGCCAGCTTAGCAACCGCGGCTACCCGCTGTCGCTTCCAGCCACAGTTTTACATTCATGTCCGATAGTTAGTTTCCGTATTTATTCCTCATACAAAAAACATCGATATCTCCTTTCACTATCAAATCACATCACTAAGGCTATTAAATCAATAAATGTACAAAATAACAATTTGTGAGTTAAATTCATAACACATACGTATGCAAGCTGTTCCTTTGATTTGCAATACAATGATATTGTGTAAACTTAACACTCATTATAGCATTAATACGAGAAAAGTAAATAAATTTGTTGGAAAATTCCGTGTCCGTTTCGATGGCGCGGCCATGAAGTTTTTTTTAAAAAAAAGATGGTGACAAGATTTTGTAAAAATTTGTAAAAGTAGACTCCCAAAACCATAAATTTGTCAAAGCTATGCTTAAAAAGTTATAAGGGTTTGAACGTGGCCGCGCCATTGAAACGCTCCGAACCGCGCGGCCACGGAGATCTTTAAAACTAAGCATTGCAGAGACCTGAAATTTTGGTAAGTTACAGATTGAATTTGTAAAAAAATTGTAAAAATATAGAAAAAAATAGGAGCTGTAAGAATAAATAAGCCATGGCCGCGCCATTGAAACGGTGAAAAACACATTTTCGCCGATGTCTCGCTGTAAAAGCAACGCAAACGTCTGAAGTTTTTTGGAAAACCCAGATTTGAATTTGTCAAAACCAGTAAAAATAAAACACAAAATCCTAGGTTTATATTTCTGGAGCTTTAAGACTAATACGCCATGGCCGTGCCATTGAAACGGTGAAAAACACATTTTAGCCGATATCTCGCTGAAAAATCAACGCAGACGTCTGAAGTTTTGTTGTAAATCCCAGATTTGAATTTGTCAAAACTACTAAAAATAAAACAATACATCCTAGGTTCATATTTCAAGAGCTGTAAGACTAAAGCGTCATGGCCGCGCCATTGAAACGGTGAAAAAATGCGTAATCTACAGCTCCTGAAATGTGAACCTAGGGTCTTCATGTGCATTTTTACCTGTTTTGACAAATTCAGATCTAGGTTTTCAAAAAACTTCAGACCTCTGCGATGCTTTTTCGGCGAGATATCGCCGATTACGTATTTTATCACCGTTTCAATGGCACGGCCATGGCGTATTAGTCTTTATATCTCTAGTAATATAAACCTAGAATTTTTTGTTTTATTTTTACTAGTTTTGACAAATTCAAATCCAGGTTTTACAAAAATATTCAGAAGTCTGCGTTGCTTTTTCAGCGAGATATCGGAGAAAATGTGTTTTTCACCGTTTCAATGGCGCGGCCATGGGGTATTAGTCTTATAGCTCCAGAAATATAAACCTAGGATATTTTGTTTTATTTTTACTGGTTTTGAAAAATTCAAATCTGGGTTTTACAAAAAACTTCAGACGTCTGCGTTGCTTTTTCAGTGAGATATCGGCGAAAACGTGTTTTTCACCGTTTCAATGGCGCGGCCATATGGCTTATTTGTCTTATAGCTCCAGAAATATAATCCTAGGATTTTATGTTTTATTTTTACTGGTTTTGACAAATTCAAATCTGGGTTTTACAAAAAACTTCAGACGTCTGCGTTGCTTTTACAGCGAGATATCGGCGAAAATGTGTTTTTCACTGTTTTAATGGCGCGGCCATGGCTTTTTTAGTGTTACAGCTCCTAAAATATAAGCTCAGGATTTTTTTCTATAATTTTAACATTTTTTTACAAATTCAATCTGTTACATACATACATAGACTCACGCCTGTTTCCGCGAAGGGGTAGGCAGAGGCATATTAAACGCCCACTTTTCGCCAGTGTTTTGATCCCACGTAATAGGTGGCGAGCCTATTGCCGCTTATCGGGATATTTTGTTTGCGAGAGCCTCGTCCGTTGATCGACAGGTGCACCACTTACGGTGAGGTTGGCTTGGGACCCTAAGTTCTTGGTGGGAACCCAATGCACCCGTTACTTTCGAAAATTTCAGGTATCTGCAATACTTAGTTTTAAAGATCTCCGTGGCCACGCGGTTCGGAGTGTTTCAATGGTGCGGCCACGTTCAAACCCTTATAACTTTTTAAACATAGCTTTGACAAATTTATGGTTTTGGGAGTCTACTTTTACAAATTTTTACAAAATCTTGTCACCATTTAAAAAAAAAATGTCGTGGCCGCGCCATCGAAACGGACACAAAATTTTGTCCGTTTCGATGGCGCGGCCATGACGTTTTTTTAAAAAAAAGTTGGTGACAAGATTTTGTAAAAATTTGTAAAAGTAGACTCCCAAAACCATAAATTTGTCAAAGCTATGGTTAAAAAGTTATAAGGGTTTGAACGTGGCCGCGCCATTGAAACGCTCCGAACCGCGCGGCCACGGAGATCTTTAAAACTAAGCATTGCAGAGACCTGAAATTTTGGTAAGTTACAGATTGAATTTGTAAAAAATTTCTAAAAATATAGAAAAAAATCCTGAGCTTATACTTTAGGAGCTGTAAGAATAAATAAGCCATGGCCGCGCCATTGAAACGGTGAAAAACACATTTTCGCCGATGTCTCGCTGTAAAAGCAACGTAAACGTCTGAAGTTTTTTGGAAAACCCAGATTTGAATTTGTCAAAACCAGTAAAAATAAAACACAAAATCCTAGGTTTATATTTCTGGAGCTTTAAGACTAATACGCCATGGCCGTGCCATTGAAACGGTGAAAAACACATTTTAGCCGATATCTCGCTGAAAAATCAACGCAGACGTCTGAAGTTTTGTTGTAAATCCCAGATTTGAATTTGTCAAAACTACTAAAAATAAAACAATACATCCTAGGTTCATATTACAAGAGCTGTAAGACTAAAACGTCATGGCCGCGCCATTGAAACGGTGAAAAAATGCGTAATCTACAGCTCCTGAAATGTGAACCTAGGGTTTTCATGTGCATTTTTACCTGTTTTGACAAATTCAGATAAGATAAAGATAAAGATTTGTTTATTTGCTGAAACATGTGTGAAAAAATAGTACATTGTGAGAAATGCATATTAGATCTTAAATATAAATTTGTATCAACATGTTTGACCTTTACAGGTGTACAAAATGCAAGCAGTCATATAAAAAGAAAAACTGATGATCAAATAACAAAGAAAATTCATAACTATTATACATGACTAGATACAGCAATAATAAAAAAATAATAAAATAATAATAATAATTGATAATACATCCAGTTACAGAGATTGGTCATTTAGGAAATCATGAATATTGTAGTAACATTTCTGTGTCAACATAAGCTTTAATGCTTTCTTAAATAAGTCTTTATTTAACTGCTTAATGCTATTAGGAATTTTATTATAAATTACTGGACCCATACAAACTATGCTTTTTTGCAACAGCGCAGTTTTAGCAGCATGGATACAAAGTCTGTTGTTGTCGCGACGATTACGTTTAACAGTATCTGCTAATTTAGGAAACATATGTGCATTAGTTTTTACAAACAGTGCCACTTCTAATATATAGAGTGATGGTAGTGTTAAAATTTTATGATAAATAAA
Source organism: Euclidia mi (assembly GCA_944739405.2). Classification (NCBI taxonomy): domain Eukaryota; kingdom Metazoa; phylum Arthropoda; class Insecta; order Lepidoptera; family Erebidae; genus Euclidia; species Euclidia mi. Next base: position 29,158,069 of record OX123208.2, on the reverse strand, counting down.
TAGTGGCTTACAACTCTCAGTGCTTTGGATCCCAAACATAGCGCGTATGCATCGTTTTTGCATTTTAAATGGCATATCTTTATTAGTAGAATTTCCCCAAAAAATTATGCCATATCTGAGTACAGACTCAACAAGACCATAATATGCCATGAGTAGTGTATCAGTGTTGATAGTGGGGGCTAGTTTATAAAGTGCATATGACAGGCTGCTGATTTTCTTACAAAGTGTTTCAATTTGTACTTTCCAATTAAGTTTACTGTCTATTATTAAGCCTAGGAAGCGGGCAGTAAGTACTTTATTTACAATAAAATTATCGTAAGCTAAAATTATATTTGTCGGATCAGGAAGTCTTTGGCCAAAATGCATTAAATTAGTTTTATTCATATTAATTTTCAAATTATTATTATTTAACCATGAGATTATAGATGTCAAAGAATTGTTAATGTCAAAATTATAGTTAATAATGTCCTTGCATGCAATTGTCACAGTACTATCATCAGCAAATAATGTCATTTGTTGAGTCGTTGCACATGGCAAGTCGTTGATGTAAATAATAAACAATAGAGGTCCGAGTACACTGCCTTGAGGAACACCGTATGGCACATAGCGCTGCATTGAGGTGTATGTTTCCTCAGTTTTAGTCTTTAGATTTAATCTAGTGATTTCAGTGACTTGTTGGCGGTTTTCAAGATAGGATTTAATTAAATCTAGCACTTTACCTCTTATGCCATACGCGTCTAGTTTACTGGCTAATATTTTGTGGTCTACGTAGTCAAAGGCTTGTGACATATCGCAGAATATAGCGCAGACAGGTGATGTTTTGTCGACGTGAGTAATAACATTTTTTATGAATTCGTAGATGGCCATATTAATAGTTTATGATCTAGGATCAGATCTAGGTTTTCATAAAACTTCAGACCTCTGCGATGCTTTTTCGGCGAGATATCGCCGATTACGTATTTTATCAGCGTTTCAATGGCGCGGCCATGGCGTATTAGTCTTTATATCTCTAAAAATATAAACCTAGGATTTTTTGTTTTATTTTTACTAGTTTTGACAAATTCAAATCCAGGTTTTACAAAAATCTTCAGAAGTCTGCGTTGCTTTTTCAGCGAGATATCGGCGAAAATGTGTTTTTCACCGTTTCAATGGCGCAGCCATGGGGTATTAGTCTTATAGCTCCAGAAATATAAACCTAGGATTTTTTGTTTTATTTTTACTGGTTTTGACAAATTCAAATCTGGGTTTTACAAAAAACTTCAGACGTCTCTGTTGCTTTTTCAGTGAGATATCGGCGAAAACGTGTTTTTCACCGTTTCAATGGCGCGGCCATATGGCGTATTAGTCTTATAGCTCCAGAAACATAATCCTAGGATTTTATGTTTTATTTTTACTGGTTTTGACAAATACAAATCTAGGTTTTACAAAAAACTTCAGACGTCTGCGTTGCTTTTACAGCGAGATATCGGCGAAAATGTGTTTTTCACTGTTTCCATGGCGCGGCTATGGCTTTTTTAGTGTTACAGCTCCTAAAATATAAGCTCAGGATTTTTTTCTATAATTTTAATTTTTTTTTACAAATTCAATCTGTTACTTTCCAAAATTTGAGGTCTCTGCAATACTTAGTTTTAAAGATCTCCGTGGCCGCGCGGTTCGGAGCGTTTCAATGGCGCGGCCACGTTCAAACCCTTATAACTTTTTAAACATAGCTTTGACAAATTTATGGTTTTGGGAATCTACTTTTACAAAATCTTGTCACCATTTAAAAAAAAAATGTCGTGGCTGCGCCATCGAAACGGACACAAAATTCCGACTCACTGCTAGAAGATAAAGTTTCTCCTATTATGTCCGTTCCGAGAATAGCGGAATCCACATCCCGATATCACATACACGATGTGTATTAATTAATGAGTACACAATTTAATTATTATAAGCTTACTTACTATTTAAATGCAAATAAGTTAATAAAAATGTAAACACATACGTCCAACGAATTTTACACTGATGACAGATCACAGCACGTCTATTTAGAGAATGTAGTCAAAGATATGAGTACCTATGTAAAGTCTATGCCTCTTTAAATGAGACGCGTAATTTGACGTTATGATTAACCAACTAAGACCAACTGACATTATATGTTGCACGTTTGGTATAAGGAAATTTATAGGGCATGTTCTCTCTAGTCTAAACCTAGTCCAACCTCTCTGATATTCTTTTCTCAAAGATTTGATTTGACTTTGACAGCTAAACAGAAAAAATATTATTGACTATTGAGTTGAATGGTTGAGGGTATCAGGTTCGAATCCACGGCGCGCACCAATAGGCGGGTCCACACAGACCGAGCAGCCTCGCGAGGAAAATTCTTCGCGAGGCTGCTTGGTCTGTGTGGACGTGGCTCGGTCGAGAAAAACGCATGTGCTGCCGCGGCCGAGCTTACCGTGCGCCCGAGCTACCGAATTAGACACGTCCACAAAGAGCGCGCAGCCTCGCGAGGAATTGGCGCGCGAGGCTGCGCGCTCTGTATGGACGTGTCCCGGCCGAGGCAAGCGCGTGTGCCGCCGCGAGCGGCGACCGAGCGGCCGAGCCATCGAGTTTGGTTTTTTGTTTTGCCGCGGTCTGGACGCTGTTTCGTGCCTCACTCGAACATAATAATCCCTACTAATAATATAAATTCGCAAGTGTGTTTGTATGTTGGACATTTTTTTTATAGACTCACGTCTGTATCCGCGTCAGGATAGGCAGAGTTGTAATATTATTTATTACATCCACATTTCACCATGAAATGTTTAGGTCCCACGTAATAGGGGACGAGCCTATTGCCGTTAACAGGCACATCAGCAGACTCCGTGCTGCTTCTGAGAATTCGGGAAAACCCAGTAACACTTTTGCCCGACCCGGGAATCGAACCCGGGACCTCCGCTCAGCAGTCGCATACCCTATCCACTGGTCACTGAATGACGGAGGATACATTCATCATAACATTCTCATCTTTGACGCTCTTTATTGTACCAATGATGATCCTTCATTCCGTGCTTCGGTTACAGTATCCTTGCCTACAGACATTCATTTCCTATAATTCATTCTATGTTTTTTTCCATGTTTACCTATTCCATGCCTTAGGTATAACAATAATCGACGACCGGTTGGCAAAGCGGGAGTGTAAGCGACTGCAACGCCGAAGATCGCGGGTTCGATTCCCGCTCATGTCAAACACTTGTGTGCATGAACATGAATGTTTGTCTTGGTCTGGGTGTTTCTATGTATATATTTGCAAAAAAAGTAAGTATAAGTAAATATGTATGTTATGGCTTATGGCCCATTATTACCATTGTCTAGTACCCAAAGTAGGTACAGCAATTGGCGTCAGTCAGGCAGCCGGCTAGTAAAAACACATGCCACAAGCCTATTGCAGTATGACCATTTCCAAGTACTATTTATGAACAAAATTTTAAAATAAGAGAGAGGAGAGACCAACGATCTCACATTGATACGTACCTAGACCCTTGGACCAAGAATCAAATGGACTCGACATTTGCGTACACCCGTAAAGGACAGACATAGAGTACATCCTGAGTTGGTGTTACCAGATGTTGTAAATGTTTTTCCTACAATTCTACGAAGTACATATTAACTTTTAAGTAACATTGTAACAAACCTGAATTTCACACTCAACTTTACTGTCCTTTAAACAAAATTAATTTTGTGTAAAAATTTCTTATCTTCTCTCCTTTATCACCCAAAGATTTTGTGGCATAATGAATACGCACATTTAAATACTTTTTACAAACAGCTTTTATCAAAAGCGAATAATGGTTATCAAAAATGGATCGATCTGAAAAGTCATGATCTTCAGAAAATAAATTAAGACCGATGCATTTTTTTAAACACTCATTTACAAGATAGTGCAAAGGTTCCCTGCGGTTATGAACTTTGTTCTTCCTGTAAGTTTCTTCCGCTATTTTACACAATTTTATTACTGCTTGAGATGGATAATGCAAACCACCTTTATCTTTTTTATATTGGAGAGAGTCTATAAACTTTTCCGTGCTAAGCAAAGAGTTTAAGCATTGTTCGCATTTTATTTGATTTTCTAATGCTTTTACAACAAACCCCGCAATATATATTATTACATGTTCTGCAAATTCTGTCAATCTTGTTGGGTCCGCCAGATAATCGTGGTCTTGCGATAAAATCACTTCCGATTCTAAAGTTCGTAAAAGATTCGTATCATATTCGAGTAGTCGATTACGGTCAGTCGTATCATTTATTGCGATCTCTGGCTTAGTGCATATTAAAATATTTATATCACTCAAAGGCACACAATTACCGGTGGTAAGGTGTTTCAACTCTCCATGAATTAGCATGCGTTTGTAAGCAGCTTTAAATTGTCTAGCGGTTGGGTTGTTATTAAAACCACCTTTGGCCCTAATCGCACTAAAAAATATTTCCAAGTGATCTTGACTCAGTTTATAAGTAGACAAGAAATCTAATTTATTAGTTAGTACTAATTCCTCATACAGAGAAATAATACTTTTAATACATACCATAAAGCCCAAAAAAACGGTTTTTCTCTCTGTATTCAAAATGAGTCTGTCCCTCAATTGTATTCCTTTGATATAATCAAACATTTCTTCTAAAAATTGTTTGACATATTGATAATTACTATTTTTTAAAGGTTTTTTAAAGCCATAACCATTCAAATTGCGCGTATTTAATATATCAAACAATGCGTTGAATTTTCTTATGAAATCTACAGTTGCTTCACTGTTATTAAATTGATGTAGACCCATATTCTTATTTGAAAATTCAAGTGCATCTGCTACCGATTCACTGAATAATTGTGATGCCAGCTTAACTTTCATTATTTGTTTTTTTTGAAGTAAATATGAGCACCTCTTAATTTATTCGCCAAATGAAAGCCCTCGTTTTCCTGTAGCTCATGTAAACATTTAAAAAAATGCCACGACACGATTTTGTTATTTACATCCGTGAGATATTCCTTGTACCTAAAGTGTTTCTGACTAATTTAAGCATATGTGATGGATGTGCGCTCCTCCACGGCGTCGGCATAGTCTGTTATGCCGACGATACGTTGGTCACAGCCAAGGGTAAGACGCACCGGGCGGCGGCCATACTGGCGACAGCTGGGATTGCACACGTAGTGAGTCGCATCCGGCAGTTGGGCCTTGAGGTGGCCCTGTCGAAATCCGAGGCCATTTCGTTTCATGGGCCTCGGAACAGGCCACCTGCGGGGGCCAACATAATGGTAGGAGGGGTCCGCATCGGCATCGGGACGAGCTTGAAGTACCTTGGGCTCGTTCTCGACAGCCGATGGGACTTTCACCGGCATTTTGAGCGTTTGGCACCTAGACTCTTGGGGGCGGCGGCCGCTTTGTCAAGGCTGCTGCCAAACCTAGGGGGGCCGAACGCCTCTTGCCGGAGGCTATATGAGGGAGTCGTGTGGTCGATGGCCCTATACGGGTGTCCCATCTGGGCCGAGAACCTGACGGCCCATAACGTTCGGGCGCTTCGCGCACCGCAGCGCGCCATGGCCGTCAGGATAATTTGTGGCTACCGCACGGTCTCCTTCGAAGCCGCGACCCTCCTCGCCGGATGTCCGCCCTGGGACCTACAGGCTGGGCTGTCGGCAGTGGCTGGAGAGACGACATGGCGCCCTCACCTTCCGGTTGACACAGGTGATAACCGGCCATGGTTGTTTCGGCCGGTTCCTGCACCGCATTGGCCGGGAGGAGACGCCCGGATGTCACCACTGCGGAGATCGCCGTGACCCAGTAGAGGACACGGCGCTGCACACCTTGGCGGAATGCCCTGCTTGGGTATCGCAGCGCCGGGACCTAGTCGCGGCGATAGGAGTGGTCGAACTCTCGCTTCGGACCTTGATTCGTTCCATGGTCCGGAGCGAGATGTGTTGGGACGCCGCCGCCTCCTTTTGTGAGACGGTGATGTCGATCAAGGAGGCGGCGGAGCGGGATAGGGAGCCCACGCGACCTGTCTCCACCCGCAGAACCGGGCGTCGTCGCCGGAGGGCGCTCAACGATCTCCGGCCACCGTGAGTACAGGCCAGCGGGCGTCGGGCCTGTTTTTGACTGCCCGCCGTCCGCTAGGCCCGAGAGGCGGCGCACGTGTTCCGCGTGCGCCTCTCGTAGCGTTAGTAGACTACGTCGTTCTTTTCCGCTCGTAGTATGAAAGAGGATGTATGAGGACAAATTATGATGTATGCAGATGGATGCATGCGAGGGACGGGGCCTGCTTCGGCGGGCCAGCTCAGGTGGGGTCGCGGCAGTTATACAAACGTAGTTCCCGTGACCCTGCCATTCAATGGGATCGGATAGAGGAACACCATGGTGGTTTTAGTGGGTAGTCCCGGCGCTTCTCGTCGGGGAGTCACCACACTCTCCCTGGACTGAGCCCCTTTAGGGGCCCAGCCTAGGGGGGTAAGCCCGTAAATTGTTTGGTTTCCACCATGAGTCAAAAAAAAAAAAAAAAAAAAATGTGATGGATCAGGAAATATGACAATATTTTTATCTTTGTGCTTAAATATAGGATTAATCACATCCCCTGTAAATTGGCACCCCAATAACTTGGCCATAGAAAAGTTAGCTGGGCATCCATCAAATGTAACTGAAGCGACCTCTATGCCACATTCACTAATTAAGTCGATACCAGTTTTAAGTAAGGACGCTTTTTGTTCGGCAGTCATTCCGTCTATTAGAAAGTAGCCAACAGGAAGTTTCCAACTATCATTTAGGCAGTTCAACATAAAAACTAAAACTTCCTTTGCAATAGGGAGAGTGTCGCTATTTAGTTGGTCAGCACAGTTGACAAACCCAACAAAATTATAGCCATCCCATTCAACCGACTTCCGAATGTTCATTTCATCAAAACAAAGCGCAGATATAAATTTTTTTGAAGAATTTTGAGCTAAGAGTTTAAGAGCAGTAAGCGATTCGGAGGAAAATCCGGGCTCTCCTTCTACTGATTGATACCAACGTGCAAGTGTGCGCGTATGTGGAAGGCAAGTATCAAATGAATTTCTTACAAAGTTGTAAGCACGTGGGCTTATAAAATGCAAAGTTAATGCGAATTTTCGAACTTCAGGCGAAAATTTACTTTTGGACGCTTTTAAAAAGTCTTTCACCGGATGGACAGTATCTAATAAGTCCGCTGTTTCTTGATTAATCAAACGTTTTTCCTGCAATTTTTCGATAACAGCGGAAAGCTCCGTATTTTTTTTCAGGAGGCGACGATTTTGTGATCTTAATTTAGCTAACTTCTGTTTTCGTATTTGGGCTAACTGTGTTTGACGGTCTAATTTTTTTAAAAGTTTCCTTTTTCTTGGAGACACATTATCAACCTGAAATGAAGTTAAATATTTAAAAAAAGTAATCACCAATAAAAAAATCTCTTTAAATATGTTTAACGTGACAGCTACTTACTAGATTTGTGTCTATATCCATCGCTTGCGTAGGTGTGGTTGGGATTTCCATTGGCATACAGATCTGAAAAATATTGATCATTATATAAATAAATTTATTTTATTATTATACGTTTTAGAAATAAATAGCCCAATCACATCTTAGTGTTACTAATATAAAAAACTTACATAACGTGATTCTGTGGCTATTTTTGCAGTACTTGCAGTCGTAGGAGGATTTTCGGATTCCATACATTTGGTGCTGTCGTCGCATCTCAATGGAACCTAAAAATAATGATAAAACATGAATAAAGATAAGCTAAAATTGTGTTTAATATAAAAATAAAACCTTTATTTATAACCCATGGTTTCGCAATAAAAACGTTACTCCTTTTCAATTTAGCAATGTTCAAAACGAAAATTGCTAAATTGAAAAAGAGTAATGTTTTTTAACTTTGAAAGCGGCAACGCACGCTTCATTATAGACACAAATATAGCTTATCATGAGATGTATTGCAGTAATTAAAAAAAAGAAAATATGGTTAATAGTATTTTACCTCTTTGGTAACAATATTTAGTGTAGGAACTGAGAATGATTCCAAAAAAGTATTGCGGGGAGTTTTCCTAAAACACTTTCGCTCAAAGTGTTTAGAGCACACCTTTGCATATTTATTTGGATCCCAGTTTTCTCGTCCTGTTGCACGTATCCATAATTGTCGGATCGTGCAGTCCTTTGGGAATCTATAAACAAATAGTTTCATTACTACAAAGAATCGGAAAACAAAATGAATAATTAATCTTAGGTTCATATGAAACTAAATAACGGCAAATTACCCAAAATCTGGGTAATTTCCCAAACGCTTCTGTGGTATCCCTAAAAAACATTCAACGCTGTAAAATTAAAAAGTATCAATGACTTTTGGCTATGTCAACATTCAACGACCTATTGAATTCAATTGTATAATACTAACATCGCGGTGATAATAATATAGCATTTTTTGGTTTATTGATGTAATTTAGACATGTTTCCTTATATATATATAATAATACACTATTTGTATCATTCTAGCAATGTTTGCATGTATAAATAGATATTATAACTAAAATATCGTACTTACGAATGAAAGGTGACGTTCTCACATTTCCGCTCACTACGGCTTTTACAGCCTAAAATATAGCAAATCACCATAATAATCTGAACCAATGATATTTTCACTAAGCCCAATTACACAAGTTCACAATCAATAACAATAATTACACAATATTTCGCTGATATTATCCAGAGCTCAACCGCTTGTTGGTCAAAATATTCAGTTTTGACCAACAAAAAAAACGAAAACTCTGACAAAGACAAAAAATACTATCTTTGTCTCTTTTACTCTTATGTATTTCTGTATGGCATTATCTCGGTCTGTCACGGTATTATTATTTGCTTGTCAAATCCATAGAGATACATCATCCTAGACCTAGACCGATAGATGGCAAATGTACCACAGAGTACCTTTATATAGAGGAGGATAGAGACGTCACTCAAGCTATTAGCGCTACCTGGTGGTCGTTTCAAGCATTTTTTAACTATAGTAGGTATTTTATTAGATATTATTAGACAAATTTATTTTATTATGTGGTTCAATTACATATACATCCCTAAGTGAAAACCATGGTTTTCGCTTATGGATGTACATGCTACTGAACTGAAGTGTGTAACTGCGTACTGTAAAATTATATAAAATGAAACATTGGTTTAATAGCACCCTTTAGTTTTCAAACGTTTTTTACAATATTCATAACATTTTTGTTGTATCTGAGATTTTTCATCATAGTCAATTCTGGACCCAGTTAAAACTTTATTGATGACTTTACACCAAGTAAAAATAAATAAGTTGATGCATATTTCTTCAAAATTTTTGAGACTTTTTTATTCAAGATGCGTAAGTTCCTAATGCAGCCCTTCTGCGTGACTCCACTCATCCGGCGCAGCATATTCATCTCATTGACACGCAGGCTGTGCGATACAGTCGCTGGCAGCTATAGTTCGGATAAAAACCTGTGTTGCACATTTTACTTTCATGTTTGATATTTTCTTTGAATTCACATGATATATTACTTTTGGCATTAAGCAAAGTCCTTGATATGCAGGATTTTCACTTTGCAGAAGCATAGTATGTTTCCTTTTGCTAAAGTTTCTTGCCCATCATTAATTACTTTAAAAATTATTTTTATTATTTTCTCAAATTGATCAAATATAATTATTGTCATTGAAGTCGGGTGTAAGGGAAGCTGTTCAAATCATTCGGCTAAGTGTTATTAGTGATGGTAATACAAAAACCTTTCTGAGCACGCTCTCGGACCCTATTTCTAATAGGTCACCACTTTCTCGCCTTTTTTAAACAGTCTGCCCATTTTTCAATTACCAATCTTCCTGATACTGTAGCATAGTGAAAATCATTGCAGGGGATATATACATTCAGTGTCTTTAAAAGAAATGGGTTTTCTCATAGCTTTAATCATCATCATCATCCTCCTAGTTTTCAACCTGGGGTCCGCTTACTCCTCTAACCGGATTTGGCTGAATATGAGTTTTTCTACAGAGCGACTGCCTGTCTGACCTCCGCAACCCAAAGGGATAGCACTACTCCATGGTTTAGACTAGTGACAGTTTATTTTGAAGGTACTGATTCCTTAAAATGACTGCCCATTACTTTAAGGAAACTTTACACACAAAACGATAGCCTTAAGATCAGTTAGATGACTTATAAAAAGGGCTTTAGTTACTTACAAATTTTATTACAGTTTCAAACACAACATCTTCTTGTGGACATTGCTGTGAATGTTGCTAAATTCCAGTGGAATGCAAAATTTCTCCAGTAAGATGGGTACCTAGGCGAAGAGTGCGGGAATCAGAGTCCAGGAAATTCAGAAACATTAACATTTAAATGTTGTTTTCAGAATAAAAATAGCTTTTTACAGATATTTTTATGGAGAAAATTTTGAAATAAATATTAAAAGAATAATTAAACGTGAGAATAAGTGATTATGTAAAAAAGTGAGTTCTACTGCCATCTAGCGCTCTTTTTCTCTAAATAAATGAGGTTCTATTCAACTTTGTTCTAAGTTTTAAAACCATGAAATGTACTATTTCACTGTAATTCACAAGTCGACAATTTGATACATGCATTCTGAATTCAAACTTTATGACAACTACAATTTTGTTTTTTCCTACGGTGCCGAGGCTGCCGCGCCCTAGGCCGCGTTCACATTTATCTGATGTAATCTGTCGTGACGGCGTCTGTCGTGTCGCTACAGACAATATCCCGGTCTGCGACGGAAAAGGTGGGGGAGGGGGGGTCTACAGCGCGAATTAAGAGATTGGACTCAGATTAATTGTAAAAAAAATAATACTTTATTTAATTATAACAGGTTAACAGTATATTTAAAATATAAAATAGTAATCGCTAATGTTAGATCTACAAAGGTATTTTTAATACGTATTTGTATTTTTTTACCGGAACAACGTACAAAATATAGTACAAAGTTGTATTCAAAGCTCAATAGTAAACGGAGACTTACTAAAATCTCAAATGCACCTTCAGTACCACGAGATTTGAATAAATCGTCTTCCGCCATACGACTATTTTCCTCTTCTGATGATATTTCATCCTCCAAGTAAATTACTAAAGCTAAATCAAGGTCATCGATTTTCTATCTTGGATACTTTTCGTTTGACATTTGTTTAAAAAAATGACTGACGGTGTGTTAAAACGGCCGTGGAACTTTCCACACGTCGTTATCGTAAAGACGGCCGTCTTTTTGCGTCCGTAATATTACGGCCGCTATATGACGGCACCGCTTTCCTAGGAAACCAAAGCTTAAGGAGGGTTGGCGTCAGTCAGGCAGCCGGGTAGTGAAAACACATGCCACAACCCTATTGCAGTATGACCATTTCCAAGTACTATATGTATTTATGAACAAAATTTAAAAATAAGAGAGAGAGAGAAAGACCAAGGATCTCACATTGATACGTAAAACCAATAGATGGTAAATGTACTATGTCACTCTAATTCACAAGTGGCAAAATACATGCGCAATAATATCACATGAGTAAATAAACCGAATAGTATCATAGATTTTCAACTATATTTTCATGTTCTGAATTCAAACTTTATGACAACTACAATTTCGTTTATACTACGGATATTTACAAACAAATGTTGCCGAGGCTGCTGCGTTTTAGGCCGCGTTCACATTTATCTGACGTGATCTGTAGTGACGGCGTCTGTCTTGTCGCTGCAGACGATAGCACGGTCTGTGACAGGGAGGGTGGGGTGTGGGGCCGGTACAGCGCGCGACACGACACGTCAGACAAATGTGTAGGTACTGTCTGTCGTAAAGCGTCAGACGCGCGTATACAATTGCGCTATGGACGACGAACTAATTGACTTCTTTTTATAATATTATTCTTATACAGTACCTATAGACGAGCTAATTGAATACAAAATAATATAATCCTATGTAAATAATTTATGGATATAATTGGATATCTACTTAATCTGAATCGGATAATTCATCAAAATCATTGCGAAAGCGTGAACTCCACGAGAGTCAAGACAGAACTGATTCAATACTGCGTCAGATCGCGACAGACGGCGACAGACAAATGTTAACGGTAAGTAATTACGACAGAGACCGTCACGAGAGATCTCGTCAGATAAATGTGAACGCAGCTTTATTCTATGGCCGCGCTCGTTCGGGGACCGTTTCCTCGCGCGGCAAATGCCTCGCGAGGCTGCTCGGTCTGTGTGGACCCGCCTAATGACTTTTCGGAGTCACGTGCGTATTGAATGCGTGGAAAAGCTAATATTGAGCCAAATCCGGTTAGACTAGAAAGCGGACCCCAGACTGAAACTGGGATAACGCTAAAAGAAAGAAGAAGAGTTGAATGGTTATGTATAGGATTAAATAAAACTCTTCTTTGTATTTTGAGAGAAACTAACTGTGGTTTACTTTCGAAGATCTGCAATAATAATTATATCTTATAAGTACAGGTTGTAAAAAGATCCTTGACGAAAACTGAAATCCCATATTGTACCAATCATTACAAACATTTTTTTATTCGGCACCATACCTGGGAATTTACTGGTTCAGAAGGTATTGAGGCTCAAAGTCACTTTATTTTTTCTTATTAGTCTTCCAAAGTCGTGTTTTGAATGATAAATGTAAACTTTCTATGAAATAAACATAAACAAAATATTCAATATTTCCTTAAAATACATGGCTTTAAAATTCCCTAAACGCGATGTACAGGCTACAAGCCATTAGCTGAGCTGTAGGTAAGAGCATTACCCTCGGCCATATAAAATAGCCCCCGAGCTAATAGCTCTTGCGGCTTCCCTCTGACAGGCTGACCAAGGCAAGCCAGAGTTGAGTCCTGCGAGCTCTCTTGGACATCCACTTCAACCAGCCAACTAAGGCAAGCCGGTAACGAGGCCTTGACCGACTCTCTGAAGCATGCAGGACCGCAGTGTTGCCACGCACATTCAGCTCGCCACAAAGCTGCCCTGCGGTTTGTAAACTTTCTTATGATCTTGTAATCACATGATGATGATATTTGATAGCTGTTACCTAAGACTATAGAACAAAAGGCAGACAGAGCGCGCGGAACACTTGCGTGAGGCTACTAAAGCAAATACAAAATTGAAAAGCGAATACAAATTCGGCTCAGTGCGCTGCGAAGCATCGCACAGTTCACACCAGCCCGCCTAGGATACGCACCACGAGATATCACACGCGTGAATGAAGAAATATTGTCGTTATCGGTTAATATCTCGTTTTCTTTAACATGCGCGCCACGATAGACAAGCTTCACGTCGAAGAATTCGCTCTCGTTGCACGAGTAACCGATGTTGCCCTTTGAAACATAGAATGTCAATTACGGCATTTATTAATGTAGCCACACCGGTTTAGTTCATTCAATTTGTGCTCAAATGGCTCAAAAGACTTGTATCCACCTCTATAGTTTATCATATTATGTACCCACAGATTTATTAACAAGAATCAGATGTAGCGTATTCGTCCAACTAAGTGAGGCACGTTGACAGCTATGTGTGCATTTGGCGACTGGCACTGTCCGGACACGCGCGTCTATGTGTGTGTAAAGTTGCCAGATTATGAATAATCTCACACTATTTTGCATATCGTTTTTGCAAACGAATATAAAAATATTACATAGGTAATATTTTATATTCGTTTGTGGTTTTGAAGAATTTACCATAGATTTAATTAATGCTTTTAATATGTAATGCTGTTGTGAAAATTATTCAAATAAAAGATACCATTAAAGTATGCTTTTATAAATACATTTCTTAAAAAATGTAGGCTCCGAGTTAAGTTTTAACTAATTTTATTCGTAAATTGAGAAATAAATAGATAGGCTTGCGTCATAAATATCAATTAGCTAAAAACATTTTGTCATGCATACAATAAATTATGAATATCATAATCATAAACCGTAACCAAAAAAAAATTGCAATTAAAAATAAATAATGGCTACAATCAATAATTTCTGTTTCTGTACTTAATGTACACACGGCGCCAAGTCAAGCTAAATAGTCGAAGTACGATTTTGATACTTATTCTCTACGCCATAAGAACGGTACAAAGGTCAAAGTGTATAGCTGGACAAATAGCCGCGTGTACACGAATATTTGGATCGTTTGGGGATCGAACTCAAAACAATGTATATACTAATGGAAATCCTATTAGTATATTTATAAGAAAAATATAATCTACAATATACTTTTACAATACGTTAATGTATTTTTCATTAACATGACAATCATTATTACCTACATAATCAATTGACAAGTGCATTTTCCCTAATTCAGGGAAAACGTAAACTGGCAACACTTACATATTTTCTGCAGAAATACGAATTTTATCGAAATAATATTATAAAACGGTCAAATAATCCATAGTTATCTGTAAGAATATATTCAATCTTCCCGTATTTGCTTTTAGAAACAACTTTTACAATGTTTAAAAACGCAAGACGGCATTTTATGAATTTAAAAGCTGGATCGATCGTGGCGTGTGAACTGTGCGATGCTTCGCAGCGCACTGAGTCGAGTTTGTATTCGCTTTTCAATTTTGTATTTGCTTTAGTGGCCTCACGCAAGTGTTCCGCGCGCTCTGTCTGCCTTTTGTTCTATAGTCTTAGGTACTACCTATTTGACATTTGTAATTTGTATATAGGTATTCTATATTGTTTAATTCAAAAGTTGATTAGTTTTAATTCGAAACTGATGTCAATATCTACAAAGTATTAACAATTGTTACTGTGTTGAATAAGAATGAGGTCCCATGCGCAGCTTCGATAATAATGATATTAACCTTTAAATAGACAGGCAGGCCATCTGAATGAGGCTCGAGATCCGTGGCAAGCCTTTCTATGAGAAACAGAGCCATTGGTTTTGATATACGCCAAAGTAGCTGGAATTCTCTGTCGTTCAACGTAAAAGGGTCACAGAGATCCTTAATTCGCTTTCTTTGCACTTTTCTCGCGTGGCGTTCTTCATATAAGGTTATTAAATAATTATAATAAGGGACTGCCATTTTCTTTGTTGTTTTAAAGAAATTTTTTGTTGGTCGTGTAGTTCTCGTCGTATGAAAGCATGACGACTAATGTTCCTATTTTAGTTGTCAAAATTTGTCATAATCGAGTAATATTGAGCCGTCATGTTAGGATTCGTCGAGAGAAATGCCACAGATAAGTAAAAACGACTATTATAGCTACATTTGACATAACGAGTCGAATCGTGTGTGTAGCCATTAGAGATGTAAGTGCGGTATTATACCATTTGTACTGAAATGTATAAAACGAACAATACAGTATAATACGGTATTATACCATTTACTACGGTATTTTATGTATAAATCAATTCTTCTATATTTTTGAAGTAAATGATCATAGAAATCATTAAAAATACTGAATACGGTAGAATTGCACAGGACTAAAGCAAGAAATTATATTTTAAGTTTGTATTATTAATAATTACGGTTAAGGTTTCGAAATACGTCGCCGTTTTTAGGGGTTGTGAGTGATTGGAGGGGGAGGGGGGGAGGTCTCGGAACCACCCCTCACCATTTTCACTTGCCGGAAATACTTGGTTTCCTCTGGAAAAAAAAATCTCCAGACATCGGTGTGTATGGCATTGCCAACTTCCACATTCTTCACACTAGTTTAATAAACTAAGGTTGGAGGAGCCCTGCGAAGCAGGATTAAGACTTTTTTCGGATTAAGGGTCAAAAGAGAACCTAACATAACCTATTTAGTTACTTATTACAGTCGCACCTAACCCTAGGTACTCGAAAGCAATGAGGCACAAATTTGACATTAGCTGTCAATATAATTCATACAAGATGGCGGTTGCGTTTCGTTTCACGTTTTTCACATAAAACCTAAATATGCTTTTATTGATTCCACTAGTTTAATAAACTGAGTTTGACGGAGCTCTGCTTCGCAGGGCTCCTATTTTCGGGTTAAGGGTCAAATTAGAACCTAACACAAGCTATTTAGTTACTTTCACATAAAACCTAAAATTACGTTCCATTTTTCATATTTGAATGAAGAGTTTTTGGAAATTGTTAAAAAATATTTAGATGCAACTCCGGCAGCCAAAATTACTTTTGGGGGATTAAAACTAACTCCCTTAAGCCCCCTACACTACCAATACCCTCAAATTCGGGCGACGCGTTTCGAAACCCGACCCATAATTACTATTAGCTACGACAATATTACCATAAAAACAAGGTCAAAATATGATTTAAATAAAAACACGTAACATTTTTAGGTACGTTAGAGCAAAGGGGTCCTTAAAGTTATTTGAATCATCTCTCTATTTATTCTTAATTACATTATGTTCCTCTCTGCGTGGAGACACGTAAAGCCCGAACCTTAATACAAGATCCATAAGAAAAGCACAGACGTGGCCCACGCCTTTTGTCTTCCTAGTTCGAAAACCCGAGATTTAGAGGATCTTCTACCTCCATATCTAAATCCTTTTGTGTTGGTACGTTCTCGGTAGATGACGACGCAGTAATGCATTCTAGCAACATACTTTCAGCTAAATCATCTTCATCACCACTTTCTTTAACTTCGAATGTGCTGTCAGGAACACCAAGATTTGTGTAAATCGAGACCAATTTAGAAACACGTGATTTATCTACGTGTTTCGACGATACGAATTTCGGGCTTTGCAATGAATTTTTCCAAAAGTTAAAATTCCAAAATTATAAATTAGGTAGTAATTCTAAAACAAAGAATACAATCGAAACTTAAAATATATTTAAAGTTTTAAACTAGAACTCGTCGCAATATCGCAGGGTCTTATAAACTGAATCAGAATATAAAATACATAAAATACCAATAATACCGTAAGTTATAATAAAATACCGGTTTAATACATAGCCTTTTGGTATTATACGGTATTTTTACAACACTAGTAGCCATGTTAGAGTCAGCGAGTTAATAGAGATGATCGTCATAAACACGAGTAAACGTGTAGAGATAATTTCCTCGTGGTGCGTATGCTGGACGGGCAGACCTATGAAACTTCCCTACAATCCCGTAATTAAAAATTATACATACCAACTAACGCCATCTAGTGCCGGGGGAATGTCATTTTAGCTTTAATATCTAGAAATATCTGTAGCGATAACTGAACGGTAATTTCGCCAACTCCATTAAGATCTGCGTGACCGTGTGCGTGACGCAGTGGAAGCGAGCTGGGTTCGTAACGTAGTAGTCCGTGGATGATGAGACCACGCTTAGCTAGAAAACTTCTTTTCGTGATTTTTATATTTTTTTTTACTTTTAAATTGCATATTTTACATAATAGTTGTCATTTACTTATTTATTAACACTGAAATTAAACATTTATTTTATTTTGAAATATGAATCCACTACTAACGCCATCTATACGATCGGAATTAAAATAAATTTGATTGTACGCCATCTAGTGGTCGAGGATGCCTATTGAACTTCAATTTCGAACTGTGAGTGGCTTAACTATACCAGTATATGTGTATAATCTATAGGCGCTGATACACTTGAGCATTCACCTGTAATGAGCATTCTCGCGAATGTTACGAGACAGAAAAACAAACAAGTGTGTTTTCAGCGAGCATTCTTACGAACGTTCTGGCGAGCATTCTCGCGAATGGACAGTAAATTCGTTACGAGCTTTTCGCCGAACCGAGCTTGTCATATTTCTGTCGTCGCGCCTAGGGCTTCCATTCCGTAATTACGTAACTACGCAATTACGTAATTACGCAATAAAAAATAACTTTTGACAAGTCCGTAACTGAAGGGTTGAAATCCGTAATTACGTAAGTAAGTATAGGTCTATATCATCATCATCATTGCAGCCTATTTCTAGGTATAGGTCTTAATAAATAATAAAAGAGAGACGAACGAGTGTATCTGGTATTTTACATTATTTGAAACATCAACAGAAACCTTCATAAAATTGACGTCAGATTAAAACGGGTCTCCCAAAATTTACGCAAGATTTGAATTATACAGAAAAAGATAGGTTTAATTAATATTATGGAGGAACACATCGGACAAATGGCTTTCACGATTTTGCATGGCACTAGATTTTTTTACATTTCCGTGTCCACTTTGCATAAATGTGACAAAATTTGTTGATGCAACGTTGAATCTCCTCCCTTAATGTATGGTTGGTTGTGGGCTTGTGGGCTTGCTGACATAGACGGTAACAAAAAGACCCATAAAAATAATCTAATGCTGTAAAACTATAATAATACTTCGTAAAAATTTGTTATTCTTGCCCACAACGCCGAATTGAGCTTCTTCTTTCTTGATATTTGAACGGCTTGTTTTTGGAAGATCAGTGTGTTTGGCGTCTTCATCGGATACAGTCTTCCTGAATTTCTCAATTAATCTCTTCACAGTTGATGTAGTAAAACACTATTCCGACTATATTTTGTGTGGAACTGCGGCTGTAAAGCTCTCATTATTTTATGTAACATTATTCTGTATTTCCAAAAATTCAAACTTACGGTTAATCAATGGTCTTTTACACTTCTTATATTGTCCATTGATACCTATAAACATTCGATTTCAAAAATATCCTAGAAATTACGTAGTTACGTAATTGGACAACGAAAATTCGTAATCAGTTCATCATCATATCAGCCAAATGACGTCCACTGCTGGACATAGGCCTCCCCCAAGGTTCTCCACACTGACCGGTCTTGAGCCGCCCGCATTCAACCGCCTCCCGCGATCTTGACGAGATCGTCGGTCCACCTTGTGGGGGGCCTACCTCTGCTGCGTCGTCCGGTACGTGGCCGCCACTCCAGAACCTTTCTGCCCCAACGGCCATCGGTTCTTCGAGCTATGTGCCCTGCCCACTGCCACTTCAGCTTGGCTATCCGGAGAGCTATGTCGGCGACTTTGGTTCTACTGCGGATCTCCTCATTTCTGATTCGATCTCGCAGGGAAACTCCAAGCATAGCTCTCTCCATCGCCCTCTGAGTGACCTTGAGCCTTCTGATAAGGCCCATAGTGAGCGACCACGTCTCTGATCCGTAAGACATCACTGGCAACACACACTGGTCAAAGACTTTCGTCTTGAGACACTGCGGGATATCGGACGAGAAGATATGTCGTAGCTTCCCGAACGCTGCCCAACCGAGTTGGATTCGACGATTGACCTCCTTCTCGAAGTTGGACCTACCTAATTGAACTACTTGTCCCAGGTAGATATACTTGTCGACAACTTCGAGCGCAGAGTTCCCAACCTGAATAGGAGCAGGTACAACATGGTCGAGCATTGTGCCTAGGTCTTCCATGGTCTCATGACCCATGACTACGATATCGTCTGCGAATCGGAGGTGAGTGATGTACTCGCCGTTGATGTTGATGCCGAGTCCATTCCAGTCCAGAAGCTTGAAAACATCCTCCAGCGCAATGGTAAACAGTTTCGGGGATATGACATCCCCCTGTCTCACCCCTCGCTGGAGTTGAATAGGTTTCGAACTCTGGTCCTGGAGGCGGACTGACATAGTGGCGTTTTCATACAAACACGTCAACACTTCGATATATCGGTAGTCAATCCGGCACCGTTGGAGAGACTGTAGCACCGCCCAGGTTTCGATCGAATCGAAGGCTTTATCATAGTCCACAAACGCCAAGCATAGGGGCTGGTTATACTCCTCGGACTTCTGTATAACCTGCCGCAGCGTATGTATGCGGTCTATGGTACTATAGCCTTTACGGAAACCGGCTTATTCGGGAGGCTGGCAGTCGTCTAGCTTGCTCTCGAGACGATTCGTGATGACCCTCGAAAACAGCTTGTAGATGTGGCTTAGAAGTGTGATGGGTCTGTAATCCTTTAAGAGGGTTTTATCCCCTTTCTTAAAGAAAAGCACCACCACACCTCTGTGCTACACCTGTGGCGTTTTACCCTCGAGAATGACGGAATTAAATAGCTTCCGAAGGGCTTCTCTAGCGGGTGCACCGCCAGCCATCAGAAGCCCGCTCGTAATTCCGTCATCACCCGGCGCCTTGTTGTTTTTGAGCTGTTTGAGAGCCACACTAATCTCGTGCATGCTGACGTCCGGGATATCTTCGGTATAGTGTCGGATCAATCCAGCTCTAGCGTCTGACGCTGGAGTACTTGCGGGTTGTTGCGTTTTCGTGTATAGCTGTCCATACAACCTTTCGATCTCCTCCAAGAGCTCAGGCTTGGACGATACGATTCTGTCATCTTCCGTCTTCAGCTTTGTCAGCTGACTCTGCCCAACAGACAGATCCCTCTGGAACACTTTGGATCCCTTATTCTGCTCGATCGACTCACGAACACATTTTGTGTTGTATTGGCGGAGATCGCGAGTCAGAGACTTAGAGATCTGTCTGTTGAGGTGCCGATATTTCGGCATGTCGTCGGAGGATAGCAGAACCATCTTGCGCCTTTCCTCTACCAGCTTGAGAACATTCGAAACAGTTCTTGAGTTCGAGCTGAAAGCTCTCGGGGTTTTGGATATGAACCGGTGCCGGTCGGAGCGTGGACTTTATCAACCTCGACCGTTCGAGGCTTGTACAGATATTTAATGTGCCTCTTACCATTCGGTGATCGCTCCCCACTTTAAGTGAATTGATCACGGAGACATCATTGAATATCTGCCTCTTCGTCGACATGATAAAGTCAATCTCATTTTTGGTTGCACCGTCTGGACTTACCCAGATCCACTTGCGACATTCTCGTTTCTTGAAGAAGGATTTCATCATATAGAGTCCTTCCTTCTCCATAAAGTTAGCCAGCAAGTGACCCCGGGAATTCCGATGCCCATAACCATCGCGTTTGCCCAGTTTCGCGTTAAAATCTCCCATGACCACGGTGTAATGGGTTTTGTAGCTGTTTGAAATAGAATTAGTTTTTATTATAAGTCAAATCGATTAGATCGATTGAGTAACATTTTGTTTAGTCTATTGAAAATTTCTGACAATGGTCACACTGAACTGTCACTTCCGTTCGCTTCCTTGAGAAATTACCACGTTGTCGACTCGTACGTAAAATAATTGTTCGCCTTTTGAAAAGCACATCATTGTAGCTACGCGAATAGTTGTGAAATCTATTAAATTGCCGCCCTTTTGACTCCCGGCACGGTTTGTGACATATTGAACATTTTGTGAAAAGTTATTGTGAGCACACCTTTTTGCATTTCGTGTGAATTGATTAATTGAACTAAATAGAGTAAACCGCCTTGAATGCCGCCTGATCTAGTGCTGGCAACGGTAAATTGTGATAAAAGACATTGTGAACTATTCATTGACATTTGCAAGGAGAAATTGCGAATCCTGTGAACTTGCATCGTGCATTGAAGACGCTGCGTTAGAGTCTGGTAAAGTAAAGATAATTCACTTGCTAATATTGGCCAATTTTAGTCTTGTGTGTATCTAGTTTGCCTCCAGGACTCCACTCAAGAACATCACTAAGAGTTGGTAAGACATTTTATTAATATTAAGTGTAGTTAAGATTACTTGTATTCGCTGTGCAACACAGTGCATTGTGTCTGGATATATTGTCTATCGTGGTCAGGTAGATGTATTACACCTTCCACTGCGCACTCCTGATACACCTTCCTGCCTGGCTACGGTAATTCTAGACATAATTTTGGTGCAGAGCTGTAGTTGAAATTTAGCCGCTGTTGCATTACTGAGTATAAACTCAGATTGGTATGAGCTTGTATCTTATCACTTTGTAGACAGTATTGTAGTGTTTGTCAGGTCAGTTATTGACTAAAATACATAATATTTAATTTTATAAGTTGACCTAGATAATTTGAAACACATTGTCACATAACCCCAATCAGTAATTGTTGATTTGTATTGTTGAAAAATCTAACTTAAATTTGTTGTTGCATTAATAAGTCAGTTTGTTTGGATACATAACAGCTGTATGTATCAATAAATTTAGTAAATTTAGTTTATTGCATATATTCATAAACATAACAACCAACTTGACCTTGCCACTTGGGCGGGTCACATTAATAAACTTTGTTTTGTTATAATATAAAGATAATATTGTTAGGTAACACATATTCTGTGCTTACTTCCTATTGTATATCATAAATAACACAGTTAGTCTGTCTGTTGCAAATAATTAATTAATTAAGTTGAAGTTTCAACTTTATTAATTTATTATAAGTTATAACCTTGATAACTTTGACTTTGTTTTGTGTCAATATATATTGAAACTATTAATTTTGTTGGACAGTAGATACCTGTCACTTGCCTGCACTTGCAGTAAACAGGCTAATACTTTGTTGGTTTCAAAGAATTGAGAAAAATTAAGTTTTGATTGTTAATATTGTTTAACGCTTGTCCGGGCTCTTTTGAAATTTTGATTATGTCAGCTATCAAGGACTTGCGTGCGGCTGCTGGTGCCATTGCATCAGATTTGCGCTGGTTTGCCTCGGCCAGTGCTTTAGTGAACCGGCCTGATCGCCAGCAGGCCTTACTTCAGAGGTACGAGCGGATTGACGATCGCCTGGCAAGTGTGGAACAGCAATTCCGCACTTTCAGCACTTGCTGTCTTGAAGTGTCAATCAATGATTTCACTGCTGACCAGCGAAATAAGGTCAGCGAAGACTATGCCCAGGTCTTAGACCTGTATGATGTTGTCTCCAATAGTGCGAGATAACTAGTTGCAGATAGGGAAGGGCAACCCGGCCTGAAGCAGGAGCTTCCTAGGTCAGCACCGGGGCTGGTGAGTAGGCTCCCTACCTTGGACCTCCCCCATTTTGATGGCTGCCTAGGAAGCTACCTGGGCTTCGTTAATTTGTTCGACAGCCTAGTCAATGATAGGGCTGACCTTCGGCCGGCACAAAAGTTGGCCTATCTAATGTCTGTTCTGGATGGGGAGGCTAAGGGCCTCATCCAGCATCTGCCCGTGTCTGACGAGGCGTACCAGACGGCTCGGGACCTAATCACCCGTAGGTACCATAATAAGCGTGGCCTCGCCGACACACACATCGAGCAGATTTTGGGTTTGCCGACGCTCACCCGGGTCTCTAGGTTGCGCACCCAACTTTTGAACCCGCTTTTGGTGGCCATCAACGCACTTAAGTGCCTTGACCTGCCCGTGGACCAATGGTCCTATCTATTGGTGCACATTGTGCTGAAGAAGCTGCCTGCCGACCTGAGGTCGCGTTTTGAGCAGCGCTTTGGTGGGGATAGCGCGACCCATCTGCCCCCCTTTGCTGACCTGGAGAAGTTCCTGGAGGATGAGTGCCGGGTCTTGGACAACTCCGGTGGTGACACGCCGGCTAAGTCGCAGCCGCCCAAGGTCAAGGAGCAGGCTCGCGTTCACACTCGAGCCAATGTTGACCGGCGCCCTCCTCGCTTTGCAGTCACGCAGAGCCCAGTGAAGTGCTCCTACTGCAAGGTCACGGGGCACAGAACGGCCAGTTGTAGGTCATTCTTGGACCTGCATGTCGCCTCTCGTAGGCGCATCGCGAATGCCCGCCGCCTTTGCTTCTCTTGTTTGGGGTCCCACTACCAGCGAGACTGCCCAAATTCTCGCCCCTGTCCTCACTGTGGAGGACAGCATTTGGACATTCTTTGTATGAATGCCAGAGAGGTTGGCCGCTTGTCCAACCAGCCGACGCCGCGCACGGGCGGGTGTTTTGAAGGTGGCAGCCGAGGCTCACCGGCGCGTAGCCGAGAGTCGCCTCGCTCAATTGATCGCCACTCAGCCCGCTTGGAGAACCGTAGCGTGCGCACGCCTCCTCTCTCTCGCGCACCTGAATGTGCTGTTCAGCGTCACCAGCACCATGACTGCTGCCCCAGGTATTCCCCTCCTTTGGCGGAGCGTCCCCGCCTTGACTCGCGCCCACCTCGTTTTGGGCGGGTGCGTCACTATGACCCCCCACAGATGGCGCGCGGATCGAGTCATCGCGCCTTTGAGGACTTCAAGCCGCACCCCCATTTTGATTTGCCTGGTCCTGGCCAACGGTCGCCGCCCAGGCAACAATAGGTCATTGACCCCTGCCCTATAACGCCAACCTCCCCCATTGAGACCGTTATCCTACCAACGGTTGCTGTTAGGGTCTGGGGACCCACGGGGACCTCTGTTGTTGTCCGTGCTATATTGGACACAGGTTCACAAGGTTGCATTGTTTCCACTTATTTGGTAGGGCAGGTTAAATTAAATATGGGCTCTTTTCCGAATTGTATACGGGGCATAGGTGACGTAGCCTCTAATGTTGAAGGGCAAGTTAAAGTTTTGTTTGGCCCTGTTGAATCTTCACACCCGAGGATTAAAACCTCGGCTATTGTGCTGAAGAATATTTTGGGCATGCACCCACAGAAGCAGCTACCTGCTGCTGAGGTGAATTTGACATCGGGATTGGAACTGGCAGACCCCAAATTTGACACACCGGGACAAATCGACTTGTTGATTGGCTCTGATGTCCTCGGTGGAATTTTGATTGGTGGGAAACGGGCATTGGTGCCAAATGGTTTGACTGCCATCCCGACCATATTTGGATTTGCTTTGATGGGACCTATACCTAAGGACCCCCCTCCATCCGAACTTGATAATTTGTTGGCTGTAGGCTCCGCTCTCTCTGATGCGGTTCAGAGGTTTTGGGAGGTAGAGGAGCCCCCTCAAGCTGCCCGTTTGAATCCAGAACATGAGGAGTGCGAGCTGTTCTTCCAGAACAACACTGGTCGACTCCGTTCTGGTCGGCTCATTACGAGGCTACCCTTCCTGTCTGTTCGGCCTCCACTTGGTGAGTCACGACCTTTAGCCGAAAAGAGATTGTTGGCTATGGAGCGTCGCATGGGTCGTGATCCGGAGCTCAGACATAAGTATATTGAGTTCATGAGAGAATATGAACAATTGGGACACATGTCAGTGTCAAATTTGAATTGGCGTTCGGTGGAGCATTACTTTCTCCCGCATCATGCGGTATTGAAGCCATCGACTGGCAAGCTGCGCACAGTTTTTGATGGTTCTGCGCAGACTTCAACAGGCGTATCCTTGAACCAGTGCTTGCATTCTGGTCCCAAGTTGGTCAAGGACCTTTGTGACGTCATCACCAGCTTCCGACGACATCAGGTTGTCTTTGTGGCCGACATAAAAATGATGTTCAGGCAGACTATTATCCACCCTGATGACCGTCGCTTCCAGCTGATCCTTTGGAGAGAGTCTCCTCGCGATCCCATGGTCGTCTACGAGCTCAATACTAATACGTACGGGTTAAGGTCAAGCCCCTACTTGGCAATACGTTCTCTTTGGGAGCTCGCAGACCGCGAAGGCTTACGCTTCCCAAGAGCCTCCGCCATCTTGAAAGACGATATTTACGTCGATGACATTTGCTCGGGCGCCTCCACAGCGGACGAGGCGATCCTCCTGCGGGACGAATTGATAGGTATTTTGGCCTCCGCTGGTTATGAGTTGCGCAAATGGATTTCCAACTCACCAGCGCTTTTGGAAGGCTTGCCAGAGGATCATCAGCAGGATCCACATTTGTTTGAGATTGTTGACAACCCCGCCATGATGGCTGTTCTCGGCGTTCAGTACAGACCAGTCCAAGACATCTTTACATATAACGTAGACTTGAAATTGCCGTGTTCTTGGACTAAACGTCTCGTGTTGTCTACTGTCGCCAGAACCTTTGATCCGAACGGTTGGATTTGTCCTATCATATTTTGGGCAAAATGCTTCTTGCAGAAGCTTTGGACAGCAGGATTGACCTGGGACGAACCTCTGCACGGCACTCTTGTTGAGGAATGGACCTCTTTTGTATCCTCACTTCCTGCCGTCAACGAGATCTCCTTGCCTCGTCCCATCCTTCCTCCCGGGAAGTACAAGGCCACCCTTCACGGGTTTTGTGACGCCTCGGAACGTGGTCACGCCGCCATGGTGTACTTGCGCACAGTTAGTGCCTCAGGTCAGGTGAGGGTTTCCCTGATCATGGCAAATTTTTTAAAATTTTCACTTCAAATTTTAAAAAATCATTAAGGGTATCGTCTCTGATGATTTAAGGGATGGTGAATCCAAATACAACATCTATCTCGTGATCAAAGATGGCGGATTGGAAATCAAAGATGGCGGACGGGCTTTTTTTTAAAGTCGACATGGGTATCGTCTCCGATATTTTAAGCAATGGGGAATTCAATCTATATATATAAAATTACACCGTGTGGTTGACGGCACAGAATACAAGTGTCACCACCCCCTATCTTCTCGTGGGTGTCGTAAGAGGCGACTAAGGGATAACACGATGCAAATACCATCATTGCGTAGAGACAGAAAACTCGACATCAAACCCTACACGACTGCCTTGTTGGTCTCGCGGCATAAATGTACGCGTGGGATCGGGAGGTCCCGGGTTCGATTCCTGGGTCGGGCGGTGTTATTGGGTTTTTCTGTCACGAAATTCTCAGTAGCAGGACGGAGTCTGGAAATGTGCCCGGTACGGCAATAGGCTCGCCCCTTATTACGTGGGACTAAAGTATATCTGGCGAAAAGTGGGTGTAGAAATACACCTCTGCCTACCCCTTCGGGGGTAAAAGGCGTGACGATATGTATGTATGTATGTATGTATATATAAAATTCTCGTGTCATGGTGTTAGTTAAAATAGGTACTCCTCCGAAACGGCTGGACTGATTTGTATGAAATTTTGTATGTATATTCGGTAGGCCTGAGAATCGGTAGTAATCTATTTTTCAAACTTCCAAGTCATAAGGGTGGCCAGCCCAAAAAATATTTTTTATATTTTATTTTTTTATGATATGGCAGTATAAAATACATACAACTCTTAATTCACTAAAACTTCTTTTTTTTATAGCCATATCAGTAATTTCATCTTATCACTAGATCAATCCTGTTGGCCACGCCACGCGCATACCGGAGTCAAAAAAATCGTTTCTCAGTGTTATTTACAATCATTCAATACTCCTCCGAAACGGCTGAACCGAGTTGTATGAAATTTTAAACGAATATTCTTTAGGTCTGAGAATCGGCCGCAGTTTAGTTTTTAAACCCCTAAGTAAAAAGGACGGGCCAACCCAAACATATATTATTGTAGTTATACTTCTTTGAAAAAGCGCGTTATGAAAGAATGATGAGAGTCACATTTTACGATGCGCATGTGTGACACAAAATTCTCACGGGAAAAGTTTTTAGTGTCTACATTCACAAGATGGCGGACGAGACTTTTTTAATAAAATGCATATGGGTATCATTTTCGGAGTTTTCATGGCATTTTGATCACGAAAATGACATCTATTTGGGAATCCAAGATGGCGGACGGGACATTTTTAATAAAATTAATATGGGTGTCATTTTCGGGGTTTTCATGGATTCGGGTCACGAAATCTTATAATAATTTATTAATTAATTTAAATAAAACTAGTATTATGACATTTATGAATAGAAAAAATAATTTATTAGACCTTGACATAAATTTCAATGGACAAAATATAGTTAAAGTTGACAACGCCAAATTCTTAGGTTTAAATCTAGATTCCAAATTAGATTGGAAATCAGAAGTGGAAAATATTTGCACTAAGCTCAGTAAATTTTCATATGCACTCCATATGCTCGAAAAAATTGTGAACCAATCTGCAGTCATTTCTGCATATCATGGCTATGTAGAGGCTGTGCTGAGATATGGTGTCATATTTTGGGGTAACTCGGTAGACGTAGAAAAAGTATTTAAAGCTCAGAAGAGATGTGTGAGGGCAATTTGTAAATTGAAACCAACAGACACTTGTAAACCGTATTTTATTAGCCTAGAATTATTAACCGTTCCAAGCATATGCTTGGAAGGGTTAATAATACATATTGGAATTGGAAGGGTTAATAATACATACAAGAGGTAACCATGTTTGTTCTCCAGAATATTTTATTTTTTACACAATTAAAAAGCAAAAGACATGATGCAAAAATATGTTTTCCAGCAAACAAAACAGCGCAGTTTAGTAATAGTTTTTTCTGTATGGCGCCACGTATATATAATCATCTTCCTGTACATATATTAAAATGCACTTGTCTGAATATGCTTAAAAAGAAACTGAAACGGTTACCCATCCAAAAGGCATATTATAGCGTAAAGGAATACCTTTATGATAGATTTATTTCATAAGTTCTTGACATACCTATACAGAATTAAAATTGACATTATTTTTATTTGACATTGTTTAAATTTTGAGTTTGTATTTGTCATTATTTTTAGATTTGAGTTTTTTTATATTTTAATAACATTAATATTTATTTGACATTATTTACATTTTGAGTTTTTTAATTATTTGTAATGTAATATTATTATTTTTTTGTGTGGATTTGTACCATTTTAATTTAATTTGTATGTTTTATATTGCATGCTAACTGGCGGAATATGGCTGTACAATATTATTATGTTATAATGTAAAACATCTCTTAAACATATATTCGCAATAAATATATTCTGATTCTGAAATTGACATCTATTTGGGAATCCAAGATGGCGGAGGGGACATTTTTAACCTTTTCACCGCCCAGCCATACTAAACGCGATGTGTCGCTGTACGCCAACGTATAAATGTATAACAATTATACAGGGTGTTTCAGAACCCCCCGTCCGATCAATGAAGGGGTTGTAGGGTAGAGTAAAATCATGAGGGATTTGTCATTAATTCACGGAAATTCGAGATAAAATTTTCCCTAGTAAATTTAATTAACTTTAAATAATATCATATCAGATTACCCATGGCAACACTGAAGAATCATAAATCGTAATAACTAGGTATCTACCTAAAGTTCATAAAAGGTCGTTGAGTGCATCGGCCGCCGTCGGCGGCCGCGTCTAGTTACCTAATCCTTTGACAAAAGCCGAACGTCAACTTTACACGTGCCATCATTTTAGTTAGGTAGGTATACCCATTTTATTTATGAGTTTGTTGCAACAGCTGGTTTATTGCATTATTAGGTAAAACGGAAGGTATTGTTTACGTTGTTTGTTTGTTTCGTAAGAGTGCGTAGCCAACTTTGGTGCCCGTGTATTCAGACATTTCAGATCACCCGAAGGCCCACGACATGGCCTTACGATTCTTAGATTCAGTTTTACGTGCCTTCTGAGTACGTGGGCACCCATCCAAGTGATGACCTGTGCAACCGTTGCTTAACTTTGCCAAACTATTACGATCCAAAAGCTTAGTCACGCTATGAGCGCTGCAGTATTTACGGTATTTACCAATTTTTTTAATCTTACTTAGGCAGGTTACCTTTAATTACGAAAAACATCAACTTACTTGTAAGCTGCGTACGACGATCATGCTCGACATGTCGACCGTAAAGGTTAAGACACTTGCGGTACCTTTTCATCAAAGGTACCTATTTGAAAGCACACTAACTAGCACACTGTAGTTCACGAGGTGGTGAAGCCGTTGAACAACGCGCTCCAAAGGCACTGGCAGACTTGGTGGTCCAGCGAACTGTTCCTCCTTATCACTACGTGCACCTGCATGAATTGCATTCACTCCTACCTAAACACATCGAAATGTTAAAGTATTCAGAGTTTGAATACGACCGACGACGTAACTATTTCACAACGTAAGTTATTCCGGAAGTCCGAACGAAACTAATCCTAGGGCAAGACTGAGTGATCAGTAGGTACCTAAATTGAAGTCGTAAAAACTAGCCAGCTAGGGATGTAACCAATGATATTTATTGGAGTTCTGTTTTTATCGATATGTTATTATTGTCGCCGTACGAGATGGGCACGTATCCAATCCAACGCAAGATTGTTGTTTGTTTTTAAATAAAACTATTGTTATAACATAAAAATGATGTAACTTTTTTATTTGATTTAGGTTACCGAAATTAGTAGATCATAGTCTTATGTCTATGATCGACTAAGTTCTGTAACACAAAAGTATTATTTAAGTCTTGTTTACGTAATGTGTCGATATCGTAATATCATTAATGTAATAATTCTTTGAAAAATGAATGTTGTGTCAAATTTCATGTTAAAATTTATTAAATCGATATTAGCTGCTATCGAACGTAAACATCTCTACCGCGTTTCGGTATTGTCTCGAGCGGCTTTTTATTACAATCATAAAGGATACCGCCGCTGAGTGGAGTGTTGCTAGTTTAGGGAATTTTCCCTAATTTCGGGGTAATCTTTCTCGTTAATACTATACTAAGGAAATAAAATGTGACGTTTTATGAAGACCTAGATTTCTTTTATTATTTTTCCTAGTATGCCTTACAAGTCAGTAATATGTGGTTTCGGGACCGGACAGGGGGATATGAAACACACTGTATAGTACGAAAGCAGGGATGACGGTAACGTCATATCGATAATGAAAAAAACAATGTGTAAACTTAAATTGTTACTCAAATTTACAATTAAAAATACACACTGTTACATTATAATGGTGATTTGTTTTATTTCATGAGCATTTATAGTAAGAAAAATGGGTATCCATTATCGGAGACAAAGATACATGCATAGACTTGCTAGAGATAATAATATAATAGGCACAACACTATTCATTTCAAAATGTAGTCCGTTTACTTCATATCAAGTCGTTGGCGTTCGTAGCACGATAAATTTCACAAGAAATAGGGTTGTCTATTGTTTTCTTTCTATGTATAGATTATTGTTAGTCTATACTGAAAACGCTTGAATGTTTTTAGTTTATATTTGAAATCTAACATGAACAGTCAGTCAGGAACATTGTTTGAAGTGATCACAAGTGGCAAAATAAGTGTAGTTTCGGAAAGGGATGGTAAGTGACTTTTTTATACTGATCTGCTAAATCTTTTTAGCTTATTTTTTATTCAATGCAAATGAAAAACTGGCTAGTTTGATTAAGGATATACGAATACCTAAATTCATAAAAACGTAATTAAACTTAGCTATTCAAAATTATTATTGCCAGTATCAAATCAAAATCAGAAACATTACACTCCTTTTTTTGGGCAGTCGTGTAAAAAGATAAAGGTGCGCGCGTCGCCCGGCACTATGACACAATGACCTTGACACCTATGCGCTTACGACGTCACAGGTTTACTTCTATTGGAGTTGTCGGCGCTAGTGACACTGACATCTTGCCATTACGTAGAGATGGGTGTAGCAATATCGAAAACCCTCGGTACATTTAATTAATTTTAATAAAGTGACTTGATACGTGCATAAATTTTAAAACGTATTATGTAATACGTTATTTACTGACCTTTTAATCACAGAATTTAAGAACGATTGAATGGAAAAAGACAAATAAATATAAAAGATTGTAATGAATGCAACTTTCGCGTCACATCACTGGCCTACTTGATATGAAGTCGTTGGCGTGCGGGACATAAAAATATTTGAGGCCTTTTATGTTTTTATCCATTTTAACACAGAAAAACGCCTGTTATGCCTGAGAAAATAATAAATAGGGCTTCATTCGTGTCCATCTACACAATAACAAAAGAAACAAAAGTGTTTATGTATCGTAAATGTATTTTTTTTATAGTGAACTTCTATAGAAGTCGTGGCGTGAACGGCACGAAAATCCTGAACTTCTATAGAAGTTGTTGGCGGTGAAAAGGTTAATAAAATTAATATGAGTATAATTTTCTGGATTATCATGCATTCTGGTAACGAGAATGGCATTTATTTGGGGATCTAAGATGGCGTACGGGACATTTTTAGTAAAATTAATATCTTTAACATCATAATATAATTGGTCCAGTTATCATTTGGCATCGTTTTTGTCAACTTTACTTTAGGACTTTTACTTTTTTATTGACTCACGCCTGTATATTCCCGAAAGGGTAGGCAGAAGTGTAATATGACACCCACATTTCGCCATGAATTTTTAGGTCCCACGTAATAGGGGGCGAGGCTATTGCCGTTACCGGGCACATCACCAGACTCCGTGCTGCTACTGAGAATTCGGAAAAACCCAGTAACACTTTTGCCCGACCCGGGAATTGAACCCGGGACCTCCGATCTGCAGTCGCATACGCTATCCACTGGACCACGGAGGGTGTCTCTTTCTTTATGATATGGCATTGAAAATACAAACAACTCTTAATGTTCACCCTTCTAACACCAACCACTATTTTTAATAGCCATCTTAGTAAGTTAATCATATCACTAGATCAGACATACGCGCCAGTCGCATACTGGAGTTAATAAATCGTTTTACAGCTGCGTTAGTGAAACAATTCAGCAATTTCAGTGTTAGTGATACAAAACTCCTCCGAAATAATAATTTTTTGGTCAGTTTCTTAAGCCCTGATGGATGGATGGATGGATGGAAAAAAAGGAATGAGAAAAAAGACGGAGAAGGTCAGCTAGTACATTATAAAAAGAACACAGCTAAAATACTAATCAAATTCCGAAGGCCTATTTTACTGTGGTTAAAACTGTCCGTCAGTGTCATAAACATACTGCGGAGCTCAGTGCATCGAAGCGTTTCATAGTCACTTTGGCGTATAATCTGACTATCTTGCCACATTGAAACATTTTCAAGCTTCACTGTAATATAGCTTATCCAGTACGATGGTAGTTTCCACTAGTATGGTCGTCATCGACTCTGTATATAAAATCCTTGCGGTACTGACTGACTGACAGACAATGCACAGCTATAGCTATTAGGCTCAACAAGCTGAAAGGAGATGTCCCAAAATTGCCCCACGTCCTATAACAAAGTGACATATCTAAAAAAAAAAGAAAAATGTATTAAAAAGTATGGCATACTGCCCAAGTTCATTTTTTATGAAAATTTGCTATGAAAATAGTTCAGGCGCTGTTATGAAAAATTCGTTCGTATGAGTATTTATGGACCGATTAATGATTGATATGAATGATTAATGATTTTAAAACTTCTTTTTTTGGAAGATTACCCCCAAGGTAGTCCCACTGGCATTAAGTCAGGTCTCCGGTCTCCAGGATCCTGGAGAAATGAATGAAAGTAAAATCTAAAAAATAAGCCCATTTTTTTTCTATTAAGGTAGTTTTTAATATATTAAATTTATTTTGTTCAATAAACGATCAACTGAGGATTACCTCCTTATTTATCCGCTTATGAAAATATGAGAATAAAAGCTTGAGCTTGAATGTTTGAATACTAATACTATCACAGACATAGATCTACATAGATAACGCAAATGCATGCACTTCGCGTGTCTGAACTCCGACCAAGCGTCGAGCTTGGTCGCCACTAACTTCAGTCCCCGCGCGTCCGTTTTACCGTTAAGTAAACTTTATTCACATTACGTTGCCGCGTTTGCTTCGGACGTTTGATCTGACGTTGTGTATTAGGAGACGATGAATATCGCACAAGCGATACTGTCGCGCATCGCTTCGACTTCGTGACACAGGCAACGTCACAGTAGGTATTCAAAAGTCGGCACGCTTGGTTTCAATACAAATCGTGATAATTGCGTTATCTATGTAGATCTATATCTGTGAATACTATACTATATTATTATACAGAATTCAAATATTACTTTAAATACTATAAAATAATCCTGATTAAAAAGGCGCTTTTAGTGATTTTGTTTAAAAAATGAGTGGACTGTGAATTTAAGGATACAATATTACTTTAATAAAATCATTTTTCTATTGTTTATTATCTATCATACACACGTTACAACGAATTCGGACAGGACATGCGCAATAAATGGCGAACATAACTCACAGTTCGTCACGTCATATTCTCAACATTCATTTATTTGACTGCACGGTTGGCGTGGTGGTTTAAACATGACATGACAACAACGACGAATTTTTATTTACATTTGTAGTACTTATATCTTTTACATTCTGACATTTTTGATTTGCCATTTGTAATTTTATTTATTTTGTTTTGACATTGTTTGATTTGACATTGTTATTTTCTTTTGACATTTAAAATTACTTAAGTAATATATTATTATTTTATTTTTTAGACATTCTTAAATTGACATTCAATAATATTTTCTGACATTTAAATATATGACATTTTATTGTTTAAATTTTTATAATTTTACATATTGTTTACAACATGTATTTTACTATGTATTAGCATGTAAAGTTGTGAGTACGATGTGGGCATTATTAAACATATAAACAAATAGTTGTGGCAACCTGTCTGATGGCTTAGGCTGACATGCTTATGCATACACCTTCTGATGGCGTGGAGGCATAGTGATACAGATCGTGCTGGCTCCCTCAATAAAGGTTGAGCCGTACGATTGCTGTTGAATGCGGGCCATCAGTGGGCCGAGTCAGTCAAAAGCGTCAGATGATTTCCTGCATTGTACTTGCATACTAAACCCTTTTTTTGTCTGGACTTTAAAAGATCAAGAAAAGACTAAAGAAATTGAAGTGACAAAAAAAAAACAATGACTCTGAGTTTGTTTGTTTCGGCTTTTCTTCTCAAGAAGGCATCATCTAGAATAGGGTTTTTGACATGTATAAGTGTTGTAAACAACCAAAACGCAGAAATAAATATGTCTTTATGTCTTTAACACAAGCGCAGGATACACTGACAGCGCCATTCAAGTATTCCTTTCACGTCCTTGGCGTCACAATGCATCTCAGTCACTCGCATTAGAACGAGTGAAACAAAATTGTACACTTGCATTTCCTTAGCTTCGATTGCCGCGTCGCGTCGCTATCGTTATTCGTCTCTCTCATTTGTTATAATGTAAGTGAAACAATCTCTGTCGACCACTCCCTCGCGTTACCACTGAAGTTTCTGTCTCATCATAATGCAATAAGTCATAAGAAACAACAAGAGAGTGAAAAACTAATAATGTAAAGTACAAAAATGAGCTTATTTTTGAGATTTTACTTTAATTTCTCCGGGATTCTGGAGACCGGAGACCTGACTTTATGGCAGTGGGACTACCTTGGGGTTATACCCTTTCAAACGAAAGAAGAATTTTTAAAGAGAGCGAAAAACTAATAATGTAAAGTACAAAAATGAGCTTATTTTTGAGATTTTACTTTAATTTCTCCGGGATTCTGGAGACCGGAGACCTGACTTTAGTGCAGTGGGACTACCTTGGAGGTACCTTTTCAAACAAAAAATAATTTTTAAAATCGGTCCATAAATCCTCATACGAACGAATTTTTCACACCAGCGCCTGAACTATTTTCATAGCAATTTTTTCATATGTAGGTGTAAAAAAATGAACTAAGAAGTATGCCATATTTTATCATACATAGTTATCTTTTTTTTTGGATATGTCACTTTGTTATGGGGCAATTTTATATGGATTGTGGCACATCTCATTTACCATGTATATTCCTTGGAGACCATAGGGATCGGTCAAGTCTCAGGCAGAAGCTAGATAAAATACTAAAAGTCATGATGAACGAATTGTTAAAGTGCCAAATATAAATAAATATGTTTAGTTCTCACCGACATTGTTCCAGTGCGATTTCACGCTTGTAACCTCGATACAAAGGTTCCTCTACTTTTCTGGTTTGATCTTCTTGCTGAAAATACAAACTCAAGTAAATATGTCTTTTTGGAGATTCATTGATGGATGCTTGCTACTCGTAGAAACTACGCAACGGATGTTGATGAAACTCTCTTTAATTTATTTTTATTATTTTATGAATACATGTATAAAAACAAGACAAGGAGCAACTGTAACACAACTTAGCTGTAACTAAGCTTATACATCATAATATTACACAGGCTACCTACCTGGTATACACACATTATTTTGAGCCCAAACTAGGCAGAGCCTGTGCTATGGTAGCAGATAATTGATAAATATATTATATATTCTAAACAAATATTTCCTTTAATTTAATTAGGTAAGTATAAGTAAATTACAAGTAGACAATAAATAACAAAACTCATTTCACAAAAAAAAATAGTGATCATTCATTAATAAGTAAATCCTTACACCCAGGAGACAGATGTGCAAACGATAAAATCATGTATATAGTGTATATTAATTGTGTCTACATAGTCTAAGCTATTATTTGATGTAAAAATCATGAACTAATGCGGTGTTATAGTTGAATAAAAACGAACAATTGGAAAAATCGTATCTCGCGTTCTATCCATAATAAAACAACACAATTTGATGAAAAAGGTAGGTTACTGAACATACGAGGGTCAAACTGAAAGTTCTTAGAAAATAAAAAACTGATTACATTAGCCAGTTATTAGTTTTATTATATCTTTTCAAAATATTGTCCATTGACGTCAATACACCGCTGCATGCGATGGAACCACTGGGAAAAGCACTTTGCCCACTCGTCCTTAGGGGTCTCTTCAATGGCATCGCGATACGCAGCCACCGCTTCTTCAGCATTCATAAACAGCTTTCCTTTAAGTTTTTCTTTAATTTTTGGAAATAAATAAAAATCACAAGGCGCGAGGTCGGGGCTATACGGCGGGTGACCCAGTAATTCAACGTTTGATGTCGCCAAATAGTCGATCGTTCGCTTGGCGGTGTGCGACGAGGCGTTGTCGTGGTGAAGGAGGATCCTACTGCGAGGTCGTTTCTCTCGAACTTTTTCCAAGACAAGTGGCAAACAATTGGTAGTGTACCATTCTGCAGAAACTGTTTTTTGATCCTCTAACACAATTGTTGCGAAATGACCTATCCTTCCAAAGAACGAGGCCACCATTTTTTTTCCCGCACTTCGATCTCTCTTCACTTTAGTTGGCAACTCCTCGAAAGGAAACACCCACTGAGCAGATTGTCTTTTGGTTTCAGGATCATAACAGTAAATCCAGCTTTCGTCACCTGTTAGTATGTCGAACACAGCATTTGAGTCACCTCCGTTAAATCTTTCAATCATTTTACGGCACCAATCCACACGATGGAGTTTTTGAGCCTTAGTCAAATTATGAGGTATCCACCGGGCGCAAAGCTTCCTGACCGCTAAATGTTCGTGGAGGATTTTGTGCACTTGACTCATACCGATGCCTAAGCTTGTTCGAATCTGCTGATAGGTCACTCTTTTGTCAGTCTCTATCATACGCCGCACAACACAGATGTTATTTTCAGTCGTCGCCGTAGAAGGCCTTCCCTCACGTACATCATCAGTGAGATTAGTGCGACCACGTTTAAACTCATTAAACCAGTTGTAAACAGTCGCACGAGATGGGGCTTCATCGTGAAAGGCCAATCGTAGTCTATCATAACTTTCTTGTTGACTTAAATGACATCGAAAGTCATAAAAAATCATTGCACGAAAATTTTCTCGTGTTAAATTCATGTTGACGTGACACAGACAATTTTCAATTTGCCGCCAAATCGTAAAACAAATGACAAATGAATGAAATATATACTCAGTAATATTGGCAAAGAGTTCTATTTTCAAATTTTAGAATATTTTTTTTATTATATTGTTTATAAGTGGCCAGTTCTAAGAACTTTCAGTTTGACCCTCGTACAATTCATAGAATTAATGGGGACTGAAATATCTGCTTCCTTTTACTTAATAACTTAATTTCTTCGATCTTAATGGTGCGAATATTATAAAACTATTAATGTATCGAGTTAAACTCCAGTACTTGGAATGATGTAAACTATAAATCTATACTAATATAATAAAGCGGAAGAGTTTGTTTGTTTGTTTGTTTGTTTGTTTGAACGCGCTAATCTCAGGAACTACCGGTCGGATCTGAAAAATTCTTTTTGTATACGATAGCCCAGTTATTCCGGAAGGCTATAGGCTATATAACATAACGCTTCGACCCTTTGGGGCCGGGCAAAAGGCTAAAAAGGCTAAAACATAATGTCGGCTAATCTCAGGAACTAGCAGTCGGATTTTAAAAATTGTTATTGCCTATGATAGCCCAATTATTCCGAAAGGCTATATAGGCTATACAAAATTACGCCACAACTTTTAGGGGTCAGACAAAAATAATAAAATGGTCAAAAAGAAGGGGGAGGGTTGGGTCAAAGGCAAAAAAAGGCTAAACGAATAGGATACAATCTATATGGGTATCGTATTTGAGATTTTCGGGACGGTGATTAATAATATGAAATTTATTTAGTGATCCAAGATGGCGGACGGGAAATCAAAAATGTCGGATGAGAAAATTTTAAATATCAATATGGGTATTGCCTTCGATATTTTAAGGGGTGGAGAATCGAAATACAACATCTATTTCGTGATCAAAGATGGCGGATGGAAAAATTAAAAAAAATTAATATTGGTATCGCCTGCGATGTTTAAAGGGATGGGGATCCAAATACAACATCTATTTCGTGATTCAAGATGGCGGATGGGAAATCAAAGATGGCGGACGGGATTTTTTTTTAAATCAATATGTGTATCGTCTCCGATGTTTGAAGGGATGGAGAATCCAAATACAACATCTATTTCGTGATTCAAGATGGCGGATGGGAAATCAAAAATGGCGGATGGGAAAAATTTAAAAAATCAATATGGGGTATCGTCTCTGATGATTTAAGGGATGGTGAATCCAAATACAACATCTACTTCGTGATCAAAGATGACGGATAGGAAATCAAAGATGGCGGACGGCATTTTTTTTAAAGTCGATATGGGTATCGTCGCCGATATTTAAAGGGATGGGAAATCCAAATCCGACATCTATTTCGTGATCAAAGATGGCGGATGAGAAAGTTTAAAAAATCAATATGGTTGTCGTCTCCGATGTTTTAAGGGATGGCGAATCTAAATACAAAATCTATTTCGTGATCAAAGATGGCGGATAGGAAATCAAAGATGGCGGACGGGATTTTTTTTTAAGACGATTTGGGTATCGTCTCCGATGTTTGAAGGGATGGAGAATCCAAATACAACATCTATTTCGTGATTTAAGATGGCGGGTGGGAAATCAAAGATGGCGGATGGGAAAAATTTAAAAAATGAATATGGCTATCGCCTGCGATGTTTAAAGGGATGGGGAATCCAAATACAACATCTATTTCGTGATTCAAGATGGCGGATGGGAAATCAAAGATGGCGGACGGGTTCTTTTTTTTAAATCAATATGGGTATCGTCTCCGATGTTTGAAGGGATGGAGAATCCAAATACAACATCTATTTCGTGATTCAATATGGCGGATGGGAAATCAAAGATGGCGGATGGGAAAAATTAAAAAAATCAATATGGGTATCGTCTCTGATGATTTAAGGGATGGTGAATCCAAATACAACATCTATTTCGTGATCAAAGATGGCGGATAGGAAATCAAAGATGGCGGACGGGATTTTTTTTTAGTTGATATGGGTATCGTCTTCGATATTTTAAGGAATAAGGAATTCAATATTATATAAAAATCTATGTTTGTTTTTGCATCATTTATAGACCCTGGAATGATAAGAGATTAAGCGCTAAGTCAATGGTAACTTTGGAAAAGGGGCTTGGGAAAAAGGGAATTAAATAAAAACTCTTAAAAAGGCGATACGGAGTTCGCTGGGTCAGCTAGTTATTTGAATAAAAACACAATGACACAAAAATCGTTTTTCTAAAACACTGTGCGTACAAATGTCGTCACGATCTAATGAGACACATAAGGTAATCGTCCACAGATATATGAATTGTCACGACATAGTGAGAATACGCTTTTACAGTGCAGCTTGCAGTAGTGTCAAACACTCACAAAGTGAATAATATACTACACAACACAAAATAACTAAGTATATGAGTAATTCCACTGGGATCAATCATGGAACAATACCACGAGACGTTCATACAGGATAATTAAGTATTTATAAATGAATATACTAATATAATGAATATATAATTTGTTTATAAAATTCAAGTATTGTATTCATTTGTAGTTGTTTATCTCATTAACAGAACATTAACAAAACTCCACAACCAACATTATACTGACCTCTTCCTGTTCTATTTCTGCCGCAATCTTTAAAGTCACAGCACTCATCACATCTATCGGTAATTTCGATAAAACGCATTGGGAAGGCTCATCATAGTCATCATAATGTGCACTGCAAAGAAATTGATTTTATTTTATTCCTATAATTAAATTACGAAAATAATACTGCCTCTTCCTCATCTCTGTGGTTAATACTCTGTTCTCACCTGCACTCTTCTTCCGCAATGTTATCTTCACGATCTGAGGACATGGGCTCGTCTTTAACTTGTACGCTCTCTGTTCCGATAATACCGGCCGGCACATCACTCTCACATTTATTTGTGCTTGGCTTTTGAAGCTAAAATGTAAAAGTATTTGTTGTAGTTGTCAATATAGTGTAACATAAAAGTTCACATTTATCTTTCCCAACAAACGTGTTTGATACTAAATTTATATATATTATATCGTTGTCGTGTTACCTGTGAGAATATATTATAACTCTACACTCTACGATATACAAACAGTGTGTGTGGATTTGTGAATAAATAACGTACAAAGATCAGATTGCAGTTATGTTTTAATTTACTAAAATATATCATCAAGTATCAAATTATATCAATCTGGTTCACCCTAGTTTACATATACGTTTGTCTTAACGAACCATTTGTCAATATGTTAGTGATGACACCGCGTGATGTATACTCGTGGTATAGTTACAAACTTATTTGAATTAAAACCTTGAAACTTGTTTGAATATCAAGGTAGTAGAGCCTTGCTGATTTCAGCATGAATGGGCCGGCTCGACCGGGGAAGTACTACCCTCTCACAGGAGATCGACGTAAAGTAACAGTACCTAAACTGTTTCGTTTCGTCTCTTTTCGGTGAGTGAGGGAGTCGGAGGCCTTATCACTCACCGAACAACGATAGAAAGAATAGGGACAACGCACTTGTAACTCCTGTGGTGTTGCTTGTGTCCATGGGCGGCGGTAATTGCTTACCATCAGACGATTTATCTGCTCGTTTGTCGCCTATTACCCTAAAAAAAGAAACTAGTATAGCCCTAGAGTTGAACCTTGAGGCACACTCCTTGATGAAACATAACATATAAAAAACCGTTTGATAGTTTTGAGTTACTTCGTAACCACAGACAGACAAGAAGCGGAGATGACGTCATCTTATAATATGTAGGTATAGAAGTTATTATTAGTTTCTGAACAATATAGTCTGGAATAGCTAGTCCTGATTAAAGTACGACAATCGAAAGGCTTTCGTAATTATAACTATTCCAGTTAGATGCAGAGTCACTTACCTTATTATCCTGAGAACCAGCGATGTGGCAGTGCAGGACAATCGATCGATTCAAGTGCGGTGTCGCGTCTACGTCGATATCGAACTGTATCAAGGATAAAGTATATAATAGCGGTGATCGATATCGATCCCAACCAGGGATTTTAATCGTAAGCAACGTGTGGTGTCGGGAGCTATACTGCGGAATCATCACAACATCAGCCGTTGCACTCGCGGCGTCAGTCGCGGTGACTCCGATCAGCTGATGCTGGGACGATTGAAGTTGCTGTGCTCCATCCCTGTACTCGTCTTGTAGTGTGTATATCAGCTGTTCAGCAATCGCTGTTGCTGACGGCGCGAGTGCAGCAGCAGGTGTCGCGTTGATCGCGCAGTATGACTCTGGACACTGTCGCACCACCACACCACAACATTAACATACTGGCTCGGGGACAATATTTGACTCATTCAAATAATTTAAATATACGCATTACAACTCAAGTTTAACATTATTTTAGATAATGAAGACCACTAACAATAGTTTCCATGATGATGCAGTCAGCATGCCACGGTAACGGTGCGGTATGTCGGTCATACGGAATGCTAATTTTGAGGGATCGCTGAGATCTTGTGTTATTTAACGAGATCAAACTCGAAGTATAAGCAGGGCGATATCTCGGGAGATTGAGACGTATCAATCAGTGATACATTACTATACAACTTGTTTCCATGAAGTACTGTAGACAGGATAAGATCTCTTCAGATTACTCTAAAGGCATGTATGTAAATGTAATTTAGTGCATTATCCTAAGTCTCCTGATGCAGACTGTAATCAGCCATATAGGAAGTGATGAGAAAGTGATCTTTATGAGAGAGTAAGTAGTAATTAATTTTCACCCGTGCAAATGCTGACACTTACTGGTAATGTTTACCACCTGGGAGTCAATGGCCCTTATTTAATGTCATCTGCTCCCTTAAAATTATAGTTAGAGGTTATTTGATTCTCATTTCACACTGGACACAATCAATAGATATTGATATAAAATGTAGCATCACAGTAAGAAGAATTAAATATTATTTAGCAATTTGGTTAAACTAGAAAGTTGACCCAGGGCTTCAATTAGTCTTGAATGCAACTGGAATGACATTGGAGTAATGATGATGATGCAGTGATGTTCCTTTTGATTATATGTGATACATTATGAGAATCTACCTATTACTGTACACATGACATCAGTATTAGAGGTAATATTGATGATGATTCCTCCGATGGTGCTTGTCGGTGTCGGACGTTTACTGGACTCTTGTCGCATTTTATTTTTAAATCACAGTCACTAAATTCTGATTGGTTTATCCTCGAAATTTCAATTCCTTGTCTAACCTTCGAAGCTTTGTTCCTGTGACTCCGCCTATTGGGAGGATCTGGAGCGAGACAGCTGTTTTCTGTGAGTTACAACTTTTATTACACTTGTTTGAAGAAACAATCCCAAGATAAACCTCAAAAAGGCGAATTCGTTGGGGGTCGGATTTGAACCCTCGCCACTTGCAGCGCGAGTCGAATGCTCTTGTAACGGAGCCACCAACGACTGAAAGCGGCGCTCCAAATTAGCTACCGCAATCGTCTGCAATATGTGTTGTGGTTTACTAGCCAACAGGTGGCACTACTAGTCTCATTTAAGGACTGTATTATTTAATGCACACATTACAACTGCAGAATTTAGACTTATATTATTAAGTAAAATAAATACTGAATATAACTAATACTTTTAAGAAGATGCCACGCGTTCAACGACCTCCACCGCAAACAAATATTAACGCTTCACGTTCAGAACTAGACGTGGCTACCAGCGATGAAAATGAAAACTTAGACTCTGACAACGTAACTCTTAGAGCCAAGCCCCGGCGCTATGACAATTGTTCCCCATCGTCTACCGGCATTGAACAATTGAAAAAAATTATGGAGTTATGGAAATCTGAGCAGGCCGCAGTGTTGAATGATCATTCGACTAGCTTGAAGACAATAGTTGCCGAAATAGCTGAATTGAAGACACAGACACTCCAAATTCAGAAAACTAACTCTGAAATTGAAAAGTCCATCGAATTTTTTAACACACGATTTGAAGAGGTCCAGCGTCGTGTTGATTTACTCGAAAAAGAGCGAAACTATTACAAACAGGCATATGAGACTTTAGAGACAAAACTGCAAGACATGGAGTTCAGATCCCGTTCGGCAGGTATCGAGGTTCGAAATGTGCCCACTACAAATAATGAAACAACTGAGGAGCTAGCGAAAATTGTAATGCAAATTGGTACTACGGTACAAAGTGAAATAAAGTCGACTGAGATCAGAGATATATATAGACTTCCCGGGAAGGCGAGCTCAACTAGGCCTATTGTTGCCGAATTTTCTTCAGTTCCGTTACGGAATAAATATATCGCCGCAGTTAAATCCTTCAATAAAAGCCGTGAGAAACAGCAAAAGTTAAATTCTTCTCAACTGGGACTTAAATGTGAAAATCGTCCTATCTATGTCAGTGAACAAATGTCTTCATCAGTCAAAAAAATTTTCCATATGGCTCGAGAATTTGCAGTACAGCATAAGTACAAGTATTGTTGGTGTTCTAATAACAAGGTGTATTTGCGCAAGACTGAGGGTGATAAACTGGTTTATGTAAAATCAGAAAAATGTTTTGAGGAACTCAAAAACCCGCAATGACTATGCATGTTGTATCTCAGTATTAATCAAATAATGTTTAGTTTTTTATATAACAACCCAAATCTATTTTCTTTTATTGTCTTGATTTGTTACACTCTTTGTTATGAACTAGAAATTGTAAAAAATACAAATACACAAAACACACATATTCCATTCATTATACAATCACACAAAACACATTATTATTACTTCAACACCTTCAATATACACTCACACTTCACAAAACATAGAACATCTACTCTCATCCACTTCACTCTAAAATCCAAGAATAAAACTATTCAGCTGTCACAATATACCAGATATTAT
Source organism: Euclidia mi (assembly GCA_944739405.2). Taxonomy (NCBI): domain Eukaryota; kingdom Metazoa; phylum Arthropoda; class Insecta; order Lepidoptera; family Erebidae; genus Euclidia; species Euclidia mi. The sequence goes on along the minus strand of OX123208.2, from coordinate 29,113,994 downwards.
AGTCGAAAACTTCTGTCGTATTACGATGAAAGTATATTATTCTCATAAATGGCTAATCTTATAGAAAAATTGTCACAAGATTTGGATGGTTTTCAGGTATCAAAATCGTACAAAATCCCGGTAGGTGAATGCTCTAAAATTATAAATAAATCACATGGAAATTTATCGGTCTTGCACCTGAATATACGTAGTGTTAATAAAAATTTCGACAATTTAGTAGTCTTTTTACAACAATTAGAATTAGTATGTGATATAGTAGTACTTACTGAATGTTGGTTAAAGAAAACTACAATAATACCGAACTTGAAAGGCTATAATATGCACTATACAAAAAACACACGCAATCAGAACGATGGCGTTATAATGTATACAAACTCATCTCTGCAATGCTCAGTTTCAGAACCTGATATTACTGACGCCAATTGCCTTCTTTGTAAAGTTAACGGTAATGCTGCTATTTTGGGAGTATATAGATCCCCCTCATATCCACATATTGACAACTTTTTAAATAGTCTGAATACTATATTAGAACCTTTATCAAAGTTGCAACATGTGGCCTTAGCCGGAGATATTAATATTGATATCAAGTCTGACAATAAAGATAAACACTCCTACGAATACCTCACCTTCACTGCTTCCCACGGGTTACTGCCCGCTCACCTTTACGCTACCCGATTAAAAAACTGCCTTGACCATGTCCTTTTGAGAACAAAGCTAATGGGGACCACCATTGTGATAGAATCACCTATTACCGATCATCTGCCTGTATTATTAAATATTAACTTGACCGAACCAAAGTCTAAACAATATTTTACAACCAAAATACTAGATATTACGAGCATTCAAAAGGACATAGAACGCACAGATTTTACTCCAGTTCTCTTAGCGAGTCATGCCAATGAGGCAACTGATATTTTAACCACATTATTACATCAAATAATTCAGAAACACACACGACACACAAGAGTATCTAGAAAAAACCGAAATTCAAAACCTTGGATCACACCTGGACTACTTCGTTGTATCCGTAATCGAGACAAAATGCATAAATCATTCAGAGCAGAACCTGATAACCTTATCTTAAAAATAACATACTCTCGTTATCGCAATTTTTGCAACTCCCTGTTACGAAAGCTTAAGATCAGCTATGAGAAAGCAGAGTTCATAAAAAGGAAGAATGATCCTAAGGGTACCTGGGACTTAATAAAAACAATTACCCACACCAAACAAACACCACCACCACCAAGAGAGCTCCTTAAATCTGACACTAACGAACTTAGATCCGCAAACGCAGTCAATAACTTCTTCGTGAGTATTGGAAGTAATCTGGCCTCTAGAATCCAACGCAATCCCATTAATCGACCAATCAACAGTAGTTCTTCCAAAACTCCATGCCGCTCCATGGCTATTCTAGAAACTGATTATCAAGAAGTCGAGCACATTATAACTAATTTAAAAACTAATTCAGCTGTAGGAATTGATGGAATACCTACTCACCTTTTAAAAATAACACGCAAGACTCTAATCCCCTACATCACTCACATTTGTAACCTTTCACTAACAGGCATCTTCCCCGACACTTTTAAAATAGCCTTGGTCCACCCAATTCACAAGGGCGGAGACAGGGACAGTGTCAATAATTATAGGCCAATATCGGTCTTACCAGCAATGTCCAAAATCCTTGAGAAACTGCTAAATAACCGTTTGCTTACCTATCTTCGAGCTAACAACATACTATCAAAAAACCAGTACGGTTTTAGAGCAGGTATTGCTACGGAAGATGCAGTTGTAAATTTAATTGAAACAGCAGCCAGGCAAATGGACATAAAACGTAAATGCCTTGGCATTTTCCTAGATATTTCTAAAGCCTTTGACACTGTCCCTGTCTCTCTGCTCTTGTCAAAATTGGAACACATAGGTGTACGTGGTATAGCACTTGACATTTTTTCAAGTTACCTTACAAATCGGTTTCAGCACGTTAAAATAGGGGATGTGATGAGCGACAGGGCCATAATTGAGTGTGGCGTGCCCCAAGGTAGCATTTTGGGGCCAACGCTCTTCCTCGTCTTCATAAATGACCTGTGCTCACTTTCTCTTACAAATTGCTCGGTGTACACGTACGCTGACGATACCGCTTTATTAATACACGGGAAGGACTGGGAAGAAACAGAACATTATGCTCAATTAGCTATGGATGTGACAATGGGTTGGTTTGCCGAAAACCTACTAACATTAAATACAGATAAAACTAAAGTAATACCCTTTTCAATAAGCGACCAAACCCAGCCAACGAAACCAATTACTATTAAAGCTCATACTTGCCCAGATTACCTAAGGAGTCCAATTTGTACTTGCCCTTGCTTATCTTTAGCACCACATATTAGATACCTAGGCGTGCAAATCGATAAAAATCTAAACTGGTATACGCACATTGATAACTTGGTATCCAGAACTCGTAAATTAATTTACATCTTTAAAAAACTTCGCTACTCAGCTGACTCGAATACACTCATGATTGTTTACCTTTCACTCTGTCAATCATTACTGACTTATTGTTTGCCAGCTTGGGGTGGTGCCTGTAAGACTCAATTCCTAAGACTTGAAAGAGCACAACGAGCTGTGCTCAAAGTTATGCTTAGTAAACCTTACAGATATCCGACAGAGAGGCTCTACAGGGACTGCAAAGTATTGACAGTGAGAAAATTATACATCTTGCAATGCATAATGAGGAAACACCGTATACCAATAGAAACTAATAAAAAACGTCGAGCTGATATTATTTTTCCTCCCATTAGACATTATACAACCTTCACAAAACACCAGTTCTACTACCTCAGTCAAAAATTGTATAACAGGATAAACAAATTACTAGACATTTACAAACTTAACATCTACCAATGTAAAAATAAAGTCAAAACGTGGTTGATGGATCAAAACTACAACGAAATAGAGAAACTACTTGTAATCCCATTTTAGAAATAACAAACACTTACACACTCGCACATACATACATTCATACACGCCTATGCAAACACACAATCACACACAAATGCACACCACACACACACACACAAAACTTATACACACAAACACATACACACACAAACACATACACGCACACTCTTACTCTGCTAAATAGTTTACAAATCAAGATTCAAGATATTCTAATCTTTATTTTCCGACATCTGGTCACTTTAGTTGTGCAATTTCTTGTAATTATTCAAATATTATTTCTTGTAATTATTAAAATATAACGTGGAGGAACACTGACTCCCAAGTCACAGGTGATAAACCTAGTTTGGGAGCCAGGGAACCTAATATTGTCTACATAGTTTCTTAATTATTGTCAAAGAATTTTTATTGTCATTTGTAAACGCTGTGTAACATTTATTGTTGCTAAATAAAATTTAATTTAATTTAATTTAATTTAATATTTTCATAACTTATCCAATCAATATCAAGCATGCACTGTGTGCAATGATCATTGCTTTGTTTTCTAAACTATCCCTCAGTTGTGTAACATAAATGATAGTACTCACCGGAACACTCCCCAGCACATACTGACTCAACTTGTAGTGGGATTTCAATATTTTGGTTCTGAATTTACAACATTTCTGTAACAAAGCTGAACATTCATAGCACAGCCACTGTGGTAAACCATCTGTAGATGAGATCTGAAATGAAAACTATTTATTTATTTATTTATTAAACTTCTTGCAATACAACCTGCAAAAGGCAGACTTAATGTCAAATGCATTTTCTACCAGTCAACAAAAACTATTAACCCTAGAGTGGTCGCGTGGATGACATTAGTCATCCACGCCAACTAAATGGCCGGTAATTCTTGATTTTTATATGGCACCACATCGCTGGCGCCCAGTTTAGTATTGCTAATAGCACGCTGCGTGACATTAGTAACTGCTGTGCGCTTGAGTGGTTTGGTTGAGTCTGGGGAAGTGCATATTCGTAGGTGGAGGACATATGTCATCCGCGCGACCGTTTACGTTAGTATATTATGACGACCATTTTACAACCTTTTTAACGATTTTGTATTTGTTATGATATATTTATAGCGCCTTTTATTGTAAATGGTATTTATTTAATGAAATTAGTTATTTGTTTTATCTATTTTACTTAAAAATTGTTTTTAATTTTTTATTGAACTAAAAATGGCAAGCCGAGATCAGCACATCGAATTATGGTTACTGGAGGAAGATGAAGACATTTGGGTATGATGAAACCTTTGGCTAGTAGAAAAATGAGTACTGATTGTAAAACCAAGATCCTCAAGCTGAAAATAAGCGATTTTTTGGGTATTCCATTGGAAGAACAACCACAAGAAGCGGCGGAGTACTCCTCGTGGAGGTGCGCGTGGTCGCTGTAATAAAACCTCGCGTATATCTTGCCAATTATGCGGGAAATTCACTTGTCCCGACCGTTGCAAGTATATGTGCAATAGTTGTTATGAAAATCATACCTAAGAATATTTTTAGTCTCTCATAATTATAGTTAATAGCAAAAGTTGATCTCAGACGCAAAGAAACTTTAATAACTTGTTCATATGTTCCTAATGTTAATTAAAACCCTTATTTTTTAATTTTTTTTGTTTTATTATGTAGCTGGGTTTATGTCTGTCAATTTTAATAAAAATATGCACCCAAAATATTGGTATTATTATTATAAATCATCATTGGCAAATGGATGACACACGTCATCCGCGCGACCTCTTATGGTATATTTATATGCGCGACCACTCTAGGGTTAATAAGTACCTATAGAACCACAAAAACCTGTCCACTTTACAATTTTCATATCAAATGTCCTGGCTGACATATAATCATAGAGCCCTAACAGCTGAAGCTAGAAACATTACATTTGGACAGTGGGTTTGTTTATAATAAGGGCTCACCAAGGATTGATGTTTAATATGTCACTCAAAAGAAAACAGATAAAAAGTCTGATACTGTTTGTTGGTATCTCTGCTAGGCTATCACTGCCTCTGAATTTGTGTGAGTCCAAATGGAGTCCAATATCTGAGGGTTATCTAGTTTATCACGGAATCCTTAAAGTAACTGATATCTTACAATAATGCCGGTCAAGTCTTTGAACATATCTTCAAAAGATGATGTCTTCATCATTCTACGTTCAGTCGCCAGACATCCTCTACAAATACTCGAAAACTGATTAATATCAGTTCTTACGTTTTCTGCTCTTAGCATTTTAACAAGATACAAAAATTTCTTTGAATTTCAGAGCAAATGTAAAAAGAAATCTTTAAGTAAAAGGTAAGCTATGAGGTAAACAATCAAAATATGAATAGGTATAAAAAATGTATACAAATGACTTCGTTTCACACCACTTCACCACAGACTAGTAAGACGACGATACACAGCTGACTAATTAGAGATGCTAACATTGCTAACGCATCGACGACAAACAACAAACAAGGGTAAGGAGGCTAGGGCTGCCACATGTAAACAATACCTACTTATTCAAACACCGTCTATTTATTTTAGAAAAATATTACAATTGCTACGCTACGTGAATAATATAGTGTAAATCACTTATCTATACATATAAATAAAATTGGAGTGTCTGTTTGTAATATCAAAATAACCGCTTTTTACTAAATGCATATGGATGTATACTCGTACACGGTACATACACCGAAATGACATTTTTTTAAATTTTTGTCTGTTTGTTCTCGCTAATCTCCGGAACGGCTGGATCTATTTTGACGGGACCCTCACTGGCCTGATGTACCAAGGAGTAACTTAGGCTAAAAATTAACCGGGTATGCGAAGAAGTTCCCTCAGGTCGCGAGTGAAACCGTGAGAAACAACTAGTTAATTATATTACAATAATTAACGATAAATAATTATTATTAAACACGTTGCATTTTTCGTGCGGTGACAGATTTGCATACAAAGTGTCAGTCAGCACCCCGCAGGTGCACCAGCATCCCGCAGGTGTCGTGGGAGGCGGTTAATAATATAAAGCATTTTTCGTACAAACCAAGTTAAAATAAAGCGATTGACATAGCGGTGGTTTAATGGATGGGTAACCTTGGGATCAGCTTGCAGAGCCTTTTTTATTGATATGAAGTATTTGGCAGATTTTTTTCGTGCAAACTACGTTAAGGTTAAGCAATAGACATCACGGTCATTTTATGGATGGGTGACCGGGCTATGAGATTACGGGAAACATGTGTGGGGTTTATAAAAGGGGGCCAAAAATATGGTTATTTTTGAGCTAAGATGCGCTGTTACCAAGATACATAATAATATGTGATAGGTACTTACCTAATACGATGGTAGTTACTAGGTACTTATTGAATTAAATTAAAATCACACCAGAATCGAATATTACCTTACAACGCATATTTGTCTGCCATGTTGTTTACGTACAATAATTGCTACTTTATTCTGTGATTTGGCCAGACATGAGATATTGTAAAAAGTTAGTAGATTAGTAGGAATGAGCACATTATTTTAAGTGGTTATAGGTACATACATTTCAAAATAATATAAATAATTATAATTAATGAAATTTTCTTTTTTGGTATAAGTAAATTGATGAAATCGCAGATTTTTTAAATCCTTATTTATTTAAATCTTTAAACAGCATAAAGAATTTCAATGTCTCACAGCACAAGTCGTATGCACCATCTTAATTAATATTCATAAGCAAATAAATAAGTAACGAACAAAAAACAAGCACGTGCCAGCCCCCAAAAACATGTACCTACTAGTCGACCAAGCCAACTAGACGAATGTCAACGTGACAAAATTCAACATAATTCAATAATTATAATCCAGAAATTCCTAGTACCGATTGCAGGCGCATTGTACGTTCACACGCCGCGTTACGATAAATAATTTCTGGATTATAATTGTTGAATTATGTTGAATTTTGTCACGTTGACATTCGTCTAGTTGGCTTGGTCGACTAGTAGTTACGAACATACGAACTAAGGCGATATACGTAACTAGGTACCGCCAACTTATCTATGGGTACCGCTCTTCCCGCGTCTCACCTCTTGGCCCCCGCACGATTGACCCGTCTAGACGCGTTCGTCGAACGACTGTATGGATTATTTGACTGTGATAATATTGTCAAAACCAAAGAAATATAACCTTAAGTCCAACCTCTTTGGTCAAAACCATAGAGATATTAGAATAGAGTGGCAGAACAGTACCTAACTCAATACTGTGTCGTGTCCGTCGGTGCGAGAGAGAACGCAACATTAAAGGCCCCCTGCATCTCTCTCTAACAATACATGCACAACATCAACATTACGCAGTGGCGTGCTACCTGTAACTATTATTTATATCAGTTTATCAGTAATCAATAGTTTAAAAATATATTAACTTTTTTGTCACTTCAAACTATCTTCGAGTATCAATAAAAACAACTTTTAAACTATTGATTACTAATAAACTGATTTAAATAATAGTTACAGGTAGCACGCCACTGCGTAATGTTGATGTTGTGCATGTATTGTTAGAGAGAGATGCAGGGGGCCTTTAATGTTCCCCCCCGTGGGATCTCCACCTTGTCGTGGTGGGGGGGCCTAGTAACCGTGGATTGGTGACCCGCGGTGAAGCTAAGAGGGATCCAGGAGGGGACGCTCCGCGTGGGCTTGACGGAGGCCTGCGCAGGATGCGTCCAAAGGGGCGGGTGCGAGGGACAGTTCTTCTGTCCCTCGCAGTCGGGTGCGGTCGCGGAAGGAGAGGCGTGTCGGTGTTGCGTTGCCGCGCGCCCTATCTCCCGCGACCAAATGGGGGCGCACCATTCGATGCGTCGCGGTGGGGCCGCAGAGGAAGAGGAGATGCGGTGTTGCGTTGCCGTCCTCCCTATCCTCTGCGGCCGCTGGGCGTTTTGGCGGCGGAGTCCAACACCTTAATCCGTCGCCAAGGGGGTTTTGTTTGGGGCCCGCCTGACCATCTGGCGGACCAATACCCGTCGGAGGGTGGCGACGAGTGCTTTGGTGATGCCCCACCCTCCGACACACGGGTACATGGCGGAAGTCGAGGTGGTTTTTAGTGGAAACACCACATACTCCGGCTCTTAGTTCCCCCAAGAGTCGGAGATCCGAAGGGATTTTCCACCTCGTAAAAAAAAAAAAAAAAAAAAAAGGGCCTTTAATGTTGCGTTCTCTCTCCCACCGGCGGACACGAATAGGCCCCACTCTGCCCCTCTATTCTTAATATCTCTATGGTCAAAACGCAGACCTAGACGCAGACAGAGTAGGTACCACAGACTACTTAGGGCTAGACTTAGGGGGTAGGTACCTACATACAAAATATCAACTTTCTTTCCGAATGTTTTTTTTGTGGAATTTTATTTTATGACCTGGTAGCTGGACCTTTAGGTCAAGTCTTATTTTATTTTAACGGACACTGCACAATCACTAAATTTTTAAATTGTTTTAACAGTATTTTTAATGTATTTATATATCGCTTTGTAAGTATTTTTGTCTTTCAATAAATGAGTGTCCGTCGGTGCGAGAGAGAACGCTACAGTTTAAGGCCCCCTGCATCTCTCTCTAACAGTACATGCACAACATCGCGCAACGGCGTGAATTGGCGTGCTAGCTGTTACTATCTTAACATATAAAATCCTTGCGTTACTTACTGACTGACAAACAAGCTACAGCCGAAACTATTGGGCGCTTATGTTTTTATTGATACAAATTCAATGATTGGGGACACAACGAGAACACACTTTGAAAGTTGCCAACCCCATTGTAGAATGTAGAGCATGCGTTGTTAAAGGGAGATGCAGGGGGTCTTGAACAAGAAGATTTCATACGTAACTGGAGTACAAACTCTGAGAAAGTACTTGAGGACAGAAAATATGACATTGAAATGACCCTTCGTGTGACTCCTAGTGTGTCCATGTTAGCGCACGGCAACGGACAGTACTTTTGATTATTAAATATTTTTTTTTATGGCACTAGGCGGCAAACGAGCAGACGGATTGCCTGATGGTAAGCAATTACCGCCGCCCATCTCAGATGAAACGAGATACGTCATCCTGAACAAGCAATTGAAGCATAATTGAAGCCATGTTTATTTACATGTGTTAGTGAAAAGTGTTGCCACCCGTAATTTATAAAAGGTCTAAATTGTAGAAAATTACCATAGAGAATGCAATAAAAATAACAAATGCAGAATTTTATTAACAAAATATATTTATTTTATACATTTTAACATCAACATTTAAGTTTTATACACTATCATTAACAAAGTTGGTAGGTACCATTTTCATGTATGTGTGGTTATCACACTAAATCAAATAAAAATCGTCATTAGAAAAGCGTGTAACATGCTCAAATTATACACATTATAAATTTACTATGCAGAACATGGTCAACCAAAGCGACATTTAATGTTTTGCAGGAAGGTTTACGCCAGTAGTGCAATAGGCGCAATAAAACACACTATCGTTTACAAGATTTTATTTGGATACTTAAAACCAAATGTATGTTTCTCATTGAAATCAAACTACGGTTTACAGATTCTATCGTGATGGTTTTAGTTAAATTACATTTAAACCGAACGATCTAGAACTAAATTTTACTTTGAACTTTATTTTGGGAAATAAAAAAATAGCCACGAGTGATTTTCCATAGAGCGATTTGTAAGTGAGTTTTCAACGCTACAGTAATATCAAATAGATTTTGTTTATTTTAGTTAGTTTATGCCTATTGCGTTTACATAGAATGTTGATTAATAAGAGACTTCTAAGAAAATGTTTTAATAAAATTACTCTAAACTATTGACAAGGCAGCGATAGCCTAGTGGAGATACCAACAGACTGCCATGCAGAGGGTATCGGGTTCGAATCCACGGCGCGCACCAATGACTTTTCGGAGTTATGTGCGTACTGAATTGTTAATTATCGCTTGTCCCGTGTCTCGAAGAGCACGTTAAGGGGCAGGGAGAAGGGATAGAGGATAGGGCCTCCGGCACTCTCACTCACCGAACGAAACGCAACAGTTTGGGTACTGTTACTTTACGTCGATTTTCTGTGAGAGGGTATAGTACTTCCCCGGTCGAGCCGGCCCATTCATGCTGAAATCAGCAAGGCTCTACTACCGTAAACACATATAAGCTTAGATAAGTATGTGTTACACCCATAGAGATATTAGAATAGAGTGGCAGAACAGTACCTAACTCAATACTGTGTCGTGTCCGTCGGTGCGAGAGAGAACACAACATTAAAGGCCCCCTGCATCTCTCTCTAACAATACATGCACAACATCAACATTACGCAGTGGCGTGCTACCTGTAACTATTATTTATATCAGTTTATCAGTAATCAATAGTTTAAAAATATATAAACTTTTTTGTCACTTCAAACTATCTTCGTGTATCAATAAAAACAACTTTTAATTACTTATTACAAACATTTTTAACATAATTATGATTTTAAAAGAATTTTCGTTCGTCGAGACATTTTGACGCGATTAAAGTTATAAAGCTACCGTGCGAATAGTACATGTAGCTTGACCACGAACAAATAACTTGTACATACAGCTTGCGCAAGTAGCCCGTGTCTTTACTTGCTCCAGTTATTTGCACCATGTACAAGTAGAAACGAGTAACTTGAACATGTAGCTTGCGCATATTACTCACGAGTGTAACCCGCACCTTTAATTGCTCCAGCTACATGCACCGTGTACAAGCACCCTAAGATTATTGTTTTATTCCAGAGAGGTTGGACTAGCTTTAGACAAGGTTATATTTCTTTGTTTTATTCATAGTAGTTTTCACGACTATTCATGTTAAATTAATAATGTGTAACTAAATTTATATGGACTAGTAGCACGGAAATAGAAAACACTGTTTTGGAAACAGCTTATTTCCTCTATGGTTATTTTTAATAATAATTTGCTAACTATTAGTACATAAAACAAACCATCATAATAAAATGAGACCTAATCTTAGGATAATATACCCACCATTTTTCTCTAAAAAGTAACTTACGCGGTATGCCTAACCTATACAAAAATATATACATACATACATACATAGACTCACGCCTGTTTCCCAGAGGGGTAGGCAGAGACTAAGGAACGCCATTTGCAACGATCCTGTCCTGACATACCTCTCCTGCTTCATTCACTTCCATCAAGTTTCTTCTTTTACGTATTAGAGGTTAGTAGTGATGTTACTGCTAATGTCGATATGGGTTATCGATATATCGATAATGTATAGATACTTCCACAAACGATAACATTGTTAAAAATATCTCGTGTCTGTAAATGGAAATAAATGAAACATTGCACCAATTTTGTCTGTACCTAGTAAAGGAAAAGCGATATTTGACAAACTTACTTTACTTAACCCTGATTACATAAAACCCAAAACCGCTGCATCCTGCTCTATGTCGAGGAAAATAAGCAGTTAAAATAATTATATTATGTTTTTTGCCAACAGATAACATGAACAGCAACTGTATGCGAGAATTCCTAGCAATGAAACGTTGAAGAAAATAATTTTATTTATAAACAAGAGAACGCCCGCTGCTACACCTGCACATTTTTTCGACTGTTTCTGTCCGATCCCGTGGGAATTTCAAGAAAGTCCTTAGTGCACTCCTGCGATCCCCAAAGAACATACATGCCAAATTTCAGCTTCCTGCACCTTATAATTTTGGCTGTAGCTTATCTGTAAGACAATCATTAACGCAAGGATTTTATATATTATACAGATAAAAAACAAATAAATAACATGTATTAATCAATTATGATTTTTCTTACCCCCTTATGATATTTCAGTGTAGCTGTGTGTTTCATTACGGTATGTATGGTGCAAATCAGAAATCGCCGACATAAGGCCGGCGCGCACTGACGTCGCGGCATGGCAAAGGATTTTATTACTGATCAAGTCATTTTCATTCTTATTTCAATGAGTTAAGAATTCATATTACTTTATTTCGATACAATCGTACCGCAGCCCGCCGTGGCATGCCGCGGGACGTCGGGGCGCGTCGCGGCACGTCGCGGCATCGGCGGCATACTTGGACGCCGCGGCATGCCATGGCGTCTTGCAGTGAGCCACGACGTAATCAGTAGGTAATTAAGTTCCTGAATTCACCGTTAGTAAATCTTGTTCTCATAAATAATGTTTCCAGAATTGTTTTCTCTTCGACATATCAGTTTGTATTTGTCATTCTTCATCTTCAGCAAGAAGTGCTATTGATACTAAATTCCAGTCAATTGGACGTCTCGGTTTGACGCGGCATGCCGCGGCATGCTGCGACGTGCCGAAGCGTCCTTCGAGCTAACGAAACTTGCCGTTCCTCGCCGTGCCATGCCATGCCGTCAGTCGGCGCCGGCTATTAGCTATCCGGATAGAAAGCTAAAGTGGCAGTGGGCAGGGGGCATAGCTCGAAGAAGCGATGGCCGTTGGGGCAGAAAGATTCTGGAATGGCGGCCACGTACCGGACGACGCAGCAGAGGTAGGCCCCCCGCAAGGTGGACCGACGATCTAGTCAAGATCGCGGGAGGCGGTTGGATGCGGGCGGTTCAAGACCGGTCTGTGTGGAGAACCTTGGGGGAGGCCTATGTCCAACAGTGGACGTCATTTGGCTGATGTGATGATGATGATGTATGGTGCCATTCATGTCCGGTGCTTTCATTCACAGCAACACAGTATCGATATTGGCTACCAGAGAATATTTTGTTATATGATACAAGGGACGTTTTTCGCTTTACCATATTCGCCCGCATTTGCATTATGGAATAAACTAATTTGGCAAAAGATCTAAAGTAACTTACTACAAAATATCAATTTACATATTTTTTCTAAATCTACAGTAATGTATTATTTACCTCTAACCGGCTCAATGTCGATATCGATTATATTCTGGAGTCCAACCCAACGACAGTCATTTTATTTTCCACATAATTTCGTAGGTATGCGCGCTAATTTCGTAGGTACGTCCAATCCATGTTATTCACAGATCTGTGGTTTATTACTAGAAAAAGTAAGAACGCTTCAAAAACTTAAAAAAAAAATAGTTTTCTTTTTCATCTTTTAGCAACACAAATCGCATTTGCTAGTATGTTAGCTTTAATCATTTCGACTTCTTACTGAACCGAGACAACAGTGATTTTAGCGCTGGTATGAACGCTCTCATCGCAAGCTTTTAAAAGTGCTTACGCCAGAGTTCAACGCAATCGTTTTTTAAATCCTCGTGCGAATGATGCCTAAAGGTGCTATACTTTGTCGATAACAAAAAAACTTGTCAATATATGCTTTGCGTTGCCTAATAATAGTAATAATATGCGCCCAACCCTAATGGACGCCATTTTATTTGCATACGTTTCGTAGGTATGCACGCTAACTTCGTAGGTACCTACGAAGTTAGCGTGCATACCTACGAAACGTACGTCCAATCCATGTTATTCACACATCTATGCTTTTTTGTTTGACACACACTGTCATAATGAGTTGCCTCACTTATGGACAAATTTTTCTTAGGCAGCGCGGTGTCTAGTATAGCGAAGCGATACCAATCATTTGTCTAGGTCCATCACTAGTCGTCGCACTTGACTTCGATGACAACAGTTTGAAGTTTCGGTGACATTGACAACAGTTTGTTTATGAACAACATGGTGTTGGTGTTTACTGTAATCCTATAGAGCAGTCTGTCTTTCACCGGTTCCCTCCGTAAAGGTGTACGTAACTTCATAACGATGTTTTTGTTCAGTTTTTGCACGCCTACAAGTTTTTTAATTGATGTTGTTAACATAATAAAATTTTAATGATATTCCGTTAGCTGGAGTCTGGTCTGTAAGTGCACGTAATATCAGTGGCGTAGGAAGGGGCAGGGCGGCGATGGCGGTCTTCCCCGGGACCCATCCAAAAAAAGGGGTGTCACCCAAAACTTAACTTAACGAACAATGTACCAAAATATAAAACAACATAGGCACTAGCTCAGCTCTACGAAAGTTAGCCCGGAATTGTTAGTTATCGACTAAAAATAGGTCATCCGCCAACTTCCGCCCAGGGTGCCACCCAAGCTAGCTATGCCACTGCGTAATATAAGTATATATTAGTTCATCATCCTTCATCCTGTCAGTTGTACTTTCTTGTATAAAGTATTTTCTGATACTACTGCCTTCACGAACTAAGAAGTAGATTAAAGGTTGCAAAACATCATCTGGAGTTTATTCCTGAAGTAGCCCAACAATGAATGGCAGAGATCAATAGTAAACCTACATCATGTATTACCCATATTGGATGATATCTTATAACTGGTTATTCAAATTTATAATTTTATTATGTAACTCTTGTTAGTTACTACTGAATGCTGTGTACAGTTCTGTTGTAATTGAACACCAGATTTATGACTTGTATTTGGTCACATTTATTGGGTTATTCCTCTTGTCCCCCAGCTCTTCGGCCCCACTGGGAGTCAAAAAGAATTTTCGTACTGTTGTCCCCCACTACAATTTAACGGGGCCAAACGGAATCATAATTTCCTGTCGGCCCCCAATAAAATATTATTTTAAATATTGTCTTGATATCGGTATTTATGTTGTCATGAGACTCATAATTATTCAATAGCGCTTTTAAACTGTATTACCTGCATCTTAAATGTCTTGAGCAGGTAATAATATATTGTTTACCCCTTCCCGTGACACATAAAGGTAAAGGGTGCATGTTATCAGTAGTACATACCGCGTCATGGCGGAAAGCACACCAAGTTGTAGCTCTGGTGCTAACGCTTTTGACATAATTAATAAAAGAGGTGGCTCATTATTACTAAGAGCGGGATTTCAATATTCAGTGAAGCTAAGATTAAAAAAAGGTGTTGTTAAATCCCAGTAGCCCTCAGCGGGGCTGAATCTCTGGGGGACAAAAGGAAAAATCTTTCCTATTGTTATTCCTCTTGTCCACCTGCTCTTCGGCCCCCAATGGGACCGAAGTGCAGGGGGACAAGAGGAATAACCCCATTTATTTCATGTAATTATTGATCTGATGTTTGTATCATTCGGTACCTGTTCTGAAGCTGATCATTACATTTTGTGATTCCCTTTACAGGTTCTACTTACATACAACAAAGATAATTTATTAACATTATGAAGAAAGCCAGACATCCGGGTCAGAATGAATCAGTACAAGACTTGGTGGCAGTGAGTGTTGATCAAGAAACAAGTATATGTAGAGGTTGTCTGGTGACTGAGCGTACAATGGTCAATGCAATGCTTTTTGAAGCTTCATTCAAAGATTTGACTGGTATTACTGTAAGTAAATATCTCTTATTATTGACAATATAGATGTTTAATATTGGTTTTCACTGGCCTTTGGTCTAGTGCTTAGTAGACCTTACCTTTAACCTGATTTTTGGGTTTGATACCCACACTATACATATCTTTGCAAACAATTAATCAATTCTTTCTATAAGTCAAGCTGACTGTTGAATGGTTGCCATGGCTGGAAATGGTTGGTTCATGCATTAATTAATTAATTCATATCTCTATTTAAGAAAAGCTTTTAAAAGTCAAGGGAGGCAAAAATGAGTACCCAAAGATTGATCAATCAGTTTCAGTGAACATTTTCTAGGACAAGTGACTTGCTTTCTAGCCATCATAGCCATCTTGTGATTCAGTTTTAGGTAGTAATATGTCATCCCAAATTGTGTTAGTCTCGAAAAGTTTACAGCCGGTCCAGAGAGACTGATGTATAATATTTGTGTTATTTCAGATCTCACCTACAGATGGGCTACCACAGTGGCTGTGCTATGAATGTTCTGCTTTGTTACGCAAATGTGTTACATTTAGAAATAAAGTAATGAAGTCACACTACAGGTTGTGTCAGTATGTGCTGGAGAGTGTTCCCGTGAGTATTGACATTTGTGATTAACAGTTAGGTATTTAAGTGAAATATACTGAAACATTTTGGAGCTGGCCACTTTTGAACATTTAAAAAGGTATGTTGGGGAGCTCAAAAATAGAACTCCTGGGAACATGGCACTATTTTATTTTTACTATTTGATCAGATTGTGAATTAAACTTGTGAACACTTTCGTCAAAATGTATTAATTAGATGTTACATTGAAATACAACATCATCATAATCATCAGCAGTGGGACAGTATATATACACGGCCAACAATGTTGATCAGACTAAAATCAAAAAGGTTGTTTTTTAGTCTTATTACAATAATGATGTAATAATTGAGAAAGCCATGGGCACCATATTATTATGTATAGTTGGTGGATTATTTAATGTGTAACTTGACAGTATGACTCAATGTTTAGTCACTATAATCAGATAAACAACGAGCTAATATATAATTACAAACATTTACACAACAAATATTATTCCTTACAGTTTAAAAATTCTGTTACATTATAAAAACACTTTTCAATCAACCAAAGTTTTAGTCTGTATTTGAATTGCCGTAAGGGTAGTTCTCTTAAATCACGAGGGATATGGTTGTAAAGTTTTATTGACATATTATAGCTATTTTTATATTGAAGTGTGCTTTTACAGAATTCATGTTTAAGTTTAGTAGCATCCCTTTTTACAAATCTACTATCCTCACTTACTTTGGTGAAAAAACGTATATCATTCTTAATGAACATAGCAATTTCCATAATATACAAGGATACCAATGTCAAAACCTTTAACTTCTTGAATATATGTAGGTCTGCAGCTTGTTAGTGCAGATACACCAGTAATTGCTCTTAAACATTTTTTTTGGATTTTTTTTTACTTATATTTGTAGAGTTACCCCATAAAAGTATGCCATACCTTAGAACTGATCCTACATAACCATGGTAAGCGTTGAGAGCAGCATCTTGGTTAGCTGTGTTTCTTAGTTGTTTTAAGGCAAAGACAAATCTATTTAGCTTATTGCATATACTATCAATATGTGTCGCCCAGTTACAATAATTATCTTATTCTATTCCTAGGAACTTTATATTATTAACTCTAGTAATTTCTTCGTTTTGGTATTTTATATTTATGTTTTTTGGGTTCTGTTTATAATTTGAAAATTGTATGTATTTTGTTTTGGAAATGTTAATTTTAAGAGAGTTAGCTTCTAACCAGTTAATAATATTATTTATAGTTGTATTAACCTCTTCATTGTTCAAATTATTGTCAGTTTCGGGTATTAAGACTGATATATCATCTGCAAATAGTACGCATTTATCGTTTGTAATTGTTGGTAAGTCATTCACATATAAGAGAAACAGTAGGGGCCCTAGAATACTTCCTTGTGGCACACTGAGGTATTAGTTTGAAATGGGGATCTATATGTTACGACGACAAATTTTTCATTTACGTGTGAAATTTCTACACATTGTTCTCTATTGCTTAGATAACTGTGTAACCAATCTTGAGCTGGACCACGAATGCCGTAACGTTCACATTTGTCAATAAGCATTTTGTGATTTACCAGATCAAATGCTTTGCTCATATCTAAGAAGATGCCAGTTACAGGCCGTTTTTTATGTATATTATCTGTTATTGACTTAATAAGTGAGGAAGCTGCTAATGTAGTGGACTTACCTTTTTGAAACCCATTTTGTTCTTTATTTATTATATTATGTATATTTATAAATTTTATTAAGCGTTTGTACATTATTTTCTCATAAATCTTAGAAAAATTGATATTAGAGTAATTGGTCTGTAGTTGGATAATTCTAATTTATTTTTGCTTTTATAAAGAGGTTTAACTAAAGAAAGCTTTAATTTATCAGGGAAGACTCTATTTAACAGAGATAAGTTTATATCACCAATATTAGCTCATACTATAGTATGAGCTAATATTGGTGATATAACATCAGCACATGCTTTAAGTATATGTGTTGAAATTTCATCATGCCCAACTGATCTAGTGTTATTCAACGATTTTATAATACGAGAAACTTCAGTATCTGAACATGGTTTCAAGAATATACTAGGGTTGAGCGGGTAGAGCATAACTATTCTTTTGTGCTACATTTGTATTCATACGTGAAATGTTAATAAAAAAGTTATTGAAAGCATCAGCAATATCATCAGGATTTTTAAAGTGGTATTATTTTGGTTTATAGCATCTATCTGACTAATTGTTTGTTGTGAATCTAATATATTTTTAATGATATCCCATGTAGCCTTACTTTTGTTGTTTGATTTAACTACATATCTGTGATTTGTGTACCTTTTAGAACTACAGACACATGCTTTCAAAATTTTTGTATATTTTGGTACTGGGCTTTTGTACTGTCATTATTTTTCAAATAGCATAACCTTTTTAACCGTCGTTTATAGATACTAGAAGTTCTTATGCCTTTTGTTATCCATTTGGGCGATGTATTATTAATGAAATCTTTGGATTTTTTAGAGGAAAATGTAACTGGTAGAAGAGACTGAACTCATCATGGAAATTGTTGAAGCTTCTATTTGCATCTGTATCCTTAAGTATGTCATACCATGAAAGATTTCCTATACATTCTAAGAATTTGTTGATGTTTTCATTAGACAAATCTCTACTCATCTATATCTATACTATAATAAAACTGTAGAGGTGAAAAAGTCTTTACATTAAAGATATTTTGAAGAAAATTAGCTAAAAAATCTAGGAAAATGCTAAAAAGCAATACTTGATGTTTTTTAGAATTAATGTCTGCCTGTCTGTCTGTCTTTCCCTATGTTGCTAAAGATCTCTAAAATGGCGAAATTGATTTCAATAAAACTTACACTCATGTACAAAGGATACTCAAACCTATAAAATAGTATATGTTACATCACATTAGGTTGAGTGGTTTTTGGTGTACAGCTTGACCTCTCCTTTGTACGTGATCCTAAACAAAACAGGGATCATCCAAAACTGGTTATATACATTTATGGTGTCATCTATGATCATCATAAGTTTGTTAGTAAAAGCACAAAGTATAGTTAGTCTAAATATTTACCTTCAAAGTGTTTTATGATTATAGATGTCACTATTTTCAAATAAGTTTCTAGCAAAATAAATGTTTCTTGCAAAAAAGACAATAATTATGTGTCGGGTATCTTTCTGTTATTCAAAAATAAATAGAGTATAACATTCGGCACTTTCATAAACAAAGTCTCTGTGTCAAAATTTATTACAATGTCCACTTAATTTAAACAGTCAATCTCATGTATTTCAAATTATTATGTTTGTATAATACTTATATAATCATTTCATTAATATTTATTTTAAATGATAAATACAATGACTATAGATCCTTTTTCAATGAATTGTCGATTAGTCCATAATTATTATTTTCTATCTCGGTCAGTTTGTATACGTAAACATAGATGGCGTTGACAAATGACGTGTTTTCTGAATGGTGGTGTTAAGATTCTCCGAGGATTGATCAGGATCTCGGATAATTTGCTTTCGTCGTCGTTGGAATACTTGGATTGAGCACAGATAAGACAATACCAGTACAGATGCCGCAAGTCGTCCATAAAAATTGGCCACGTTAGATCCTTATTATTAGACCTCTATTTTTATAAGTACGGTATTACGTAAATAATACAACAGATGGCGCTAGCGACGAAAAAATGGGAGTCGATTGTAGCGACATCTTACGTCTCATTTTGTAAGCAATGTTATTTTAAATTAAAAAGAAGAAATGGCGCTATAGTAAAAAAGCATTCTGTCTAAAATGTTAACAATATTATGATATTTCACCTTGTCACCCAAGTGTGCCTCATTTCAAGGTTATAACACACACATACATATGATAAACTACTCGTGTTTGGGCTCGTTTAGATTGACTTGACAAAACCCATGACCTTGTGAGGTTGCCTTGGTCTGATGATGAAGCCGGAAGATGGTCACAGGAACTCCTAAACTACACGTGATAAACTACTAGTGTTTGGGCTCGTTTGAATAGACTTGACAAAACCTATGACCTTGTGAGGTTGTCTTGGTCTGATGATGAAACCGGAAGGTAGTCACAGGAACTCCTAAACTACACATGATAAACTAGTAGTGTTTGGGCTCGTTTGAATAGACTTGACAAAACCTATGACCTTGTGAGGTTGCCTTGGTCTGATGGTCTGTGGTCCCAGGGTCTGTGGTGCATGCTACAGATAATATAATAGGTACTTACTATACTAGGTGGTGCTTTCCTTTGAGTTCTGCTTCGTGAAAATTGTTATTCTTAATTTATATTATTATATTCTTAATTAAATTGGTATTCAGGCGAAATTAATGTAACCTAAATGGCGAACCCTTGGCGAAGCGAACGTCGAGATTGCAAAAGGGGAATAGTTAACTATTAAAACGTAGCAATGAAACAACAGTTCATTTTATTTTTTTATTTATGAAACTATGATACCTCGTCAACTAACAAAAAATCTTGCAAAAACGTTGGATTTTTTTCTCTTCAACTTTCACGGGAACGTAAAGTCGCGCGCAAAAACTAGTCATTACAATTGGTTTATTAATTCGGCCTTACAAGCAAGTTATGCAAACTTGCAAGTTAGTTATTTAGATAATTAACTCAAATCCAGATGTTGGCAAATTAATATTTTTAAATTGATAAATTTGGTAGTTTTTTATTCCTCCATCAAAGTGGATAAATAGAATTAGATAAAAAACTAAATTTTTATTATAAAATCATTTTATTATAAAATCATTTGTTTTGTAGGATTCGTAATTTTGAAGCTGATTGTAAAGACTTTTTTTTTGGGTTCCGTACCTTAAAGGTAAAAAACGGAACCCTATTACTAAGCCTCCGCTGTCTGTCTGTCTGTCCGTCTGTCCGTCTGTCCGTCTGTCACCAGGCTGTATCTCATAAACCATGATAACTAGAAAGCTGAAATTGCCACAAATTATGTATTTCGGTTGCCGCTATAACAACAAATACTAATAATAAAAAAAATGAAATATTAAGGGGGGGTCCCATACAAAAAACGAGTTTTTTTTCGTATTTTTTGCTCAAAATTACTAACTGTAACAGGTAGACGCATTAAATTTTCACAGTATATGTAGTTGTATATTACCTTTCAAAATAAATAATTAAATTTTAAAAAAGTAGATAATAAAGGGGGGCTTCCATATAACAAACGTAATTTTTAAGCAATTTGGTACTTGATCTTAATAGACAGGTAGAAACTTATAAAATATTTAAGTAGATATACATACAACGAACGTGATTTTCTTTTATATATGATGGTACGGAACCCATCGTGCGCGAGTCCGACTCGCACTTGCCCAATTTTTTTTTAAATACTTGCAACACTTTCAAAGTTTATTCTTACTTGAATTGAACGTACGCGATCGCGTCTCGCGTTTTGCCGATCCCCGATCGTAACGGAGTACTTTTACTTCCATGGGATATTATTCCTTACCGCCATACATTTACGGAACTTTGTCGCGCAAAACACTCAAATATTTGCAACACTTTCAAAGTATTTTTTACTTGAACGTACGCGAACACGTTTCGCGTATTACCGACTCCCGACCGTAACGTAGTAGGGTAAATACGCTAAATGTCGGCATCCTTACAGTTTTTCTGTTTTGGAATCGGTCTGGCACCATCAATTTGCAACGAAAGAATAGCTTCCGATGCGGTTTTGGATAGTTTGATAAATCTATTTCATGTTTAAGGGCATAAGGTTGTCATTTCTACTACAAAGGAAAAAGTACTAAGGTTTATATGCGTCGAGAACGAAAAAACCTTAAAGTCGGCCATTCACGGCCCATGGTCGGTCGCGTTTTTCCCAAATATCGGCTGGCTATAGGTGTTCTAAATTAAGATGGATAAATATTATTAATACCTATGATTTATTTTGGCAGGAGTCTCACTAAGTATACGTTATTAATCGTATTTGTTTAATAGTAGGTAAAGTATTTTTTTTTATTTGCACGTATAACGTTAGGTTAGTATTACAATTTATAACAAAGTAAACATCAAAATAATTATAATTCGTTCTGGATATCTTTTCAAAAATAATTCATACGATTTTTGGCCTAGAGAATCATTATTGAATATATTTATATTTTTAACACTTTCACTGTCCGACCGCCAGACACAATTGAAATTCAATTGTCCTGAGCCACATGTGGTTCATGGGACTGGGAATGGGTTAAGCTACGTAATTAACATGGGTTAAGGTAGCAAGTTCCAAAGAGCAATTAATATCTTATATTTCCATACCATAATAAGCTAATTTAAATGTTTTCAATAAGATCAACTCCTACATTTAAACTGAACTCTTTATACTTATTATAAATAAATCTCTTTAAATAAATGTATAATAAATATTTAATTTTGAGAAAATAAGAAAACTAATCAGCCTGTATAGTTGGGCTCGAATTCGAGGCTGGTCGACATTAGGGTGCTTCTACACGGTGCATGTAGCTTGAGCATGTTGAGGCACTTGCGCGGGTTATATGCACGGTAAACATATCGTTTAAACAAATGTGCGGGTCCAGCAACTCGAGCATATACCAAAGCGGGCCACCCGCGCAACTAACTCGCGTGCTCTGCGGCGCGCGCGGGTCACTCGCGCATGTTACTTGTTAAAATTACATTTTTAACATATGATTTTAAAAGATTTTTCGTTCGTTGAGACATTTTGACGCGATTCAAGTCGTAAAGCTACCGCGCGAATAGCATGCACATGTAGCTCTTGACCACGAACAAATAACATGTACATACAGCTTGCGCAAGTAGCCCGCGTCTTTACTTGCTCCAGTTATTTGCACCATGTACAAGAACAAGCGGGTAACTTGAACAAGTAGCTTGCGCATATTACTCACGCATGTAACCCGCACCTTTACTTGCTCCAGCTACATGCACCGTGTACAAGCACCCTTACGATCTTTATTGTTTCTAAAGCCGGCCCCTATTTTGTGTACATTATTTCTCGAGATTCAACTAATATCACCCCGGCCGGTATTTGGCGATTAAACGTAAAATAGATTTATTTGCCTATATGCGTTGCAAATTCTCTTATTAAGGCAATGGAATTATTTATTTTTATTTATTTATTTTACACTTTATTGTACACATTAAAAAACATTATTAGAGATCTTATAACTAACTATAGTACAAAGGGCGGGCTTATCGCTGAAAGCGATTTCTACCAGGCAACCTTTGGATGGAAATATTATTGGTAGGAGAAAATCGGTAGTTGCATGTGTAAACAAAGTAAACAAAGCTATATAATATATACATACTTAATATACCTATATTCATTCCTGTAATATGATAATAAATGATAGACATAATTATATACATATACATAAACATACATACATACTTATACATACATACATACATATACATACACATATTTAATACTTACATGTATTTTGTAGAACTAGAAGAAGTTATAGTGATAGATAGTGAGCCTTTACTGAAGCTTTAAATTTTGTTATCGTTTGAGCCTGTCTTATATGTAATGGTAAAGCATTCCAAAGGCGAACAGCGGTAACACAAAAAGATTTGTCATACAGTGCTGTAGAATGTACCGGCATTTTTAGTTTCAAATTTTCTGATGACCTTAAATAACGGTTATGCGTATCATGAAGGAACTCGAATCGTCCTTTAAGATAGGAAGGAGTTGAAGGGTTAAACAATATGTTGTACAGCAAAGTGAGAATATGAGCATGCCGGCGATGTCGTATAGGTAACCACTTGAGCTGTGCTCGAAATTGTGAAACATGATCATATTTGCGTAGTCCAAATATGAATCGTATGCAGAGATTTTGAAGGCGCTCAAGTTTATCTAGCTGGTTTTCGGCGAGATCTGAATAGCTGACATCTGCATAATCGATAATGGGCAAAAGGAGGGAGTTTGCTAGTGCAATTTTGGTGGCAGTAGGAAGAAAATTCCTAAGCCTTCTCAGTGACCCTGCTGAAGCAAATAACTTTCGACTCACCTCTTGGATCTGCGATCGCCAATTGAGATTAGAGTCCATAATGAGACCCAAGTTCTTAACTTTGTCTTGCATGGAAATAAAGGTACCATCAAATATGACGCGAGGGAGTTGAGAACAGTCAATTTTTGATGTCATTCTTGAAGTACCAATAACAATGGCCTGAGTTTTTGAGGGATTCACTTTTAGTCCAAAGGATTTGCTCCAGTTGCTAATCAGTGCCAAATCACTGTTAATGGTACTTACAGAAAGTGACATATCTGCTAGTGACGACTGTGTATAACTGGAACTGGAATTAGTACAATTGGAATTTATAAAACAGACTGCATTTACTTTAAGGCGGCCACGGCCGAGAATCCGGTTTTAATTCAAAATTGGTATTCTATTGGCGGCATCCTATTTTCCCTTTAAAACAATACCTACGTTAAACATTGAAAAAACTATCTCAAAATATAGTAAAAATCACTAATTAAATTCAAATTCAAATTCAAAATCCTTTATTCATTTGGGTCACAATGTGACGCTTATGAACGTCAAAATAATAAATTTATAAAATAATTACTTATACTCAAATTTAAAACATTATTACTGTATGCTTCTACATTTACATTTACTGCCACGTTCGCAAAGCAATAGGTAGAACCATGAGAAAGAACGGGCAATAAAACTCACGGTCACTCTTTTTCAAAGCCAGGTTTTGCATTATACACAATTTACATTTTGTAAGGTGCTGCAACTGTTACACCTTCTATATCACTTGTATATATTTACTGTACATCATAATACTCAAGCATAATACTTTTGGTTAGCCTCAGAATAGACATGGTGAAACAGGAGCATCCACTTACATTATATATACCTAATAATGCAGGCAATCCGCGAAAGTGATCAGAACCATGATGGAAATGATGCAGTTAAATATTAAAATCTAATACCAGCCCGCAAGACCGTCATCGACCAGTCATCGCAAGTAGCACCCGTTCACGAGTATGACGCATGTGCCAGCCATCATCCCTCTCGCCATATTAGAGGGACAGGGATGACCCGATACACGACGCCACCACAAGAAATGACTTACTAATAATAATGCTTAAAACAATAAAAAAGGAATGTCTGACCGTTCTAATATCAATGCCCGAAGTATGGGTATTCACAGCAAGTAAGGTATATGAAATTGACGCTTCGACGGCGCAATCGCTACTGACGCTCAGTGTGCGAAGAGTGTGTAACGTAATCGGAAAGTAACGGTTTGTACATATAGATTATGAACTAAGATTGTAATTCGAGTGGCAAATTTGTAACTTCAATACGTTTTAAATGAACGCAAGCCGAAAATGTGCAGACGGCCGAAGTTTGGGGAGGGGCCGACGTATGGCGTATTTACCCTACAGATACTTTTATAATAATAATAATAATAAAATTTTAATTCAGAATTACTTCCATATTTTGTTAGTTACAGTGTTCTTAACCTAGTGTTAGTAAAAACATTTATGAATTAAAACAACGACAACGTGTCAGGCGCTTGCTTTTGCGTGTAGGCCTATCCAATGCCTCATCAGTACTGAGTCCCAGCGGCTGGCACACGCGGTCAGGATGGTGCTGGGGCCGCCGCGCACCCGCGCCATTAAAGACGCACTTCGCTTGCGTATGACGGCGTGAAAGCCGTCCACGCGCGCCTCCGCGAACATACCACTCGCGCTGCAGTACCGCGGCAGCCCCATCATCACCCTGAACGCGTTATTATATTGCACACGCAGGGCGTCGTATGTCCTCCGCGTGTATTTGGCCCACAAACTGCAGGTGTAGAAGGTCTGGCAGAAAGCTCTAAATAGTGTGACCTTCACTTGTTCAGTACACCGTACGAATCTGCGAGCCAACATGTTACAGCGAACAGACAACGCCCTGCGTTCCCTCTCCATATCCATATCGTCTTTAAGGTCCTCGGTGACCCAGTGGCCCAGATACTTGAAATGAGTGACTTGGTTTAATGGTGTACCATAGAGTGAAACGGGAGGTACAACTGTGACCTCTTTTTTAGGTGCTTTAAATACCATAAGCTCACTCTTTTTCACATTGTATTTGAGCCCCTGGGCTGCCGCATAATCTTCACATATACGGAGTAGCTTGCGCAGCGCACCGATTGAAGGGCTGAGCAGGACCATGTCATCCGCATAGCTTATATTATTAACGCAAATTCCTTCTATGTGACATCCGATGCCGGTGCTGCTCAGCTCTCCAATCAGGCGGTCCATATATAGATTAAATAATTTCGGTGAGGTCAGCCCCCCCTGCCTCACTCCACACTCCAATACGTAATCGTCCGACTTACTGGCCGCCCACCTAATAGCATTTTTCTGATTTTTGTACCAGTACTCAAATATAGATACAATTTCAGGGGGCAAACTAGTGTCTTGGTACATTTTAGTCCACAACAGGTCGTACGACACTAAGTCAAATGCCCTGGACAGGTCCAAGAAACATGCGTATACTGGGGTTTTACGAGCGGTGTAGTATTGCACAGTCTGTTTAAGGCACAAAATCGCACTTTCAGTAGATAGACCATTTCGAAAACCGAACTGGCCATCATGCAGTTTTATATGTTTTGTTAAATGGCCGTCAAGCAAACTGTCCAATACCTTCGCTATAACCGTGGCTAGGGAGATAGGCCTGTAGTTAGACCTGTCCGAGACATTTCCAGTCTTATTTTTTACAATAGGGACAACAATGGTATACATGAAATCATCAGGTAGGTAGGAGTGGTTAATACAGAGATTAAACAATAGGGCCAAAACTCTAGGCAAGTGTACCCCAGCAAACCGCAGGTGCTCAATGCTGAGGCCATCATGACCTGGAGATTTTCCTCTTTTCATAGATTTAATAACTACATCAACATTCTTTGCACTAAACCTTACATTGATATCTCCAGGTATAGCCCCAGCATCAGGCACCGACCTCATCTCAGGCTGTGCAAGATTGCCAACCGGCTCAACTCTGAAATGTTGCCTAAATAATTCTGCAATGGCATCTGGCTCGTGTTCACTCTCGACGCTTACGGGCCGGCTAGGCTTTATATTCAATTTATTAGTTGATTTCCAAAATTTTGAAAAATTGTTATTGGAATGGTGTCGTGCAATTATATCCATCTTAATTTGTTGTTGGTTATTTTGACACCATTTCAATTTTTCCTTGAACAGACGTCTAGACTCAGTCATTTCATTGTATAGCTGACCAGAGTTAGGTCTCCCATACCATAGCCAGTTATGATAACACTGCCGAGCCTTACCGTGAGCCTCCCTCACATGTTTATTCCAACCTATAATATGCTTGCCCCTACTGCGATTTGAATTCGCACTAGAGGAAGATTTCGCGCCTTCTGTCAATATGCATACTATATTTCTATACATATTGCTAATTAAGGATTTATGCTTATCAGAGTTGCACTTTTTATCAGCACAAGTAGCAAATTCCGATGGAAAATCAATAAGCCGCAGATTTGCGTGACAATAGTTACGGTACATTTCAATTTGACTAGGTTGCCTTTCACCCCATATTACATTATTTTTAAATTCGTTTGTTATTACAATTTTAGGTTTTATTAAATTCAAATTACATGTTAATTGCATTGGATAGTGATCCGACCAGTAGGTATCATACAATATGGTCACAGTATCGATGGTTGCGCGCGCGGCGCTCGTGACTACGCAGTGATCGAGCCACCGCCGACATCCGTGTGCGTCGCTAACAAAAGTGTGCGAGTCGTTAGGTAACAATTCGAGATCAACACATGTCCATGATTGTTCTACGCAAAAGTCTAAGAGTTGCATTGCAAATGACTCACCCGGGTGCGCGTTGAAGTCTCCCAACACAAACACAGATTCAACATCACTAACTGCAATTATAGAATTTATTTCACCTAGACATTCCGTAAACTCGATCAAATTGTCTTTAGAGTCCGTAGGCATATACACCGATATGATTAGCAAACAACGATCTTGTACCTCAACCTTAATAGCTGCTATGCGATCACTGTTACACTTTAACACTGACACTGAGGGAAACACTGACTTCCTCCAGAGCAATGCCACACCTCCGTATGGTCGACCACGGAGCACACCTGCCGAAGTATCCACGGCAGACTTGCCAGTGAACGCAAACTTGTCACTGATGCTGTCCAGGAATGGAATATCGTGCGGCAACAGCCACGTCTCCTGTAGCGCCACAATGTCAGCTGTTTCACATATATGCCTTACACATTCGGCAGATCTTATAATATTTTTGCAGTTAAATGTCACTAACTTAGTGTGATTATTCATACGCTAGGTGCCAACAGTTCTATTATTTCGCAATCCTAGTACCGGAATTACTTCTTGCCCTGAAGTTGACAAAGCGACGGTATGCAACGCCTTCTGGCCAGAAATCATCATTCAGGAAAGTATCTAGTTTATGTTTTGGTACCAGTACTTTGTACGCATCATATAATTTAGGTACTTTCATATTCATTTTTTCCAAGTGTACAGTGACATCAGTTTTACTCGCTATGTAACTCAGTATGTCACACACGGGCACGTCCTTCGCAACATTATAAATATAGATGGGAATTTTAATATCTGCAGCTTTGAAATTCGTGTCCGCGCTCGAAACTGCCTTTCCCCTACTAGCGATAAACCGATTCCTTAAACGTCTTTTCTGTACTAGGGTCCATTCTTGGTCTTCCTTTGGTATTTTCCAGTCACCATTGCGTACAATATCAGCCAAAGATTTTCTACTGCCGAGTACACCTTGCTTTATGTTCGGAGCGGCCGTGTGTCCCGCCTCGCTCGGCACGTCGGTCGCAGCTGATTGCCGGTGAGTCATCTCGGGCTCGTCGCCGGCCGTAGAAACACAAATACTGTTGTCGTTAGCGCGATCACAATTTTGTTGAGTACCCTCATTTTCTGAACATGATTGAATAATATCCCGATAACTCGTATCTACGCGTTTGTCGCTAGTATTTTTGCATGGTGTGACATATTGAGTGTCCAAATACTCCAGCCCCTTTGGACCGCTGCAGTATTCATGGTGACTATCCAGCAAAAAGCCACCTCTTTTGACGTTGACATTACTGGCGGTGCTTCTAAAATTATTCACTATAGATGCCTTTTTTAGGCTTTCAAGATCAGACTTCACATCATTTAGGTTTTCTTTAGTGGCATACAGTTCTTTGATCTGATTCATCTCCTGCTGCATTCGCATCAAATCCTTCAAAATCCGAGTGACGTCGACGTGATCAAAAAGTACCGGCGGTAGTTTTTGCAGGTCACGGGCCACAAAAACCGGTAATACCTCAGGATCGGACTCCTTCAGCATGCAGATGATATCGTCTATTTCACGGAGCTTCTTCCCGTCTCTCTTCCTCGCCTTCTTACGCTTCTCCGTGGGTAATGATTCACAAAGTAGATTTTTAGCATTGTGAATATCCTCGTCAGAAAATGCACTCACACATATTTGACTAATGCTCTCCTCGTTCATCACATCGATTTTGTTACATATAAAGGCTAGGACCTCGTTAATAACTATATTGCAACTCGAACATTTTAACAATTTCGCGGCCATGGCTAGTCTCGCGCGTCCGTATGACACACTAAAATACTTGAAAGTATTTTGAGTACTCGGGAATATAAAACTTGCAAGGTTTTGCGCGACAAAGTTCCTTAAATATATGGTAGTAAGGAATAAATTTCCATGAAAGTATTTAGAAAAGTCCATTACCTAATTTTGCGATAAACATCCTTACTCATATTAGGATAAGGTTTATTTTTCAATACAAACTTGCATTACCAGGGCGTCACACGAAGTTTTCTATACTTGAGTGCCCAAAAACTTGCAAGTATATTGATACCTGCTTTTCGACCCTGGTATTTTTATAGAGACGCACTCTGTGCGACTCATGACTATCGGCATAGATAAATATAATACTATACCTATCGGGAACCAAGCGAATGAGTTCTAGAAAAGTCGGCTATCAAAGTTTAAAAAAGCGTTTTGTTTTTTTCATTAGCTTGATTTACAACATACACAACATCAACTGTTTATTAGTTGCTATTGTCTGTTCAAGATACGAAAAAAATAAAACGTAAACAAAGAAAACAATGATTTTCAAACTTAATAGCACGATAACTGATCGGGATAACCCTACCTAATTAAAAATGGCCCCCTGTGATGCGAAATAGTTACTTTGGGTGTAATGCATAAGTTGACAGGATATCAAATACATTGACATTTTAGAATCATTGAATTGGCTTTTTAGGTTCTTTATCGTGTAAAATAGTTTATAAGCATATCTAATACATAAAAAAAATATTCGTTATTATAATTATGAACAATACAGGAAAAATATAAAATATGCTGTATAATTTATGAATCGAAGGGACAGGCGTATTTTTGTAAAACTTTCGCTTGGAGTATTTAACTTAAATCTACTTTTGTTGCGAAGGCGACATTAAAAGAACCATTTTATGGTTTGTTTACTTTTTATTTTTTTGTATAAATGTAAGACGCATATTGATTAACATAATTTATGAACATTTATTATAAAATACTACTACAAACAGAGTAAGTTTTTATTATGTATAAAATTTAAATTACACTACTTTTACGAACTTAAATGTAAAAACAAAACGCAATCGCTTTACTAGGTACCTATATACTTTTTAAAATAAATGCTCATGGCCGTTCATTGGTTAACATAATATCTTACTTTTTTAAATATTTGATGTTTATTAAATAAATATTTATTTATTTTACCATCTACAGATTAGTACCAAATTAAATAAAAATAAATATATACATACGTAAAAGCGCCATCTATGAATGCCGAGTGAAAGTTAACTCATTGTAACGTTTTACTACAAGCTAGTACGTATTTTGGCCACCAGAGCAACGAAGTGCACATCATATTTTTCAAAAATATTCATATTCAATTTAATGTTTCATTTTTTATTTAATCGTAATAAAGGAATTTTTTAATTAATAAATATCATATTTTAGAACTTCATTTTCTTATTTATCATTTATGCATGAAAGTCATCAATATAATCGATACTAGTAAAGCCATTTGTTGAGAGAGTTAAGAATTACGGAAAACGTTCTAAGGAATGAGACCCCATGGATTGGGTATTTGACGTTACTTATGAGTTTATGATTGTTGAATGTTATGGTGTTTCTTTGATTTCTTTCGTTCGTTCGTGTTCTGTTCTTATACAATTTTACACTCCTCACGTCACGTACGTGGGAATCTCTGAGCGGGAGACTGAGCCCTGAATTCAGATACCTCTTGAATTACTCAACGGGGCTATCTTACTTTCGGCAGGGCTGGATAGTTGTAGTCTTGTGTGTATTTTCTAAATAAATCGCAGGGACAGACACTTGAAACAGCTGGAATCGACATCCGAATATGTTGTTTTTCACATGATCGGTAAAAATAAGTTACATATTCTATGTATGGTAGTGAAAGTTGGGTATGGCAGAAGAGTCATGAAAGTAGAATAAATGCTGTAGAAATGAGAGCACTGATGGATGATAGATGAAAGACTGACAAAGAAGATATATAAGGCAAGGGTGAATGGGACAGGACCAAGGGGAAGACCTAAGCGGACGTTCTCTGATCAGATTGGAGATATCCTAAAAAAGGACAGGTCAGAAGTACCCTAAACAGAAGAGCATGCATGAGAAACTTGATGGGAGTGAATCAAGCAAGAGAGGTATGTCAGGATCGTTGCAAATGGCGTTCTATGGTCTATGCCTACCCCTTCGTGAAACAGGCGTGAGTCTATGTATGTATGTTCTATGTGAAGGTGGTAAAACAGTTAATGTTGTGTATAAATAAATTATTCTCTAAACATTAGGTATATAATATACAAGCGGGATGCAGAAAGGGAATGGGACGTACGGATCAAGTCTTTTCCTTAAGGTGCATTTCAGAAAAACCTTAAGTAAACACCAGAAGGTTTTCTGCGCCTGTATTGACCTGGAAAATGCTTACGATCGAGTGGTGAGGGATGAACTTTGGTCAACACTTTTTGTGTATGGAGTGAGCAGCAATCTGATACGGGCACTGGAATCCTTATAATAAGAAAGTTGTTTGAAGATATTTCTTGTAATTAGGGTCATTTCGCCTGTTCGCGTCCATCCCCCTATTCGCGCCCATTTTGCGGACCTCCCTTTAAAAATGCTCGTAAATAAGTATACTAACACACTAATAAAATAAAAAGTCAGTATCGCCAATACCTCTACGTATAAGAGACACGCACAAATAGACAAAAGTTCCGTGCGCCCAGCTTATCCTGTTTAAAAAAATTAGTTAATCTCGGTTGTTCAACAAAAGAGTGCAGATGCGCGGGATATAAATAAAAAAATAGTGTGCAGCGGCGTGTTTGACGGTAAGTATTTTATTGTTTTATGTGAATTTTAGGATACATAGCTGTTTCTAGACATTAATAATGAAAAGACGAATAGTATGAATTATGAATTAGCTTGTTTTTTTATAGTTAACAATTAAAATAAGGTGGACGCGAATTACAACACCGAATTTATAAAACTTCCACTTTGCGTCCACAATGGACGCGAACTCGTCTATTTATGATTTCTTCAGTTGTTTATTTTTATGTGATTAAAATATGAGAGAGAAATTGGGATTTTGTTTATTTTAACATTAATAGTAGGTATGCAATTGTAATAACCAATTTGCGTCCACATTATTATGATTGTAATAAAAGATACAATCGATATAATAATCGATCACAAGTGGACGCAAACTATACCTGCAAGGGATAATATTATAGCAAATTGCGTCCATATTTTCATGAAATAGAAATAATCGCATAAATACATTCTATATATAAGTAGTTTTAAAGCCCCTGTACACATTGGCCCAACTAGCTGGCCCAGCATGTTGGGCCAACATGATACGACGCACACTGGCGAATATTTGCTAAGACCTGGACAATAAATGACTTTAAAATATTGTCGACAGAACACTTTTATAACACTTAGCTTAAACCTTAGTAAATGACGCAACTTTTGAGCATTTTTTTATATATTTTAAATGTTAAAATTCTATAAAAATCTATCTGTCTAAGAAGCTGAGTCGCATGTTGTCGCTCGTTGTTTTTACAACTGTTTTTTTGTTATGGATTCTATTTCTAGAGGTATTTATAATTTTGCTGTCAGATATTACTACTTTCTAAAATAAATCCTAACACCGATACCTTTGCCTAGAAATTGATAGTATTAGTTACTTACGTAAGCAGAAAGAATAAGGAAATAGTACGATATTCTTCTTCCGAGAAATAAGCTGTATTAAATTGAAGCATAATAATGCTAGTATTTAGTTTGTTTTAGATTTAGCTATCGATATCTGCCTAATGATTAGTTTTTATTAGCTGTAAGTGCCGGCATTAACGCGTACATTTTGTCGTTGAATATTTTGAGGTCTTTAACTTGAGTTCATTATTTTAATGAGTGGTTTTAAAAAAGTTGATATCTATCTGAAGGTGCCCAAGAATCAAGAAATAAGGATATAAATAAATATCGCAGAGACTTTACTACAAGAAAAACGCCCCGTATTTAAACTACAAATGAGACATTTATTTCAAAGATTTTTATTTCTTCAGTTCCTTATATCTCAAGTTCACGTAAAACGTCCAGAAAGTCCAATACGCAGTTGCCCTGGATGCAATTTTTAACTGTTGAAAGAACCTGAAGTAGAGTATTGAAATTTAAACAAAGTTAGGTATCAATATTGGATACCATATAGTTTGTGTATCTCTGATCATTTATGTTTCTTAGTTATGAATATTATTAATTATAATACAATTTGCTATAGTTAAATTCTTGTTAATCTCTATCATATATACATATACTAACTATTATCCTTCTATTGTTTTAAAACTATCAATATCATAAAGTCAGTCTTTATATTCGCGCTGGTCGGAACAACGGCTTCTTTTCGTAAAATAAAAATCATTCATAAATCAAAAGGTTTACATTTAATTTCAATAGGTTTATTTAATGCATTTTTATTATTAAAACATTTTGGCCATCTTTTTGGTAACATTCGGCAGTGTGCGACGCCAAGATTGCTATTTACACATTGGCTGACGGATCATTCTGCATTGGTGCTTAGACAAAGATGGACGTAGAAGCACTTGCAGCCACGGCTATTTATTTATACAGTGCGTTTAATTATTACCTGCGCGTACATGTGTACTAAAGTAGAATGTGATGCATTCAAAATTTTGTCATTAATGATTATTTTTTACTTTTTCATTTCGTTAATAGTGGCGTCGTGCCATATGGCGGATAAAATAAAATTAATA
Source organism: Euclidia mi (assembly GCA_944739405.2). NCBI lineage: Eukaryota > Metazoa > Arthropoda > Insecta > Lepidoptera > Erebidae > Euclidia > Euclidia mi. The sequence goes on along the minus strand of OX123208.2, from coordinate 29,079,760 downwards.
TTCAATTTTATCCGCCAAACGGCTCCACGCTTCATTAGCCTAAAATATGAAATAGGTAGCTTATTATTAATAATAGGAATTTTGTTTAAATAGCCTTTTCTTTTTTGTTTTTGGTTTCGGGTTGGAAAATCCTCATGGAGTCCCTCCGCCCTGGGGGATGGGCGAAGGGGACTGTCAGACTCTTACTGACTAAAAACCAACCCGTTTGCCTCATGTACCCGTGTGTACATCGAGGGTCGGGTTTCGCCCAAGCATACGTCGCAACCCCCCGACGGGTATCGGCCCGCCAGATGGTCAGGCGGGCCCCGAACAAAACCCCCTTGGCGGCGGATTAAGGTGTTGGGCTCCGCCGCCAAAACACCCAGCGGCCGCAGAGGATAGGGAGGACGGCAACGCAACACCGCATCTCCTCTTCCTCTGCGGCCCCACCGCGACGCATCGAATGGTGCGCCCCCATTTGGTCGCGGGAGATAGGGCGCGCGGCAACGCAACACCGACACGCCTCTCCTCCCGCGACCGCACCCGACTGCGAGGGACAGACAGAACTGTCCCCCGCACCCGCACCGTTGGACGCATCCTGCGCAGGCCCCGTCAAGCCCACGCGGAGCGTCCCCTCCTGGATCTCTCTTAGCTTCACCGCGGGTCACCAATCCACGGTTACTGAGCCCCCCCCACCACGACAAGGTGTAGATCCCACGGGGGGGTTGTTTAAATAGCCTACCCAACTACCTACCAAGTCTAGAAGATAACAATGTGGTACCTGATAAAAATATGTTTTGTAATTTACTTCGTTTTTAATTATTTATTTTGAAAATGTATTTATTTTGAAAAGACAACTCCCGCATTTGGACTAAATCCTGTATTGCGGGGGACTTTACAAACATACAACTAACGGACACAATGAACACCCAGACTCCAAGCAACAATTTGTGAATTACACAAAGTGTTGTCTCGTGTGGGAATCGAACCCACTACACTCGGCGCAGTGTCAAGCGGCGAGGCGGCCGCTTAAACCACTACGCTAGCCTCAGTCATATAATAATAAAAAATAATAAACAACATAAAATTTGTAAAAAAATACATATATTACTAGCTTTTGCCGGCGGCTTCGCTCGCGTTAAATTCGGAGTAACACAAATCTCCTTTATTGTTTGGGGAATAATGGGTATCTATGCGGGGAATGAAGACATTTTCACCATTTGACGTCCCACTTATTATAATAGCTTTTATAATGTTTCGTCCTACGTGTTTTACTTATAGCCGTTTGCCATTACATAGTTTTCTACATTAAGAGGACTGGAACATCAGCTTTTAGTCTCAAGTTGTGTGAAGGCACTCTTGATATTTCTAAAGAGTTCAGAAACTCTATAGGGTACGAAATAACTTGGTCAGTATCCATGATATTATCTACAGAAAGTACCAACTCAACAACATACAGTCAAATGTCAAAGCTATGGTCCAATATGACTCTGAACAGAACTTCGCATTTATAAAATTAGTAGAAGTGAAAACGGTACCCACATCATACTCACTTTCGCATTTATACCTAATATTAGTAGGGATTAGCCAAGGGAGTTACAATAATTATTAGTTTATATAAGCGAATGATGTAATGACAGTGCACAATTTAAAAATGTGTGACAATGTATGATGAGACAGTACTGACAGCACATGCGCAGCACTCAATTACTACAGCGCATGCGTTTTTACTGTCAATAGGTAGTAGGTTTGTCCTTTGGTTTGTCCCTACAAACTTCGATCGTCTCTAAAATCCCTCCCAGATTATTTTTTGCAACTTATTGTATCCTATGTGTGTATCCTGGTTCTGAGCTACCTCCCCACCAATTTTCAGCCAAATCGGTTTAGCCGTGTCTGAGTTATAAATAGTGTAACTAACACTACTTTCTTTTATATAGGTATATAGATTGTTCAATTTCGGTACAATTTCTATAAATTGTAAAACCTCATTGCTGTCCTACGCCGACGCCATCGTTATAGGAACTTGAGAACGTAAATATATTCACGCGCAACAGTACTGTCTCCGCTGAAGAGCGACTACGAAATGAAAAAGACGTCAAGGTGTGAACGCTGTTGGCGAAGCGCGCCAAGATCCTTTGATGTGTGCACAAAAAACCGACACTATTCGGCTGGCCGGCCAACGTCGGCGCCAACTACACCAATTAAGCCAACATAGCGCCAACTAGCTCTCTACACATTGGGCCAATACGTTGGGCCAGCATGTTGGGCCAATGTGTACAGCGGACATTAAGCCAACATAGCGCCAAGTCGCTCTCTACACATTGGGCCAATACGTTGGGCCAGCATGTTGGGCCAATGTGTACAGCGGACATTATAATTTAAAATGCATTTTTGGTTAAGACTGAGTTTAAAATTGAATTATTACTTTTAATTTCTTTTATTCCATATTTTTTCTATTTAAGATGAGTTCTTAGGAGACAAGAAAGAAGAAGGAAAAAAAAAATACAAAAGATGATTAAATAAAGAAAGCGTTTTGTGATATTCGTGAGAAGAAGAAATCGATAAGACAAATATGTACATAATTATGTAAAAATTATGCTATTCCGAAGACCACAATATTGGACAACATGTACTTATCGTTATTTTTTTATCTTTGATTTTAAGTTCAATCGATGTTGAGAACAATAAATAGTTATTTATAGTTTCTGTAAAGTGATTTAATAATGATAATAATGTAGATTTTTTATAACTTTAATCTTAAATGTAGAAATTGTTAAAAGCCAATCTTTCTTTAGATTGTCTTAACAATATCACCCTTATATGAAGGACTAGAGGACGCCAGCAGCTACGCCTGCAATTTTTTTAAATGTACCCATTTTGGCCGATCCCGTGGGCATTTCGGGAAATCCCTTCTTAGTGCACCCCTACGGTCTCCAAGGAACACACATGGCAAATTTCAGCTTCCTGCGCCCAATAGTTTCGGCTGTAGCGTGTCTGTCAGTCAGTCAGTAACGCAAGGATTTTATATATTAAGATTATAAGGCTAATATTGTTAAGACTAAGCTGGTGGACGCAAACTGGTCCACAGGTGGACGCAATTTGGATTTTTTGTACGCAAACTGGGTAAAATGCCATATTTTGAAGTTTGTCTATTTAAAAAAAAATTGGTTGCCTGTAAAGTCGGTATACGGGCGAAAGTTTTACGTGACAACGACTTTGAGTGGTAAAATAATTTTAATGTGAATATTCATTCGTATAGTAGGAAGAAGGATGAAAGACGCGTGCCTTTCACTTTTTATGTCTGTCTCTCTCGCTCTTAGGCGGGACGCGTGCCTCTCACTCGCTCTCATTGTGAGCGCATAACGTGAGCGGAGCGTAACGCAGTTTCTTGAAGTGTCACCCGGCAAACCAATTTATAAGACGTTGTCACGTCAAAAAAACACAACAAGTTTCGAACTAAACTGAAAGTTATTATTAAAATAGACTATATAATGAACGCATTACATACATTTTTCATTGAATCAATTTGCTGGAACATTTTTATTTTCTCCTTCAAACTTGCCAACTGCACTAAATGGACGCGAACAGGCGAAATGATCCTATATTGTTGGTGTGCTTATCTATCTATACTATAATAAAACTGTAGAGGTAAAAAAGTCTGTAAGGTCGAGGCGTCGAAGTCCGTCTGCGGGGCAACACCATATAGTGTCTTTATAGGCTTTTTCTGAATAGCTATGACGTTGACAACTTGATCAGTAAAACAGAGTCACTTTTTCGTCCTACCTTTAAATTATAGATGGCGCTGTGTTGAGTTTAATAGCGAAAAAATGGTTTCATAATTGTTAATTGTTGACAAGTCGAAACACGAGTTAGTTGTGTCGAGAAATTATTTAAAGTGTTCCGTGAATATCAACGGATTTTTACGTGGTAAAGTGGTAGGTGGCTAGCTTGTATTACATTTTATTGTTTTATTCTATTCAAATCGAAATTACATCTTTATTTACAGAAATAATAGTTGTGATAAAACCTTAACGTATAAATCCAATATTGGGGGAAGACTGTCTAGTATTTTAGGGAAAGGCCGTCATATACCAATCTTGCCCCAAGGCAGAAGTTGTAAACTTTTTTTCAGTTAAGCATTTTCTTTAAACATTACTTACTTTTTTAATATTACCTATTACATGCTGTATTTACGGTGTTGTCTTTTTTTCATTGTACTTATGAATACAAATTAAGTTTATAGAAAGAGGGTTTTTATTAACTCCTTTCATTTATATGCTATCTTTTCAACAGTACAAATATAACCAACTGCGTTTGTTTGTTACTATTTAGTTTTTCTATAGTTTAAAGACTCTCTGGATTTGGTTTGTACTTATCATCTTAATACCAAAACTTATCAAACACATTGCATTTTAGATAAAACGAACAAACATACTTACCTACTGTACCCTACAGTCAAAAATTCTAATTATGCCATCATAATTAGAATTTATTATTTATACTGATTTAAATGTTGACAATCCCTTCTACTGCAAATACACCGGACTTGCCCCACTTTATGATTTTACCACCATATATTGTGATTGCTGCCTTATATCGTACTATTTGAAGCATATATTTGATTAAATTTTATTGTAGAATTTTCACTAAATATGGGTGCTGCTAATATCTATCAAATAACAAACAATCGATGCTTATGACGGAGTTGCCCCAATTACACGGGAAAGTCCGTCTACTGACTACCTTTTAAAAAAACGCGTTTATTGTCATAATGACAACAGTTACATTGATGTTTGTAAAAGTAACTTATAAATAAGGAATCCTTTGTCATAATTAATATTCAAAACATACAATAAAGTTAAAAAATTAGCCATAGGGTGATTATCAAACCAAACTTGCAATAAACTATGCCGGACTTCGCCACCTCGACCTTACATTAAAGATATTTTGACGAAAATTAGCTAAAAAATCTAGGAAAATGCTAAAAAGCAATACTTGATGTTTTTTAGAATTTATGTCTGTCTGTCTGTCTGTCTTTCCATATGTTGCTAAAGATCTCTAAAATGGCGAAATTGATTTCAATAAAACTTACACTCATGTACAAAGGATACTCAAACCTATAAATTGTATATGTTACATCACAATCGGTTGAGTGGTTTTTGGTGTACAGCTTGACCTCTCCTTTGTACGTAATCCTAAACAAAACAGGGATCATCCAAAACTGGTTATATACATAATAATATATGGTGCCATCTATGATCATCATATGTTTGTTAGTAAAAGCACAGTATAAAGACATACAGTAGTTTGACGCCTTTGATCTCGTAGAAAAAGCCGACAATGTCTAGACAAAGGTAAGGAGGCTAGGGCTGCCACATGTAAACAATACCTACTTATTCAAACACCGTCTATTTATTTTAGAAAAATATTACAATTGTTACGCTACATGAATAATATAGTGTAAATCACTTATCTATACATAACATATCTTCACGCCTTTTATCCCCGAAGGTGTATTACACACCCACACTTCGCCAGATATGTTTCGGTCCCAATGTAATAGGGGGCGAGCCTATTGCCATCTACCGGGCACATTATTAAGCGAGCGATAATTAACATTTTTAATACACACATAACTTCGAAAAGTCAGAGGTGTGTGCCCGAGGTACCTGGGGATCGAACCCAAGACCATCGTCTCGGCAGTCCGTTACGTACACCACTGGGCTACCGCCGCTTTTTTTTCCTTATCTATACATATAAATAAAATTGGAGTGTCTGTTTGTAATATTAAAATAACCGCTTTTTACTAAATGCATATGGATGTATACACGGTACATACACTGAAATGACATTTTTTATAATTTTTGTCTGTCTGTCTATTTGTTCTCGCTAATCTCTGGAACGGCTTGACCTATTCTGACGGGACTCTCACTGGCCTGATGTACCAAGGAGTAACATAGGCTAAAAATTAACCGGGTACGCGAAGAAGTTCCCTCAGGACGCGGGTGAAACCGTGGGAAACAGCTAGTTTTGTATAAATAGGTAAATGGAGGTTTTCGTTCGTTCACTGGGAATGATAACATTTGACATGTGTTGTGATCAGACAAAAAGAGTTCATGAATAGATCCTTGTGCATTTTGAATGTTACTTATTATATGATCTATACAAGCACTTTGGCGGGTTGATATTTATGTGTAAACACAAACCATAGAAAGTATGTCATCTAATTTTCTAGAATCGCTACTTTCTTTCAGAACATCAATGTTAAAATCGCCTGTCAGAATGATACGTCTCTTCCGCTTTAGTAATTTATGTAACATTAGATCAAATTGTTTCACAAAAATATCTGTATAAATATGAATCGCATGATTATTATTCGAAAATAAAAGTGAAATACCATCTATTTGCTTCGGCGGAATATTATTTACATTTCGGTACAAAGGCAACCGAGGGGTTACAGAAAAATCCAATATCACTTTTTGTCTAACACGGGAATCGAACGTGAGATCGTATGATCAGCAGTCGCCTATGCTACCGCTGCACCACAAAGTCCCGCCACTATTATATACAAGATCCTTTATCAGATCACTATCGGCGAGGACGCGACCCCGCACTTGAGTCGAACAAGTGTCCTGCACTGCCACATCGCCGGTACTCAAACTGACAAGGTACGTGACTGGCTTGTTATTAATACGTGAAAAAGAAGTAAGCGGTTAATGCTTTCCCCGCGCCGATAACAACTGCTTCAAGCATTGTCGTTCTGATCCCCTCACGTGACAACACTTTGTACGATACACTAACAGTTATACCGAATCTGAGTGTTCTTTCGTCAGTTGTTTGAATGTTTGTAAAGTCTGCTGCAGCACTGGATTTATTCCTAAAGCAATAGTTATCGCTTCACAAGAAATATCCTCTAGTATGAACGAGCAATAAGTTTGATAACTAATTCAAACCAACATTTCTACAGTATTTTCTCACAGTAGCAAATTGCTTATACCTACTTATTGTAATTGCAGCTTGAAGAACAAGTTGACGACACGGTTAAATATGGTACAGATACATTCTGCGAAACAGTAAAAGTTGAAGACGAGCGGGACAAGCCCATGTTCTCTGATTCTGAAGAAAACATTGTGGAAGAAGAATACAGGTGAGAACAGAATAACGATATAACCACCGAGATCAGTGGGAGGTACAATCAAACAAGTTGGCGGTGGACTAGTTTGAAAAACAAATCCCCTGGCCCGCTCATAGAGTCGAGGCACGCTAGAAACTTCTTTTTTATACGAGTGTCAATGTGTGTATAAAGTAGTGCTGGAAGCGACGATATCTTACTAAGCAATTCTCGCCCTTATGGTGGTCTAGCGGGAAGTTGTTCGATTGTACATATTATGCTGTAAATGACTTAGATTTTTGTTTGAAGCAGTAAGTATAACAAAACTAACTCCTTTAAGTCATTCTAGTTATTAATTTTTCCATATATGATACCGATTTGACGAGGTTCCGTATTTTTATCCAGATGTTACTGAAATACAAATAATAAATGATTAAGTATTGTCTGTTCTTTCAGAGAAGAAATTCCTGAAAATCAGCTCGCAAGTTCATTACTGACATGTGACCCGCTTGACATAAACAGTGTCGTTACTGTGAAACACGAGGAACAAGCAGAGGAAGGAGAGGTCGATATAATCTTGTCAACATACCTGACACCTGTCGCGCTATTATTGCAGCACGAATTATAGTAATTCTTAGTACAGGATGTAAAAAGACCCTTAATGAAAACTGAAATCCCACATTATTCCAATCATTAGAAACATTTTTACTTCGGCACAATACCTGGGCAATTTCTGGTTCAGGAGGTATTGAGGTTCAAAGTCATCAAATTTTTTTGTAATTAGGTGCAAAATCGATGCATTTACCCCGCCAATATGTTCTATAGATGTCTTATGACCCCATGGATAAAAAGTTCGAGCATAGCACGCGCGCACTTTAATAGCCGTTTAAAGAATGTGTCCACTTGAGAAAAATATGTTTTACAGTTATTATTTTTAATATGACTTGGCATGATGTCCACAACGAGTAGACTTATTTATTAATTTGTTAGGTTCACCAACAATTGTTTACACATTACATTTCAGGTAATTGGTGGCATACATTTACATGTATAACAATTATTTACTGGCTAACACCACATGCACTAATATAAGTTAATTATATTGTGAATTTAGAACAGTAAACAATAATAGATAATAAATACATTAAAATAGTCGTCCATATAACTATGAAATTAAACGTGAAAATTTAATGAGTGACATAACTCCTTAAAGTGACTGGCGATATTAGGGCGGGCATGGAGAACACTAAGGTCACAGTATTGGCCTTGGTCGACTTTTCGAACGCCTTTAATACCGTCAGTCACGATATCCTTCTATCAACCCTCTCCCATCTAATGACCTCACCTAGTTCATAGATTATACAGATATACTGGTATAGATGCGCAACTCCCTCTAAGGAAAAAGTTCAATAGGCATCCTCTACGCTAGATGGCGTACAAACAATTTTATTTTTATTCCGATCGTATAGATGGCGTTAGTAGTGGATTCATTTTTCAAAATAAAATAAATGTTGAATTTCGGTGTTAATAAATAAGTAAATGACAACTATTATGTAAAATATGCAATTTAAAAGTAAAAAAAAAAATAAAAATCACAACATGTAATTTTGGATAAGCGTGGATTCGATCCACGGACATCTAATTTATGAGCAGAGCACGCTCCCACTGCGCCACGCAGATCTTATCATTATTGGCGAAATGGCCGTTCAGTTGTCGCCAGGGCCGTGAAAGTTCCATACATGGATAAATTTCATATAATCAGCGCCATCTACCGATGAGGGCAAGAACTAAAGAAAAAGCGATAACTGAACGGTCATTTCGCCAACATAGATAAGATCTGCGTAGCGCAGTGGGAGCGTGCTCTGCTCATAAATTAGAAGTCCGTGGATCGAATCCACACTTACCAAGAATTACATTTTGTGTTTTTTATTTTTTTTTAACTTTTAAATTGAACTTTTTACATAATAGTTGTCATTTACTTATTTATTAACACCGGAATTCAACATTTATTTTATTTTGAAAAATGAATCCACTACTAACGCCATCTATACGATTGGAATAAAAATAAAATTGTTTGTACGCCATCTAGCGTAGAGGATGCCTATTGAACTTTTTCCTTAGAGGGAGTTGCGCATCTATACCAGTATATCTATATAATCTATGGTTGTCGCTTTTTCTTTAGTTCTTGCCCTCATCGGTAGATGGCGCTGATTATATGAAATTTATCCATGTATGGAACTTTCACGGCCCTGACCTAGTTCTATGGAATGGTTCTCGTCGTATGTTCAGGAGCGCCAGCAGTCGGTCTACAGTGATGATTGCTCATCGAGTTGGCGTGACATAAACTCTGGTGTTCCTCAAGGTGGCATACTCTCTCCGTTATTATTTTCAGTTTTTATAAACTTCCTGACACCTAACCTTCGATGTGCGTACCATCTTTATGCCGACGACTTGCAGCTTTACTCCCAGGCGAGAGTGGAAGATGTGACAATGGCGATAGCGGATGTAAATAGAGACCTTACGGCGATTCTGACTTGGTGCAACGATTTTGGTCTGGACGTTAATCCTACCAAATGTCAGGCCATGATTGTAGGTAGTAAACGCATGATACCCAGATTAGATCTTTCAACTTTGCCACCAATCATGTTTAACAGACTGAAAATTCCTTTCAGTACAACAGTCAAAGATCTAAGACTACACATAGATTCCACTCTCGACTGGCAGGCCCAGGTCACTGACGTCAGTCAGAGAGTCACTGGTACACCTCGAGCTTTATACCGCCTCAAAAATTTCCTCCCTTCCAGGACCAAGACAATGCTTGTGCTGGCCTTAATATTTCCTTTAATCGACTATGGTGATATGTGTTATTATGACCTGAATGCAGAATATCTCAATAAGTATGACCGCCTTCTCAATAACTGCATTCGATTCATCTACAATCTTCGCAAGTATGATCACGTATCTACTTTTCGTTCCGAACTTAAATGGTTACCCATCCGTCAACGCCGGAGTTTGCGTGCTCTCACTACACTCTTTTATTTACTTAAATCCCCTTCTCCCCCTACATACTTGATTTCTTACTTTCAATATCTATCTTCTACACATGAGATAGACCTTCGCTCCTCTCACAATCTACTTCTTCAGTGTCCCACTCATACTTCAGACTTTGTAGGCTCTTCCTTCATTGTTCAAGCTATCTTGCTATGGAATAGGCTCCCTCCTGAAATCAGAATGTCCACTAACCGGCTCGCATTCAAATTGAAAGTTCGAGAGCTCCTTTTGAGAGATTGAAGGAGTCTGCACATTGTTTTCATCAGTTCTAGTTATATAATACATTATATATATTTTGTATGTATTTATAGGGTATGTGTGTAGTTTATGTAATATGTATTATTATGTATGTATATAGTAATATACTCATTTATTTATAATATAATAAATTTATAATTTTATATGTTGTATAATATTCAATTTATTTACATTACATTTGATATATTTGTTATAATTATCTCTACATATAATATGCACCTACCTTGCTTGTCTCTGCACCACCAAAAGGTCCGACTGGTAGATAATGCCTTACGGCATTAAGTCCACCTTATGTACTATGTGTATTGTGCATGAAGAAATAAATAAATAATAATAAATAATTCCAAAAATAATAATATAAAAACTGAAATCAAACAACAATATAATATTAAATTCAAACAATATAAAATTAAAATCAAACAATATAAAATTAAATAACGGATATAAATTACATTTTAGAATCTTAAACAATTGACAGAAATCGAGAAATATATTAAAAATAACATTCATGTCATGCATACGTCTGTTGCTGCGACCTTAATGATTTTGCCTAAACCATCGAAGTGTACGTCTACTAAGTCACTACAACTATTCATAATTCTGCACAGCTTTGGTATAGTCGAATTTGTACCAAGCACGGACCTTCGTAATGGCGGGAGAAGTGGTGTTATACTATTCCTAGGGTATCTAGAAGGCGCGCGAAACCTAATTAGGCCGAGAAACTTTGGGCAATCTAGTTTGTTTCTTAGTAATTTATATATATAAAAATACTAAATCAGTAATATTTCTGCGTGTAGATAGACTAGGTATTTTGTAGTGATGTAAACGTTTCGTGTAGGAGGAGAGGCACTTTATTTGGCACATAAAACGTTTTTGTACTCGTTCTAATCGCAGTGCATGAGTGGCGTAGTGTGGTCTCCATACTACACTGCAATACCTACTCTAAAATACTCCGAACAAGACTAGAGTACAACATAATCTTCGTGCTACTTTTACAGAAACCCTTTGTGTTTCTAAGTACGAATCCTAACATTTTTGATGCTCTCTTAATAATGCTTTCAATATGAGGTAGAAACGTTACTTTTCTGTCAAAGAATACCCCCAAGTCTTTAATAATTTCTACCTCTTGAATTTTATCCTGGTTGATGAAGTATTCGGATTTGATTTAGTTGATTTTTCTAGTGTATTTGACATGGTAGCATTTTTTGTTATTAAATCGCATATTATTATAGTCACACCACTTTACAACTCGATTAAGATCGTCCTGTAACAGTTCATTATCAGTAGAGGACTCAATTTGTCTTGCAAACTTTAGGTCATCCGCATATAAGTTCCGAAAAACGGAAGCATTGTGGAAGATCGTTGATAAATATGTTAAACAAGATTGGAGCCAAATTTGAACCCTGAGGAGCACCTGAAGTTATTTTGTGAGTAATAGATTGATAACCATTAATAACAACGTAATATTCACGCTCTGTTAAGTAGGTTTAACCATTCCAGTATGGACCCAGTTACACCATAAGCTGCAAGTTTCTTTATGAGGATTGAATGTGGCATTTTATCAAAGGCCTTGTTGAAGTCCGTATATATTACGTCAAATTGCCTACCTGCATCCACAGACTGAATCAGTGACTCTGTGAATGATCTTGGCGCTACGAAACCATGCTGACTTCGGCTTGGTGATGGGTCTTGTGACAACCTGTAAATTATAAAATAGTACATGTTCTTACAATATAATTCTAGACTCGGTAAGATCCAAGAGTGTCTAGTGAATTAGTCTTTTGAGCAGAGAGCTAATAGACTTGGTCTCATTAATAATCAACAAATCTTTGATCATGGCATTACCTCATGATTTACGTCTTTGAAGTCACCATTATCATCATTGTGCAATTCAAATAGATTTTTGTAATTACTGAGTTCGTATGGCCACCTTCTGACTCCTTCATCGGACGAGAACGAGCCCAAACTCGATAAAGTTTTGTCATTTAACTAGAGGACGCCAGCAGCTACGCCTGCATATATTTTTTTAATTTACCCGTTTTGGCCGATCGCGTGGGAATTTCGAGAAATTCCTTCTTAGTGCACCCCTACGGTCCCCAAGAAACATACATGCCAAATTTCAGCTTCCTGCGCCCAATAGTTTCGGCTGTAGCTTGTCTGTCAGTCAGTCAGTAACGCAAGGATTTTATATATTAAGATTACTGAGTTCCTATATTATTCCTATGGCCACCTTTCGATTCCATCATCAGATCAGCTATATGTCATGATCATTTTTCATTATCATCCACCGATGTCTGAAATATATATATTATTATAAATAATTGTAAAAATGTGAAAACTTAAAAAGAAGTTCGTTTCCCAGGTACTATTTTTGGTTAGTATGACTTGGCATGATATCCACAACGAGTAGAATTCGGCTTGGTTATGGGTCTTGTGACAACCTATATATATACAGGGTGTCACAAGACCCATCACCAAGCCGAAGCCTACTCGTTAGTAGTAGTTAGTAATAGTACCTGGGAAACGAATTTTTTTTCGAGTTTTCACATTTTTTAAACCGAAATTAAAAGCGTGCGCGTGCAATGCTTGAAATACCTACTTATCTATGAGGTTATTGCTCATCTAAAGAACATATTGGCGTGGTAAATGCGTCGATTTTGTACCTAATTAGAAAAATTCCATACTAATTTTGAGGCTCAATATCTCCTGAACTAGTAATGTCCCCTGTATGGTGCCGAAGTAAAAGATGTTCGTACTGATTGGTGAAACATGGGATTTCAGTTTTAGTTAAGGGGCTTTTTACCCTCTGTATATACAGAAAGATTTCTAATTGGTTCAAAAATCTTAAAAACCGTTTTATTCCAAAATTGTGCATTTTGGACACTCATATGTAGAGGGTAAAAATACTCCATTGTGGGCCTAGAATCACCTCCCGAAGGGAATACGAGCAATTACAAATAACCTATTAGTAAATAGCACATTTAAATAATAGGTAGTATTTAATTAATATTAAATCTTTATTATTTTTCACTTTTTCGTTTTTGAACTCGGTTGGTTTTAACATATTTATTTTTATCTAATACTTTATAGTGAACCTATTGTTGTATAGTTATTTTTATATATATCCTTACGGATGTTTTATTTTCAGGTAGAAGAAAGATGCTTACCAGATGTAAGCGATAAGCCCATAGTTATAAAGCAAGAGACAGTTGAAGTTAAAGAGGAACCGTTACATGATTGCGACGCCATAACAGAAGAATGGCGGTGAGTGTACATATTTACTAGTGAGCCCCCATTTTGTTTATGAGTGGACGGATGCCCATCCTCTATTCCTTCTTTCTCATCCCACTCCTCCTCCTATTCCTTTCCCAATACAAGGGGTGGCAACGCACTTGTGACTGCTCTGGTGTTGCTTGTGTCCTGGGCGGCGGTAATCGCTTACCACCAGCCGAACAGTCTGCTCATTTGCCGCCAATTACATAAAGACATAGTGGACCAGGGGGCCAATTGCCTTTATTACTTTTGTTCAAAATGCAGTTTTCATTTATTTATTTATTATTCATCTAGTGTCCTTATCATACTTATTGCATAACTGCTATTCTCCATAACTATATGGTAGTTAAATGATAGCGCGACTAGATAGTAAATTGAACAAAGTGTCAAACTATGTGTCAACATCGGCATAAATAATATTTATGCCTTATTATTGATTGCGCGTAAGACCCACTAACCTTGTATAATCTATACTAACTGGGAAAGTTTAAAATCGTTTATCATTCTACATATTATACTGGGTAATTTTTTATGCAGTTCAGATATTTTTTCTGTGGTTCTATATCAATAATGGAACACATTTCCATAAATAACTTTTTACTTTTTTATCCCACCAAATTCGAGTAAAAATATCCGAGAAACAAGGAAATCATAGACACAATGTTATTCGTTGCAATAATACTATGAAACACGCGCGCCATGCGACAGGGGTTCGGGACGCGGGGTGCGGGGCGTGGTAAAGGACAAGATCCGCGTGCAGGCTACGCCAGTCAACTCGGGCGCATCGACAAAGTGGCACGTGTCGCAATTTCGCGCAAGCGCCGCCGGTCGTAAGTCGTTACAATGACGTCGCAACGATTTTCAAATCGCGAGTACTACGAAATGGTATGTTCGTGCAGCTAGAACAATGTACGAACAAGAAAGTCA